>JAVLUX010000151.1:3707500-4047500 GCA_032164185.1 Moxostoma hubbsi | reverse complement strand
CAGCATAAAAATCAACTCAGCTCTCAATACTCTGCTCATCAATGTCATTTCTTTTTTTCTTTTTTTTACATAATCTTTGGTTACTTGGACTAGTCTCATAGCTTCATAATGCATATTACAAGCTCACGACAACAATTTTTGTTTGATGTTTCCTTGCAAGTATATATTGATCAAAATAACCCATTTATGCCCACTGTACATGTTTGTTTTGTTGCAGTTTTTCACTCTTCACTTGTCTCGTCTGGTCAAATCGTTACAGTTTGAAGCGAGAAACTTGGTAATACATACAGAACATGCATTTCACTCTAGACATCTAATCAACTGTTTATGCTGTTGTTATAGAGACCAAAATGATGACTAAAGCTGCTTTTGTCAGTGGCTTGGAGACAGAATGGCACTGACATACAGGGCTTGTCCGCACATATCTAAACGTTTAGTGATTCAAGGCTTGTTCTGTCCAGCCTGGAAGGCTGATATAAGCGAATCGAACAGATCAACTCTTTTTGTTCCTGTGCTTTGTCTGTGTTTCCTATTATGCCTTGTTTTACTTCAGCACGTCGTACTTGAATTACCTCGTTTTTTTTGTGACCTCATGTGCTAGCGGTTTAATTTTTCCTTTGTTTCTTCATGTTGTATATTTGTGTTCGTCTTTCTGCGATGTCAAGCAGCTAAGATTTGAAAAGCAGCGTTAAGTGCCATGGTAAAGAGAGATTATTTGTCTTTCGTTAACTTTGTTTTTATTTTAATCTTACCAAACTTGGTATTATGTTTTTGTTTTGTTTTTACTAACCCTGCTTGTTGAAGAGCTTTTGGGTTTGGTCATTTTTTGTAAGCTACCTCTTATGTTTTGTTTTTCGTTTGCAAAAGCACATTTGTTTGCGTTTTGCGTTAATGCATCTTCATCTCACACTTTCAAGTGTTGTCTGTTCAATTTGTAAGCGACAAACATGAAAGTTCCCCTCCCCTAAACTTTACCTTTAGAGCAGATAAGAGCAGAACCCCTTAAGTTTGGGGAAGGAGTTGATTGGGGAGGTGTGTGTATGGAACAGGTGAAGTGTAGTACTTTAAAGTTTGAAAAAAAAAAACTAAAAAACATTAAACTTGAAAATATGTGAATAGAATTGTAGTTTTGTAATGTGAAAAAAGAAGGTTCACAGAGTGTGAACTGCCAAGAACAGGTCATATGCAGCAGTGCATTGTTGTGCGTTGGACAATTGGGACTGCAAGTGGTAATCAAAGCCGAAAGGAAGAAAAAAAAAATTACTGTCAGTTGACAAGTTTCTTTATATGAGTGTAGTCCTGAGCAAGAGCCAACAGAGGCCATTTGATATATAAAATTGTGATATTTTTGTATTCAGTGTCAGTCCCTTTTTCCATTTGTTGAGGTTTCAGCAGGGCAAAACTTTGTAGTTCTTTTTTTATATCATTATTCTCTCGTTTCAATCGTTTGCCTTTGCTCCTATTTGGTAATGTTGGACAGTGTGTGACCCTATAGTGATAAATGTTGCTTTCTGGATGTCAAATACATTGCAGGTGAAGGACTAAATCAGCCACATACTCCTTTTGTGAAAATAACAAGAAAAAAATGATGTGATGCCAATGATTAATTACATTGCACACAATATCTCAAACAATCATGTTGCCAACTTTTCGTTTTTGTACTTGAAGTAACTAAAAAGAAGGGATGGGTAGATGCATTAAAGAAAAAATTTATTTGTCATGTGTCTTGCCATTGTTTTCTGGAAAACACTGTGAGTTTGGGGACATTTCGGACCCCTGTGAGAATTAAAAACAAGTAGCACCACGATTAAGGCTGAAATATATATTTTGTTCTGTGAATGGCTAAAGTCAATTAATATTAAATGGGTAAAACTGAGTTTGCAATATGTGGCAACAATACAAGATATTAAGTGACATACCACTGTCACTTTTCTCATTGTGTGTGTGTGTGTGTGTGAGAGAGAGAGAGAGAATGTGTATGAGAAAGAGCACATTAGTTACAAATGCACTAATCCGAAAGTAATGATCTATGCCACTTTTCTCTCATGGTGATTAAAAAATATTGGCATTGATGTAGTTCTTCCCTCAATGTTCTAATGATGTTTCTGTAATATCGTTGTGCCTAAATGAAATTGTTCAACAGATTGTCCACATATATCTGCTTAGTTTCTGTATTTTCAAAAGATTATTGGTGTCTTCAGGGCTCCAGGGATGTCATGATGACCTCAGATTTGAAATAGAGTATCCTCACTTTAAGGCTTGAAGAGTTCAGGGCAACTAAGCCAAGTAAAAGTGAGGTTGTTGTTTTTTATTATTATTATTATTATCAATTGCCATTTGGTCTTTCTAAGTGGTTTCACTGGTGACCGATCAAATACTGAAATCCTGTAGTGTTTTATACACAGTTCAAGAAGCAATGTTTTGTAAACAAGCTAAACATTCCTTGGATTGGAATATGTGCATTTTTCACAGTAAATATCCTACTATTAAGGACAAAAAATGTCATGTTTGAGAATCAAAATTCCTTTTGAATCCTCGTTTTTTCCACCTCAGCAACAGGTTTGCTGATTAAACCTTTCAACAACATCCCTTTAACATTCCGTTGGATGTTTATGCAATGTTACTGCCCCTACTCAACATAGTTATTTGTTGGTTAAAGTACTTATTTTAAAGGAAGCAGTAAGCCAAGTGTCATCATTGCATCCCTGGAGTTGGCTCACTGTGTTCCAGTGTGGTGTTCTATAGAAAGAGTAACCATTTCATGCTGTGTTGACATGCATGTGCCATTGAGGTCAAAACTAACTGTTTGAGTAACAAAGCACCAAGACGTTGTCTTTTTTTTTTGTATTTATTTTTTTATATTAGCACTGAGGACCAATTGCCCTGTCGGACCAAGCGTAACAAAGCTTTTTATGTAACAAAGCAGTTTTTCCCTCTCTAGCTGTTCTCTTCTTTCTCTCTCTGCCCATCTTCTTTTTCACTCTATTCCCTCTCTCTACAGTATCTCCCCTTTTTTTCTTTTTCTTTTTTTTCTTGTGACAGCACAAGTGCCAGTCCAGTTGCTCTTTAAAAATATAGTATTTTGTTTGTGGGGTTTTATTTTTTGTTTGTTGTTATTATTATTTGAATTGTTATAGTTACGTCTACCTCAGCACCTAATCTTAGCCTAATCTTAGAAGGTGCCCAATTATTATTATTATTATTATTTTCTGTTTGTTGTTAATTGTACAAATTTGTATTTTGCATTACAGCTTTGCAAAGGTCCTTTGTCTTTTCCAGCAACATGCTATTTTATTTGTAGCACGTTTTGGGTGTCGTGCTACAGATATTGGCATCAGTTTCCTGATGTAGTCTTTCTTTCAGTGTAGGATCGGACACATCTCTTTGTAACATTTCAGTGTTCTCTGATGGAGTGTGAAAAAATAAAGAATTTAAAGAGACTGAATGCTGCAGGTTTTCTTCTCAGTGTTGTCACCAAGTACATTTTTGTGCCTTTAATAGTGAAAGATATTTTTACATCCTACTAACATTAGATTGTTTTTGTAGTGATTTTTTTTTTATTATTATTATTATTTATGAGTCACAAAATAATGTTCAGTTGTATTCCTAAAATCTGCAGTTATAAAAAAATAAATAAAAAAAATTGACTTAAATTTGTCTGGCTTTTCATGTGTTGGCAATGGTCTTTTATATTGATGTAAATGAGTTAAATCACTTGGCTTAAAGTTTGCATTTAATTTGAAATTTAAATCTTTAAATTCGTCTGTCACATTTGTTCAGTAAGATTGAAATATTCCGGGTTTAATACAAGTTACGCTCAATCGACAGCATTTGTGACTAGCCCCTCTTTTTTTTATAAGCAAAAATCAAGGTTCTTTTGAGGTGCTTAAAATGGGCGTGAAAGGGCGACACTTTTTTAATGTTAAAATACTCACTGTTTTAAAAGAACAGACACGAGATATAAAGGATATGTGTGCAAACATGTTTTTAGTGTGATAAAATCACTAACCTTTTCTGTGTAAAGTTATAGGCAATTTTACAACTGCATGACGATGTAATGCCAACAAACCCTAAAACGACAGTAAAAATTATGATGTAAACAACTTTACAACTCAAATAACAAGTTTTAACAGAATAATTAATGCTATTGCTTTTATGAACTTATAAGCTTCACATTTCTGAGTTTAAACCTCCCAAAGATTGCCCACATTCATTTCATTGTAAGAGCCTCACTGTAAACTATTTTTTTGCTTGTATTTCTTTCTTTAAAGAAAAGGAGGGACAATTCGAAATACATTTTTGTGGTAATTAATATTATGCCACAAATGATGTCGATTAAGCTTAACTTTATTGACCGCGGAGCATTCCTTTAATATTAGTTAATACATTAGTTAACATGAACTGACAATTAGCAATAATCTTACAGAATTTAATAATCTTTGTTAATGTTAATTTTTACATATACAGATACTATAAAATAATGTAATTTTATATAAATGCAACACATTTTATTTGACTGTTTCCATGTTTCTCAGTGTTCATATAAGTAATTACTGAGTGACAAAATAGTAATAACATGTACTTATTATTATTGCTGGTTATTTTTAATGGAATGAAACTATGATTAATATTAGTAACTTGTATTATGTGTACCACAGACATTGTAAAATAAAGTGGTACCAATGTAATGGTATACTATAATAATTTATCTATTACCATTAATAAATACTGTAAAAACTAATGAATTTTTAGTTCATGATACCTAATGCATTAACTAATATTAACCTAAAGAATCTTTTTGTAAAGTGATACTAATCAGAACAAAAATCAGAAGAAGAAAAAAAAATTATTTAGATTTAATTAAACATTTCAAATATTTAGATAGCAGTATAGAAATTGTATAGATGGTAAAGTGGAGTCACACAGGTAGTGTATCATAAAGAGAACAGGATTTGTGTCTTTACTGCCGACTCTCATTACCATTCAGAGGGGAATAGACTGAAACAACAGCAGTATCTGCTTCTCTTTCATTCTGGAGGGAGACGAGCTGAGAATACAAACCTCTGTGCTGTAGAGGCTCGAGAGTCGGTGTGCTTTTCCTCTGCCTGCTTGTGTTTATTACATAGAGCTCTGTGTTAACACCAAGAACCATCTGAGCAAATAATAGCAATTCGCTGCTATGCTAATGCTCCCCCTGGTATTGTAGCTGTCTAACTCTGTGTGTGTGTTTGAGTTATGATCCTGTTGAATTATTGTAAACATCTGCCATTGTTAGCAGGGTAGACGCAGCGAAAGCTCAGTGTAACTGCTGCCATCTTGTGTGAAGGTAGCAAATTTAGAGCTTTTCTTCGATGTATTAAAATCATTTGACTGAAAAACGGCATGGTTTAAAAGTCCTAGTCGCAAAATCTAATGTAGAAGTTTCTGGATTTGGTCAAATTTAAAACAAAGAAATGTTAGGACGTAAAATTAATAAGAAATATGTACGACACTGCTTTTCGTGTTTTTAGATCACTATTCAAACAAGCAAATCTGTGATTATGACAATGTTAACATATATGTCCTTGCTTCTGTTGAAGCACACAAGTTACTCGTTGGAACTTTCTTAAAATGATAGTTCACCCAAAATTCACTCATCATTTACTCACTCTCATGCCATACCAGATGTGTATGATTTTCTTCTACTGAATACAAATGAAGATTTTTAGAAGAATATTTCAGCTCTGTGGGTCCTTTCACACTCCAATGCACGTTCATGAGAGGACCAAATACACGCAGCCTCTCACGTGACGTAGGCACGAAACAACCGGAAGTGCTGTTTATTTACAACAGAACTCTGTTCACAAGCTTAATTGGTTTTGCTTTCATTTGAACATGCCAACGGGGTTATGTCACACAAGAGGCAGTGAACTGGCTCCTCTCATGAACGTGCATTGGAGATCGACTGGAAGTAAACAATTATAGTTAAAGGACTTAAATATTGATCTGTTTCTCACCCAGAGCAATCGTACCGCTTCAAAAGACATTCATTTAACCACAAGTCATATGGATTACCTTTAGTAAGACTGTCTGTGATTTTTGGAGCTTTAAAGTGCTGATCACCATCCACTTGCATAGTGTGGAGCTAGTACTGAGCTGAGATATTCTTCTTAAAATCTTAAATTTGCATTCTACATAAGAAAGAAATGTATATACATCTTGGATGGAGAAAATGATGAGAGAATAGTTCACCCAAATTTTTGGAGTGAGATATTCCTTTAAATCATTCTGGTGTGACATCATCAGCTCGAGGAAAATACCAATACTAAGAAATTCTGTAATTTATGCTAAATATTTCAATTAATCTTTGCACTTAAATTGTAATCCTAATAATATGATTTGTAATGAGGAAAAATATTAAATAAGAAAAAATGCAAATTAGAAGCTTTTTCACAAGTGTACTTCTTAAAGCCAACTGTTACTCTACATACACAAATTCCTATATCTCAACTGTTAGAACATGACCTTAGCAACGTCAAGGTTATGTGTGATACCCAGAGAGTGCATGTACTGTAAAAATAAATAAAATTGCATGCACTGCAAGTCACGTTGGCAAAAAACATTTTCCAAATGCAATATAAATGTTAAATATAATTGAAAACAAAAACACACTTTTGTTTGATCACAAATAATGAACATATTTATTAATTAATTTAATATATTTTCACATAAAATAATAATACAACATGTTAATATAATGTAGAAAGAGAAGATGTGAATGCTGTCCTGAAAGATCCATAGCAGTCTTTCATTATGTCATGATTTCCTAATCAATTAATTTGTTCCTTTCTTCTTTGAATTAGATGCCCATGTTTATCACAGTGGTTAAAGAAATGCTGTTATTCCTTTCACTTTCTGACTATCTTTGGAAATCATGTGCCTCATTTATAGAACACAATGCTACCTTGGTGCATTGAACTAATGAGTCTTTTAATTAGTTCTCTCTCTTAGAATATAGAGAAAAAAACACAAACATATATATATATATATACACACACTGGCGGCCAAAAGTTTGGAATAATGTATAGATTTTGCTGCTTCGGATGGAAATTGGTAGCCTACTATAATTCACCAAAATGGCATTCAACTGATCACAAAGTATAGTCAGGACTTTACTGATGTAAAAATAGCACCATCACTATTTGAAAAAATCATTTTAGATCAAATCTAGACAGGCCCCATTTCCAACAGCCATCACTCCAACACCATATCCTTGAGTAATCATGCTTAATTGCTAATTTGGTACTAGAAAATCACTTGCCATTATATCAAACACAGTTGAAAGCTATTTGTTTCATTATGAAACTTAATATTGTCTTTGTGCCACAGTATGCAATAGAATGGCATGTCTTAAAGTCAATATTAGGTAAAAAATGGCAACAACAAAAAAAAAGAAACAGCTTTCTAGACACTCATCAGTCAATCATTGTTTTGAGGAATGAAAGCTATATGATTTTTTACATTGCCAAAAAAACTGAAGATTTCATACAAAGGTGTACATTACAGTCTTTAAAGACAAAGGACAACTAGCTCAAATAAGGACAGTAAGAGATGTGGAAGGCTTAATGTACAACTAAACAAGAGGATAAGTACAGCAAAGTCACTAGTTTGAGAAATAGACGCCTCACATGTCATCAGCTGACAGCTTTATTGAATTCTACCCTCTCAACACCAGTTTCACATACAACAGTAAAGAGAAGACTCGGGAGCAGGCCTTATGGGATTTATATATATGAGAAATACACAAGTGTCCCAATTGTATATTTGGTTTTTGAGGCCTTAGGAAGGTAAGCATCATTCATCACCAGGTCACCAGTGCTGGCACCCTAGACTCCCGGTTGTCATGAATGTCATGTGACCTCAGTCATGGAGTGCAGAGTAGGGTGGCTTTGGGAAGGAGGGGGTGGGTTAGGATGCATGAATACAGCGCTGCTGCTGAATAGCCTTTGTTTGGTGAGCAGGATTCCCATCTTTGGTTGCTCTTTGACCCAGATATGATCTAATGGATGAGGGAAGTTTAGATAGTGTAGAGCTGAATGGTGCATGTGGTTTCCCAACAAGGACCCAAATCCTTCGATTGTGTTCCCTGCTGAGCCATGCCAGCAGGCATGAGCAACCAGTGGACGACCTCCAAAAGATACATTTGCAAAACATGTAACAGCCTACCAATGCCACTTGAAGCGATGTGTTATGATTTTGTGTATGGCTTGTAGGAATTGGCAACTTTCACTCGCTAGCATTCCGTTCTTGGTTGATGATGAAATTCCTGTGGCACTGGAATCCTAATGTGTGAGTTCCAAATGCACGAGAGATTTTGCTGAATATCTTATTACAGGTAAAAGAGAAACAGAATTGCTTGTATGTAATGATGTGCACTGCCAAAGACTGTATAACACCTCTCTCACCATAGTGGTGTTATTACATGGACTTAGAAGCCTACTGTTGGTATCCTTGCTTGACATTTACAGTGAGGTCCAAATTTCTGAGACCACATAAAAAATGTGGGATACAAAATCTAATGTAAACTTCAAAACAAACAGAACAGTTTGGGAATTAGAAAAATCTTTACAATAAGGCTACATTTGTAAACATTAGTTTAACTGCTTTAGTTAAAACGATCCAACAATTAATAATACTTTTACAGCACTTATCAGTCTTGGTTAATGTTATTTTCAACATATTGTATTACATTTCTAAAAATATATGAATATACTCACTGTGCACTTTATTAGGCACACCTGTACACCTACTTAGTCATGCGATTGTCTAATGTATAATGTATGGCAGCAGTGTAATGTATAAAATCATGCAGATATGGGTCAGTAGCTTCAGTTAATGTTTACATAAACCATCAGAATGGGGAAAAAATGTGATCTCAGTGATTTGGACCGTGGCATGATTGTTGGTGCCAGATGGGCTGGTTTGAGTATTTCTGTAACCAGTGTATCCAGTGAGCAACAGTTCTGTGGATGGAAACACCTTGTTGATGAGAAAGGTCAACAGAGAATGGCCAGACTTGTGGTTCAAGCTGACCGAAAGGCTGTGGTAACTCAGATAACCACTCTGTACAATTATGGTGAGAAGAATAGCATCTCAGAATGCACAACATGTTGAATATTGAGGCGAATGGGCTACAACAGCAGAAGACCATGTCAGGCACTTCATTATTTATTATATTAAATATTAAGAAATTCAGAAATGTATGTTAAGTTTTCAAAAACATTTCACCCAAATTATATTATGCTAATCATTTTATGTAAATTAGAAAAATACAATTTAGAACCATTTTCACAAGTAATTTAATAATTTTTGGACCCCACTTAATTTAATAATATTAACATTCATTAAAATACTAGTCATTCAAATAAATACATTTTTAATAAATAAAGAATTAATGAATAAGTAGCATTTTACATTAGATATGCCATGATAAAATGCATTTATAATTTGACATGAGCCACATTGTTGTTCCTTATATAATGAGTTGTTTGATACCATGAATTGATTACAAATCGCAAGATTCCTACATCTTGTATCCTCTGTTAATTCAGCGCTGTGGTGAGCAGATAGCACACCCAGCATGCTGACAGGGCTAGAGAGATCGCATAGTCGCATTGATTGTATTTGGATCAATGCTCCCATTTACTGTCTAACTGATTTTTTTTTTCTTTAATTATGTAGGGTGTCAATGGCATTTATCCAATCACCACAGGCCTGCTGAGTGCATTCCCACTGTGCTGAAAATCTTTACAATTAGTACATTTAGTGTCAGTCCTCGGGCAAGGTCTACGAGGGAACACAATAGAGATGTGGACTGTTAAAACATCTTCTCAAGACATACAGTATACATAAAGTACATATAAATTACTGGAGGCTTTCATCAAACAGCAGATTTCAATAACAGGATATAATTTTTTTAATCTGTCCTACAGATTCTAGGGATAGTTCACCCAAACTTAAAAATTCTGTCATCATTTACTCACTACAAGTTACATCATTATGGTTAATCTAATCATTACAATTAATCTAATGTAGGAAGATAATGGATGAACATTAGACAGAAAGGCACAAAGTTCAGAAATACTGTTTATTATACAACATTAAGTTCCGGTCCATTAATTTGATTGGACAAGCAGCATACCAAGAGTGTTGCTATTTATATACTGTAACAGCACAGGATTGTTTCAATGTTTGTCTCACTCCGCTTGCCTGTGATCATGCTTTGGTTCTGTTGGAACTGTTCGCATTGGTGGAGCAAAAATTAAAGGAATAGTGAACTATTAAAGAGATAGTTCACTCAAAAATGAAAATTCTCTCATCATTTACTCACCCTCATGCCATCCCACTTTCTTTTTGTGAAAGTATTACTTTTTTTTATTCAGCAGAACACAAGCAAAGATTTTTAGAAGAATATCTCAGCTCTGTAGATCATCATAATACAATTGACTGAATGGTGGCTAGAACTCCAGTGGTGAAATCCATATATTGTGAAGCAAAATGATAGGTGTGGGTGAGACACAGATCAATATTCAAGTCAATTTTTACTATAAACCTCTACCTTTGAGGCTTTGACCAGCCTCAGCCAGTAGGTGGCTGAATGTAAAAGTGAAAGTCACTACCACACCAGAATGTGGAAGTGAACATGAAAGTGTATCTTTCACCCACACCAATCATATCACTTAAGAATAGCTGGATTTAATGACTGGAGCCATATGGATTACTTTTACACTGCTTTTATGTCCTTTTTGGACCTTCTGATTTCTGGTCACCATTCACTTGAATTGTATGGACCTACAGAGCTGAAATTTATTTATAAAAAGCTACATTTGTGGTGTGCCTAAGAAAGAAATTCATACACATCTGGGATGTCATGAGGGTGATAAAATAAAATTGAGTATATTACATTTTGAGTGAACTTTGCCTTTAACATAATAGCTGGCTAAATTGAGTCTGGAATGTCAGTTCCTGTTTAAACTTGTTGTATAAAGGCAATATGACACTCTCAGTCATGCTGTTGTATTGAATATTCAGAAAAGCATCACTCTTGCTCGTGTGATATCGCTTACACTACACAATTAATGCAATACTAAAATGCTGCCCAACATTTGACTATTTTTCTTTCAGAGATGGCCATTTGAAAAGGTTGCATCAATCTGATGAGCACAGCAGTGCACAAGTAATAACAATGTAAAAGCACATTTGTTCTCCGTGGTTCTCAACAAGTTCTTCTGCTGTGCGATAACAATCACATTACAGCACGTTAACCATGTCAAACACTGCATTTATTTTAAGCAGTGAGACAGAACTGGTGCCTTCCATCTACGATCTATGCCTGTGGTCAGGCGTTCTGCCAGACAGACCATAGAGTGCCTAAAGTGATGCTGTAGGCCAACACGATGAGCAGGTAGACCCTGAACAACAGGATGTCCAACACGTACCCTACCTGCAGCCACTCCTTGGCAATCTCTCTGCTGTTGTCCTTCTTCTCCAGGAAATGACGGATGTTGGTGATCTCTTGCAGGATGCTGTCCATGACAGGAGGGCAGCTCTCCCGCACGGTCAGACCCAAGCCCAGGCTCCTCCCTGTCTCTCCGGATCCCTCGAAGCTGTGATGGCTGCAGCGCATGGCTGAAAGAATCATGGTGAATCTCAATGCTGATTTCAACTACAAATACAGTGGTTACAGTATACTTTGCTCTGTCTTATCCTACTGTTTTCCTTACAGGGCACTTTCCACAAATCTGGTACATTTTAATGTCACTTGATATGCATAAAAGCATTACAGGCACAAATCGCATGATTTAGTTTTTTGAGAACTGTATGCTAGATAAACTATTTTCTAATATAAAATTAACCTAGTATAAAAAATAGCCTATTTTAAATCCATCAAATGTCTGTTCCATCTACTTTCAACCAGAAGCCGTGGATGACTGCTGAGGTGCGTGTGCTGCTGAGGACCCAAGACTCTGCCTTCAGAGCAGGCGACAAGGCGGCCCTAAGAACATCGAGGGCCAAACTGTCCCGGGCCATCAGAGAGGCAAAGTGCGCACACGCACAGAGAATCCACAGTCACTTCCAGTACAGCGGCAACACACGGCGCATGTGGCAGGGCATCCAGGCCATCACCAACTACAGGACAACATCACTTGCCTGTGACAAAGATGCCTCCCATCCAGATACGCTGAACGATTTCTATGTTCAGTTTGAGGCGCAGAACGACGTGGTGGCGAGGAAGACCACCCCTCCTCCCAACAACCAGGTGCTCTGTCTTACCACAGCCAATGTGAGGAAAACTCTATGTAGAGTCAACCCACGGAAGGCTGCTGAACCAGACAACATTCCTGGCAGAGTGCTCAGAGGATGTGCAGACCAGCTGGCAGATGTTCTTACCGACATCTCTCTGAGCAGCGCCGTGGTTCCAATGTGCTTCAAGGCCACCACCATCGTCCCCATGCCAAATAAGTCATCAGTGTCCTGCCTCAACGACTACCGTCCCTTCGCACTCACACCCATCATCATGAAGTGCTTTGAGAGGCTCGTCATGAGGCACATTAAGACCCAGCTGCCCCCTCACTAGATCCACTGCAGTTTGTGTATCGTCCCAACCATTCAACAGACGACGCCATCGCCACCACCCTCCATCTGGCCCTCACCCACCTAGATAAAAAGGACTCATACATTCGAATGCTGTTCATAGACTTCAGCTCATTATTGAAAACAATCATTCCTCAGCACCTGATTGGAAAGCTGAACCTGCTGGGCCTGGACACCTCCCTCTGCTACTAGATCCTTGACTTCCTGTCTGGGAGACCTCAGTCAGTCTGGATCGGGAACAGCATCTCCACCACCACCACCACACTGTGCACTGGGGCCCCCAAGGGCTGTGTGCTCAGTTCCCTGCTGTGCACTCTGCTGACTCACGACTGTGTAGCAATACACAGCTCGAACCACATCATAAAGTTCGCCGATGACACGAATGTGGTGGCTCATCAGCAAGAACGACGAGTCAGCATACAGAGAGCTGACGGAGAACCTCACCTGGTCCCTCAACACCAGCTCTATTGCCAAGAAAGCCCAGCAGCGTCTCTACTTTCTTCGAAAGCTGAGAAAAGCACATCTCCCACTCCCTATCCTCACTACATTCTATAGAGGGACTATTGAGAGCATCCTGAGCAGCTGCATCACTGCCTGGTTTGGGACTTGCAACGTTTTGGACCGCAAAGCCCTGCAGAGTATAGTGAGGACAGCTGAGAAGATAATCGGGATCTCTCTTCCTCCCATCAAAGACATTTACACAAAGCGCTGCATCCACAAATCAACCAGCATTGTGGATGACCCCACACACCCCTCACACAAACTCTTCACCCTCCTGCTGTCTGACAAGAGGTGCCAAAGCATTCGGGCCCACACGGCCAGACTGTGTAACAGCTTCTTCCCCCAAGCCATCAGACTCCTCAATACTCAGAGACTGGTTTGACACACACACACACACACACACACACCCCTGTACACCATCCAACTTTTGCACATGTCCAGAGTTGCACTTTAATTCATTGTCACTTTATACCTGGCTGCTACCTCAATAACGGTTATGTCCATAGAACACTATTTCATAGTATGTTATGTTTACATTCTGCATTTTTAGAAATTGTAATCTTTTTGCACTACTCGATTACAAATGTGTACTGGTCGGCGCTGTACTGTCTCTTACTGTGCCTATGGTCCTATTCCTTTAGTAATTTATTGTAGTGTTCCGTACATTTTGCACACGTTTGCACGTGCAGTTTATGTAGAAATGTTATTTAGTCTGTGTAGTCTCATGTGGTTCTGTGTTTGTCCTATGTTATTTTATGTAGCACCATGGTCCTGGAGGAATGTTTTCTCGTTTCGCTGTGTACTGTACATGGTTGAACGACAAAAAAAAAAACGCTTGACTTGACTTGAATTAATTGCAATTTAGTGGTTTAAAGGGGCTTTTAGCCTGTCCAACCTCTTCTCGACTCTATCCAACAATTAAAATAATTCATAATTCTGAAATGATGTTAAATTGTTATCCAATTCAAGCCAAGATCATATTACACTTTGCACTCCATTTACTTCCATTCAAACGCAAAAGACCGGACACTCAAGATCATGTGAAAATTTTTGCAATTAGCTGCATATCAAAGGTCAAGTTAGGCAAACTTTCACTTGCAAATTCTAATGAAGAGAAAGCATGTGATCAATAGATGATTGAAACTTCACACCCTGTCCTCTTGGCTCATATATTTCAAAGCTACATGTTTTTTGCAGTATATTTTTTTTAATGGTATATTTTTCATTGTTATTTGTTATTTAGTATTTATTGAACCAGAAGCCATTGAATGCTACATCATATCCTGTTGGTTGTAGTGTCTGAAAAAGGCAGAGGCTATTTGCACTAAGTGCAAATATCGATAGCTCTTACTTACACCAAGTGTAAGTGTAGTTGGCATTAAAATGCCTTATAATTCATGTGCTGTAGTAAAATTGTTTTGATGTCATAAGATAGCATTGTATGAAGAGCAGGGCAATAAGTGTTTATGCACTCATAATCAGCCATTTTCCTCGTGATATGTGTGAAAGCAGTGAATAAATGTCATCGTTGTTGTATAGCCTCTAATGTCCATTTGACCAAGAAACTGCTGTGATACATAGAATGAGCCATGTAAAAATCAGTTTGTGAAAAGGTAGGTAATGTGAATTAACAAGACCAGTTTGGTTCTGCATCAAAAATGTGCTACAGTAAAATTTCCTGGATTCCCACCTGTGTTCATGTTGTTCTCTTTGTAGAGTGGGAGGTCAGATCCCTGAGAGAGGAGGGAACAGAACTTCTTGTTGCGAATGCAGAGCAGGACTGTGGCCTTCTCAAGCACCAGGTGTTTGACCCACTGGGGCACATGGGACTGCAGATCCTGTTTGTGCACCAGCCTTACGATCAGAACGGTCTCTGTCAGACTGATCACCAGCAGAGCCATGCACACCACAAAGTACACACCTATACTCCAACAAGCACCAACGTAAATACACTTACTATACATGTATTCTAGATCACATTTGATTTCACTTGGTACCAATAAAAAATATTTTTAATATTTTTACCAATGAGAGGGGTCCCTATGGCAGTAGCTGGAAGAGTGTCAGAGACGATGATGAGAAAGACAGAATAGCCCAAGAGCAGAGTGATCTTGAAGGACACCCTCTCTCCACTGTCTGGGGGCAGGTAAAACCCAACTATATCCATCAACATCAGGAATATACTGGGCAACAGCAGGTTGACTGTGTAGAACAAAGGTCTGCGACGGATCACAACCTGGTGATTGTAAGAGATAAGGAAAAAGAAAAATGCTGGGAGGGAAAGTAATGTGACCAAACATTTGGGACAGGTGCAGGTACATTTACAACAAAATGTTAATGTATTTTAAAGCTGATGTGCACCATTTTGAACCTGCCTTGTAGAATCACGTTATTATACCTGCATTTTTCCAATAGATTTTTACATGGCTTGTATTGCATCAGTTTTCTGGTGAAATGAACACTGATGGTGCTACAACGACAATTACTTTTATTCACTTTCAAATAAATCCAGGGTAAAAAGGCAGATTATCCGTTAACGTTTTTGCCTTTTTCTTACACAATGCTATCTTATGACATCTAAACATTTTTACTAAAGTGCATGACTTGTAAGGCAATGTACATTTTAATGTTTGCATTACACAGCCAACAGCATTTGCAAGCTTGTTCAAAGTTCATTAAGATTCAGGTTAGCTCAATGGATAGAGCATTGCAATGTCATGCTGAACATGTTAGTAGACACTTGAGCCAAAAGTTTCACAGACGCACCATAAAATGACGTGGTTTGTTGCTTCAGCAATTAAATTTTTAATCTCACATTTGCTTTTATGACACTATTGGTTAGGTTTAGGTTTAAGGTTTAGGGTAGGAAGGTATGTTTTGTTTATTTAAAACCAAAAAGAGCATTAACCTTCCAAACCTAATCTGTTTTTCATCTCACATTTGCTTTTTATGACACTGTTGGTTAGGTTTTGGTTTGAGGTTAAGGGTAAGGAGGTTTTGTTGATTTGACATGATATAGCATTAAGGGAATAGTTCACTCAAAAATGAAAATTCTCTCATCATTCACTCATCCTCATGAGAGAATTAAAATGTTTGGGTGAACTATTGCTTTAATCTTAAAAACTTAAACTTAAATTTGCTTTAATGACACTATCAGTTAGGTTTAAGGTAGAGTGGTGTTTATATATATATATATATATATATATATATATATATATATATACACTCACCTAAAGGATTATTAGGAACACCTGTTCAATTTCTCATTAATGCAATTATCTAATCAACCAATCACATGGCAGTTGCTTCAATGCATTTAGGGGTGTGGTCCTGGTCAAGACAATCTCCTGAACTCCAAACTGAATGTCAGAATGGGAAAGAAAGGTGATTTAAGTAATTTTGAGCGTGGCATGGTTGTTGGTGACAGACGGGCCGGTCTGAGTATTTCACAATCTGCTCAGTTACTGGGATTTTCATGCACAACCATTTCTAGGGTTTACAAAGAATGGTGTGAAAAGGGAAAAACATCCAGTATGCGGCAGTCCTGTGGGCGAAAATGCCTTGTTGATGCTAGAGGTCAGAGGAGAATGGGCGGACTGATTCAAGCTGATAGAAGAGCAACTTTGACTGAAATAACCACTCGTTACAACCGAGGTATGCAGCAAAGCATTTGTGAAGCCACAACACGCACAACCTTGAGGCGGATGGGCTACAACAGCAGAAGACCCCACCGGGTACCACTCATCTCCACTACAAATAGGAAATGAGGCTACAATTTGCAAGAGCTCACCAAAATTGGACAGTTGAAGACTGGAAAAATTTTGCCTGGTCTGATGAGTCTCGATTTCTGTTGAGACATTCAGATGGTAGAGTCAGAATTTGGCGTAAACAGAATGAGAACATGGATCCATCATGCCTTGTTACCACTGTGCAGGCTGGTGGTGGTGGTGTAATGGTGTGGGGGATGTTTTCTTGGCACACTTTAGGCCCCTTAGTGCCAATTGGGCATCGTTTAAATGCCACGGCCTACCTGAGCATTGTTTCTGACCATGTCCATCCCTTTATGGCCACCATGTACCCATCCTCTGATGGCTACTTCCAGCAGGATAATGCACCATGTCACAAAGCTCGAATCATTTCAAATTGGTTTCTTGAACATGACAATGAGTTCACTGTACTAAAATGGCCCCCACAGTCACCAGATCTCAACCCAATAGAGCATCTTTGGGATGTGGTGGAACGGGAGCTTCGTGCCCTGGATGTGCATCCCACAAATCTCCATCAACTGCAAGATGCTATCCTATCAATATGGGCCAACATTTCTAAAGAATGCTTTCAGCACCTTGTTGAATCAATGCCACGTAGAATTAAGGCAGTTCTGAAGGCGAAAGGGGGTCAAACACAGTATTAGTATGGTGTTCCTAATAATCCTTTAGGTGAGTGTATACCACTCGATAGAGCATTAACCTTAAAACCTTACCTATTTGGGAGAAATTTGAATTAGCATTTAGTCCCACGCAGTGGACATTTCACCTTGGAACTGCAATGATTCAGAGTGTGTAGGTAACCACAGAAATACATTTTGTAAAAAAAGTCATCACAGTCATGTAATTTTCTTGAAATCAGGATGGTAATTTTTTGATCCAAAAATGTCTTATCCCAAAATGCAGAGGCAACTACTGCATAAGTAAACACTGTGGTTCTGTGCTTATGGGGTAAACATTATAAAAACAAGACAAATTTACTTTAGAAACATATAGTATAAGATGTCTTGTTTGCAGAAAACTCAATAACGTTTTTGTAATCATTTATGCTGATAACAAGATAAATATATTTTCCAACCTATTTGATTAAAAGGTAACAAGTAACAAGTTTTTTTTTTGTTTTTTGTAACCCACTGCTCCAACCCAATTTTGTTAGATTTATCTAAAAACACGCTGTCCTTTTCTGCATATCGCTGCCCCCTACAGCATATCACTGGCCAATCCATCCCTGATCGGCCCCAAAGTGTGTCGGCCCACTGGGAAAATGCCGGGTATGCCAGATTACCAGTCCAGCCCTGAATGAGGGTATGGATAGATACGGGCAACCCAGGTTAGATCCTGCCTTTTGTCCTACTTTTTCCCCATCCTGTTTCCTGTCTCCACTATTAATATTTCCTTTAATACTAAATAAAAATGAACATAAAGGTTGATTTTCTCACATTGAAGGTCGGGGAGTTGAGAGAAAGGTTTAATCCAGGTAAATTAAATGTTTTTTTGGCGGAAGACATAGTTTTAATGCAATTACCCATGGTGTTACTATAGTTTGTGGTTGCTATGATTTGACTACAATGGTGATACTATAATTACTGAAGCAAAATCATGGTTCATTTTTGTATGGGAAGTTTCGGGTTAGGTTTAGGGGTAGGGTTTGGTGTAGTGTGTAGGGGACTCTAAATAAACACAAGAAACATGCTGCTGTAATGCCCCTTTACTGTACTGTATGTTAGTAGCCTATTTAATTGGGGGTAAAAAAACACCTAACACTATACAAGATGCTTTTTGTTGCTATTAACTCTTAGCGTAAATAACATCTATCACGATTTGCACTAAATGCAAATAATCTCTGCCTTATGTTTATTACAATAAATAGGACTTCTGTTTGTCCTTACTGTAAAAATATTGCATAGGTGAAATATTTCATTTCAGAATGCTAATGTGTGGTGTGCCTTAAATTGGTATTACTAGGCTACTTACATGGAACTTCATTTCGGCGTAGTAATCATCATTATCCAGGCTGAACTCTTTGTAATTTGAGAGGACTTCAAGCAGCTCCCATTCTCCCTGGTTCATGAAAACACTCCTGTCCTCCATTATATCCTTAGGGCTTCTTATTAGAGTGATGTTGATGTCTTTAGCTACAAGACAAGATAAAGCTAAAAGTCAGTTCATTCAGTTTAATTACGTTTTTCTGGGAAAAACTGGGGATTTGTTTGACTTTCTTGCTTTAAAATTAATGCAGCATTTAACCCACTTGTTCTAAGTTATCTGTACTGATTTTATTTTTAGGATGCCAGAAACTGCAATGAAGTATGTGTAAAAATAAGAAATCTAATTTTGAAATGAATCCCTTCCTTTCCCTTTAAATTATTGTAATATGTCCCACTGAACAAAAGACATTCTTGAAGCTGTATTACTTTGTTTTACTGCAGATCATATGCAAAACTGACTGGAATGCATTCTAGTAACATTGTTTCTGTTTGGGGTAGATCTGACCCCTCCAAATAAATTGTAGAAAAATACAACTATAGAAATGAAAATAAACAGGGGTATACAGTATGTGAACTGCAACAGTGTGCACACTAGTCAGATAATCTTAGCATGCAAATATTTATTGGTTTTATTGATGTTTTATAATTGGATTGTCTGAGACATTTACTGTACATTTATTCATTTAGATGATGATTTTATCTAAAGTGACTTACAAATGAGGAGAACAACAGAATCATCCAAGTGATGTAATACAAGTTTAAAAATTATTTAGAGAAGTACCCCTTGCAAGGAGGATGAGAGGTTTTATATATATATATATATATATATATATATATATATATATATATATATATATATATAAGACAGTGCACTAAAGGGGTTGGGTCAAATGCTCACAGAAGAGTTTTTTTTGAAGGATGTTAGAGAACCACCTGTTTGGGTGACGTTCGAGACCCCAAACATGTAATGTTGCTTTTTTCATGTAGAACTTTTGACGTGCATTATCCAGTTTGAAATTTCGTTTATAATACCTTTTTATGAGATCAGGAAAGACATGAAGTATCACCCTAATACGTAAAATGTCCTTCCTATTAAATACAAACTGAATACTATTTTCAAGCTACTGTAATCTAAAGATATTGTTGTCTCTCAAAACCCCAAAAAACATGAGGGTTAAAGCCTTGTTTTAAAATGCCATCCTAATGTCTGCAATAAATGTGTTATTTTGGAAGAACAACTTGATGCTTGTCTGTCTTTAAATTAGCTTTTATTCTTCAGTTTTCTAAATCACATTTTTCAGAATCCTTTTAGACATCCTAGACTCCTTGTGTAGGAGGTACATTCTGCTATCACTGACAGCAAAAGACAGCTCTCTCAAGTCAATACTGAATTTGTGTACTCACTTGTGTGTAGCCAGCTCTGGAAAGTCAGGCTGCATTTTTGGACATCAAAGGGAAAGTTGTAGATGTTGAGGGAGCAGGCAGTCACCACCTGGATGGGCTTATAGTTGCGCACAAGCCCGTCATGGCTTACATAGACGTATGGAATATCGGGAGACTTTCCTACATCCACACTGCAGAGGACATAGAAAGAGACCATGAAGGAAATAGGGTTTGGTTGTATGAAAAAACTTGTAACATTTTTAAAAGCTTCACATGTCATTAATATGAAAACAAATTAGTGCAATGTTGGTTGAAGAAATAGTTCACCCAAAATTGAAAATTCTGTCCTTTATTTACTCAGCCTCGTGATGTTACAACCCTGTATTACTTTCTTTTATCCATGAAACACTAGAAGAGAAAGTCAGAAGGATGTTGATGCTGGTATTTTTTCCCATGCAGTGAAAGTAAATGCTGACTGAGGCTAACATTCTTCCTAACACATCTTTTTGTGTTCCACAGAAGAAAGAAATTCATACAGGTTTGAACCAACATAAGAGTGAGTAAATGATGACAGAAATTGGCTGAATTATCAATTTAAAATAACTGGTGCAGTGTTCTGAGAACGCTGCTGTAAAGAGCTGGCAGACATGAAAATACTGTTAAAAACAATTTACCAGGCTCGTCTTACATCAACTCTACTCACAATTCATTGATAAGAATATCTGGAATCCAGACGTTGATAGTTGGAATAGAAATTTGTTTGACATCATCAAATTCTTCAGGATTCCACACAAGGAACTCATCTTTCCATTGCTTTTGAAGTGAAAAAAATGTCAAGCACAAAACATATATATACATTATGAGAGAAATGGTGATGTCTTAAGTTTTGAATTGAAATATTTGTAAATGATGCACCCTGCACAGACCTCTGCATTGGTGCATTCCAATAATTCATCAATTAACTTGTTAATACTTATAATGCAAGAGTAAAGGCTATATAATGCACATCTACAGTGTGTGTGTGTGTGTGTGTGTGTGTGTGTGTGTATATATATATATATATATATATATATATATATATATATATATATATATATATATATACTACCAGTCAAAAGATTTGAAACACTATGTGTGTATTATGCTGCGATGGACTGGCGACCTGTCCAGGGTGTACCCCGCCTTTCGCCCAATGTTAGCTGGGATAGGCTCCAGCCCCCCGTGACCCTGTACAGGATAAGCGGTTGAAGATGAATGAATGAATGTGTATTATGTTTTTTTTTTGTTTTTTTTTTAACATTTTAGAATAATAGTAATCATCACAACTATGGAATAATAGAAATGGAACTATGGGAATTATGCTGTGACTAAACAAAATCCAAAATAAATCAAAACTGTGATTTATTAAATCTATATTTTAGCATCTTCAAAGTAGTCACACTTTGCCTAGAATTTGCAGACATGTACTCTTAACATTTTCTCAACCAACTTCTTGAGGTATCACAGCTTTTTAAACCGTATTGAAGGAGTTCCCATCTATGTTGGGCACTTATTGGCTGCTTTTCTTTATTATTTGGTCCAACTTTTTTTTTTTTAATGACATTTTTGTTTTATAATGAAATATGCTAAACTAATATGGTGGCACAATTATATTTTTGTCTACAAAATTAATTTCAAATATTGAAGCATACGCCTTCAGATCAAAAGATTTTTAAAATAATGAGAAACATTTCAGTCAAGTGTTTCAAAACCTTTGACTGGTATACTGCCCTACAAAGCAAAAAGGCAGTAACTACACAGAGCGCAGAACTGAGAAAAATGACTTTAAAGTTATCCTGTCAGGGCTTTTTGCAGTTACTGTACAAACGACTACCATTTTTCTCCAAAACGACACACATTTGAGATAAAATGTTTTATCACATAACAAAGGATGCCTTGAATGTCATGAAAATGATAATAACTCATTTTTGACCAAAAATGCAGTTACTGCCTTTTTGTTTTGTAGGGCAGTATATATAGCCTACAATATATAAATAAATATTGAACATTTTAAATGATCCTTTCATTTTCCACCAACATACCTGTCTGTACCACACATATGTTGTCAAGACCTGGTTCTTCTCATCCTGTGGTTCACAAAATATGTTAAAATATGAATGCAAAATACAGCTGTGAACAAAGAGACCTTTATACGTTCAAATATATATTTACTTTAATTGTTAAAAACATTTAATACTTCAACCCACCACATTGAGAATAGCATAAACCATTAGGTCAATGGCCACAGTCGTTGACTGTCTCCAGTCCCTCACCGGTCGAACTCCTTTCTTATATCCGGCACTTAAAAACTCATTCAGTCGAACCAGCGTGGCATTGGCGAAACGCCCAGAGTTAGTGCCCAGCTTTTTCACTATACCAAGAGCAAAGAGCAGGTTCTTATCACTTAATTGACTTTAAAGCTAAAAAAAATACCAGCTAAAGAATCAAAAATACATTCATTTATAATGATGAACAAAAACGGATATATTGGCAGCGTCTCAAACCCAACTGAACTGCCATACCTCAGCATGCTTGCGCATCGCAACGCGCCTGTGATCTCCATGTCGGCATTTCATTAGGTTTTGAGACATAGGCTTTGAATAACGGGATCGTTTAACGTTCAGTGTAAAAGAAGGCCGTTCCTTTGTTTTAAGCTCAAAAGCGAGCTGTTCCCAGGACCGAATCAAACATTTTTAAATAGGTTACCTGAGCAAGCCATCGCCGCCCCGTACATGGAAACGCAGAGAGCTGTCCAGAGTGCTGAAAATTTCATTTCGCTGAGTTGTTTGGCGTTTCTTTGTTGTAAGAAAGCGTTGTTCTAGCTTTGGGCTGCTCCTGTCCAGTGATGCGCTCTGAGTTCCATTAGTTATCTCTGTACTTCACATTACCATTTAGGCTGTCAATTACAGCACTTAGTCCATCCGCCCTCTTCTGCATCATCATCCCACAGCCTAAGCAGTCCCAAAGCACTTTGGCCTGAGTAAATGCCCCAAGAGTTATATATAAGAGTATTAACTATACAAACCTTACAAGTTACTTTGTACATTGTGCACTGAAAAACTAACAAGATAGGCTACTACTTCTAAAAATTACTCTTAAACAATTGGTAAAACTGTAAATAGTATTATTGTTTCATTTAAATTCTTTTAAAATAGCATCTGTGAGTATGCTTAGTAAGGGATGCTCTAAGGATGCAGCATGCTAGTATGCCAATGGTGTATCTATTAAATAGTTTGAACATAATATTGTTTTTCTGCAAATCGATGATGTTTTTCTCCTCACACTAAGTTAACAACGGGGGTCACATATCGGTAACAGCTACCTTTGACATTTCATGGGTCATGTTTCTCTACCAAGTTCAAGTCCATTTCCATGAGCACTTAGGCATTACACTGAGATCTAATACTGAGCCCAGCCATGATGAGACTTAATTAGCCTGGCAACAGGCAGTTTATTAGATTAGTGTCAGGAAAATATTATCTGAATTTTGAAGAGAAATTGAATTATGTCATTTTTTTTTTTGACTGGACAGGCAGCTCTGAGAAGCTATATGTAATGAAAACATAATGTGGTGACGTGCAGGTGATTGCGGTTTATATTTCTGTAAGGAAACTGGAACTTGATTTATGATATTGTTACAGGGGAGAACATAAGATATATTTCCCCTGCTGCTGCAAAAAAAAAAATACTCCACAGATTTCCATAACTTATTACTAAATTTTATGAAGAGTTCTTGGTGCACCTTTACTTCACTCTTAGCAGCCAAACTGTACATATTCTTAAGAAATTCAATTCAACTGTATTATTTATATCTTGATTGGTTGCAGTAAAGTGTGTTTATCCATAAAATCAGATTTTCATTGTTTTCATCTGAGTGATTTAATGAGTGACTTTAATAATTTTAATATCTAATATTAACATTGCCACTTTCAAATACTTCATTCACGTACATTTTTTTTCCAACCATATTAAAAAAATACGGCATACTGACCATTAGCAGCAATACTTCAATTGAATCAGTAAATTATATTAAGATTATATTCATGAATTAAATTAAGAACAGTTATGACTATTGCCTATAAAATGCACATCATATGTTGAAATCAACATAAAAAAAACAGAAATAATGCTTAATATACCACGTTTTAAAAACTTGGCCAGACAATATGTTAGATTAGTTACAGTTCTCTGCAATCTACTATCACAGATTGTTTTTTATGAAATAATAGGATAGGCATAGAATAGAAAATAATGATGTGCTGTGTATCAAATGTTTATATATATATATATATATATATATATATATATATATATATATATATATATATATATATATAAAACTTCACTACATGGGCATTTTTTTTGCCCACACCTTTTGAATATCTTGGCTAGGGCATTTTTGGTCACTTTTGGTGGCGATTTTCACCCTGAGTTCTTGCTCATTTATGACCATGACCTACATACCATGTTTTCTTCCAAAAATGTCAAAAAGCCTAAGGAAAGTGGAAGTAAAATACACGAATACAATGTAAAGATACCTGATCTTTAAGATCTTTAATACCGCAAAACATCCCTGCATTCCTGCAGTGTTATTTTTTATAGGAACTCATGAAAGAGAAAGGGAATACAGCAAAAATATGTACAATAACTTGTTTTGATTTATTCTTCATTAAAACAATTACATACACCATGAATAATTACATAACTATGAAGCTTTTTTTACAATCAAGAGGAGACGTATTTATGCATTCAAACTACAGAAGTACATCTTGACAGAATTACCATTAATAATTAAATCCAGTGTAAAATTAAATATATGACACAGCAAATACAATGTGGAGAGTCACTATTCAGAACATCTGTCAGAAAAAACAGGTCTATTTCTTGAAAAAGATCAAACTCCTAGCCTAAAAGAATCATAGAGAGAACACAAATATTAAGTCATTTAGAAGCATGTAATGTAGTGTGACAGTTGTGTAAGCTATCCAAAAAGCAGTCTAATATTATGGGTGTTTGTCAATATATACTTTGATGTTGACTTGACAAAGCCTTGTCTGTAAGTTTAAAATAGTCAAAAGTAGATTAATTTGGAAGGTTTTCTATGCCTTACATACAGTAGTTTGAATACACCTAAACAGAATTAAAGATATTCACCCAAAAATTTAATTCTCATAATTTACTCACCATCATGCCATCTTTGATGTGTATTACTTTCTTTTTCTGCAGAACACAAACAAATATTTTTAGGAGATTATCTCAGCTCTGTAGGTCCATAAAATGCAAGTGAATGGTGAAGTTGTTGTTTACTATAAATCTCCAGTTTCACTTTCACATTCTTCTTCTTTTGTTTTTCGCATTCTTCATGCATATCGCCACCTACTGGGAAAAAAGGTGAATTTACAGTAAAAAAAATACTTAAATATTGATTTGTTTCTCATCCACACCTATCATATCACTTCTGAAGATAAGGATGTAACTATAATTTATGGATTACATTTTTATGCTGCCTTTATGTGTTTTTTGGCGCTTAAAAGATCTTGCCACAATTCACATGCATTGTATGGACCAACAGAGTTGAGATATTCTACTAAAAATGTTAATTTGTGTTCTGCACAAGAAAGAAAGCCATACACATCTGGAATTGTATGTAGGTGAGTAAATGATAAAATAAATTGTCCTTTTTAGGTGAATGATCCCTTTGGGTTAGTTCACCCAAAAATGAAAACTCCTTATGTGTTCCAAGGAAGAAAGAAGGTCATATGTGTTTGAAGATTACGGTGAGTAAATGATGACAAAATTTATATTTTTTGCTGAACAAACCCTTTTAAGGTTTGGATAAGAGATACTTTATATGGACTCTGAACATTCATTCAATGTAATTCTCACCCGTAATAGTAATTCAGAACAGCCTGAAGCACTGTGCTTAATTTGGCAGACGTTGCTTAGAAAGAGCTGGAATATTCAATATTATATAACATAATAACTTGACTAAGGATAATAAATAGTATTCTCTCTCCTACCCCGACTGATCCACATCATCCGGTGTCTTCATTTAAGTGAAAACATTGTCAATAAAGCTCTGGTTGGCTGAGCTGTATTTGTCCAGTAAGCAGGCAGATATGGACATCTCCTTGACTTCCTTCTCACTGTAATGCAAAACTTCACCACAAAAATTTACTTGGCCAAGCTAAGCACCAAAAGTGCCATACAGAGAGACAGAAAAGAAAGCCCCTGTGACAAAACAAGCAAAAGGTTGTTGTTGCTGTCCACTGGAGTGTTGTGAATAGGTGAAACATTATGAAGAGTTATGGCTGTACTATACCATTGAGGGGTGTTTTTGATGGTTGTAGCAGGAATCAGATTGACTCTGACTTCAGTGTAGCCCAGTAGAATGCTGGTCTTGAAAGTGATGTGTTCCACTGGTTCTAGATTGGTTAAACAAGAAAAATTTAACCACAAGGAACAACTTTCTTGGTATGTATTGCACTTACAGTACATCTGAAAAGGGCCACCGGATAGCCAGTAGACAAGTATGCATATTTGGACACAAGATTACTGTGTCATCTATGGCATACATGGTATAAAGCTATAAAGCTCCAGTTTTCAGGAGATTTTTGTCACTAAAATTATTTTCAAAAGATGTCTTTTTAATATTTCATCAGCTGAACAATAAATGCCAATTTAAACAACTGTTCAGCCCTTTGAAGAGACCTCACAGCCTTGTTTTCATTGCCTTCAAAAATTAAATATGGCTTTACTCTGAATAAGGTCGATTACCTGCCCCCTTAGAGAAATCTGGTCTCAGAATAGTCTTAAATGGCTGTGTCAAAAGGGGGAATTGTATAACAAGCTAAAGCCTTCTCCCCATTTCCTGGATTTGCTAAATCGGGCCAATTTCTCATTCTAGAACTGAAATTGTTTTCCCACACTTCAGCTCCCCCTGAGAACCTATATTTGATTCTTAAGCATCTCGATCAACCTCAGTGCCACAGAGAAAGAAAAAAGGGAGCTATTTCCACCCCCTGTCATTCATTTGGCTCAGAACCATTCATTCCACTCTCCTTGTTTAAGGCTGCTTAAACTTTCACAGTACAACAAAGAGCAATTTCATACTGACTTAAACATGTTCCCCACCCATTTGGCTGATGAGTAAAAACACAAATATGGATTTCTAAATGGCTTTGGCAATGAGCCGCAGAGCAAAGGTAATCAAAGTACACAGGCCGGATCCGTGGTGTGAGCATCTTAATGGAACAGGGTGGATTGCCCACCAGCTTTGAGCTATTGGCCCTTTCCACCCACTGAACATGGCACTCATTGATCAAATGCCAGAAAGACAGTCTCATTATTGTCATCCATGCTGTGAGATGTCTGCCGCTAAGCCTCATCTATTAGCATTAGGGTGACTCTGCTAACAGCTATGCAAAGGTCGGAGGAGTGTTGTGACATGTCAGATAACTGTCAATACTCAAACGTGTCCAGCAGTCTCTTTTGTGCCTAATGTCGTTGTATATGAAGAAACACAAGACAAACTGAGATGGAAAAATTATGAATGAGTGTCATTAATTTGATAAGAACCGGAAGCTCTTCCCTTGTTTCTGTGGGAGAAATGGGCAATTGTAAACTTGTTTATATTTTCCTTTATAAGTTACAGACTACTCAACATATACTGGCCATTTTTGGGTACTATAAAGAACCATTAATATATTAACTGTATTAATGAGAAAAACTTGATCATAATACAAATTTAGACCACACTTTATTTTACAGTATCTGTTACTGTGTAGTTACAGTGCAAAATAATATTAATTCATTACATGTGTGTGCTTTAGCATGTAAAAGCCCATTGTAGTTATTACCAAGGACATAAGTTTGGTTTGAACATTGGTAGGGGCATATTTATTCAAAATGTTGATATTAAAAATGTGAGAAAGTATAGTGTCTATTTCCACAATATTTCTTGAAATAACAAGTCCGTTTTCTATTCCTAGCACTATTTTGATCACAAAGGTCAAATTTTTGTTCTTTTATTTTATAGAAAAATATTATGCATTTTATTATAAAACAAGCTTTTCCTATCTACCCCAGTGTTTTTCTCCAAAGTGCAAAATAAAACATGCACTGGCTAAATGTATGCAACACATTGTATGCAGAAAATATGAAATATTAGTTATAAATGCAAACATTCTTGTGCTGACATAGACAGACTAATTTTGATGAGCTGCTTGCATTCTGCCCGTGAAAGCAGAATCTTCCATTGGGCCGCATACAAAACTCAGGACATGTTTTGACTTAATCTTAGATAGGAAACAGTTGTAAATAAAAAGTATGCTTGTTTAAATCAATTAGTTTACAGGATTGGACCTAAAATACAAATGGAAATCTGCCCATGTATTCCTCAGAGAATGATTAAAAAAGCCTTTATACAATAATCACAAACCTCTGTGATTGGTACATCCTGAGTAACGCTGAGAAAAGGAACAGGTGCCAAGTAACAACACTGTTTATGTACCGCTAAGGGAAAGTGTCAGACAATAATTTGTACATTAATAATGATAATGAGAATTTTTAATAATCATTCAAATTAAAATAAATTGAAAGTTGATAGGGACATGTCCCAATCACCCCTACCTACGCCTATGGTTATTACTATAGTTATTAATTTTAATAACAAATAAATAAAGTGTTACCCAGATTTAATAGAAGTCAGAGGATTACATTTGCCCCTGTTAAATTGGTTGGAGGCTGTTGTAGCATTTGTGTTAACCCACTGTATCTCAAAGTAATAATATAATCACTTATCACTTAATATGAATAGTTTTCCCCTTTATATATATGATACTAATTATTTTAGTTGTCAGGAAGTATATGTGTTTCAAACAAAAGTCTCAGTGGTACCTACATTATAAGTATATTAAATTATTTTTATTTTTATTTATTTTTTCAAAGGGACTTGTCCACATTATTTTTACTAAGGCAGAGAGGAAACTCTACAGAGCATATGTCAGTTAGTGCGATCACTCAATAGTCTTATTTGTGACTGAAGAAATTTTGTGTTACAATTGTCCCTAATCTTTAAGGTGTATTGTTTTATTCGACATGCCAATTATCCTCTATTTCTGACAAATTGAGGTTGCCATTCGATAACATTTGTTTGCGGTTGAAAAAAGCTCATTATATTACTCAAATTAAACTCAACAATGTCCTAGTCCCTGTCCTCTATTATCACAGCAGTGAGAAGGGACAGACAGCAGCTCCCATTCCCCATCATTCATAAACTCTCTTGTGTCACTGGCGATTTCCTCAGCAGGCCTTCATAGAGCTAAATCCACTTCACTAACTGTCACACAAACACTTCATCAGATCATTATCCTGGGCACTTATTGCACATTCTACAAATCTAAATCCAATGTCTTTTTCCTCATGAACAACTATGTAATTGTATAAAAGAGTGTTTATATTGGCAGGATTATGAGACGTTTTTTTAAAAATTTGTTAACTTTTAAAGGATGCTTCAGACTGATCAGAAACACTAAGTAATTACCACACCTCTCATTGTACGGAGTTCAGCTTGCTTGTGAAAGAGTGAAAGCACACACTCTGTATGTGTGAATAATTTACCTGAGTGGAGCCAGATGTGAAAGTTCAGGGTGCAGTTCTGCTTGTCAAAGGGAAAGGCATAAATCTCCAAGTGACAGGCTGAGACCACCTGGATGGGTCTGTAGTCTTTTACTGTTCCTAAGCAGTTGACATAAACATATAGGATGGCCGGGGATTTGCCAACATCCATACTGGAGAAAGAGGAACGGATGTGATGCAACTCAAGTAGCTCAACAAAACATAGCCATGCACTATTGATAACAATTATTTTCCCATCTGATAAAAGAAGCTCATATTGTAGGTTGAAAAGAATAAGTGCGACAGCAAATCTTTGAATCTTTTTCATATATAATCATAAAAAAAAACAATTAAAAAAGTATATGGTGCTAAAACAAGACATACTGTATAATGTGCATACAATTAACTTATGATGACATCAGGCACCCAGATGGCATCAGAGGACAGCAATATTTCAGTGATTCCATCAAAATCTTCAGGATCCCACACAAGAAACTCATCTCGCAATATCTGAAACATTAGAGTAACAAGGTTTGCTGTTACCACCTAGTCAGTCCCATGAGAAAGATTCAGATCTCTCAAATGTTCAGTCTGCAATGGATCTCAAATTTCATACATTCAAAATGTGATTATTGGGTATGTTTTTCTTTGTTGGACCTGTTTTTCAGAAAAGTATTTCTCAAGTTAATCTTGTGATCTATGAAACCTATGCATTACTATCTTTATGTGGGCTCTAAGTATTAATATTTTATGTAAAATATGGGTATTGATAATACAGCATTTAGAATCAAAGTAAAGGTTAAAGGTTCAATTTAGGTTTAGGTTATATTCAAGAGGTGAAAAGCACCTAAATGTTTAAGAAACATTTTAAAAAGTAGCTAATGTATGCCACTTGGAGTGAACTATATTGATTGAACTATAACTATATGAAGTAGTACAGACACATGCAAGCATGCCATTGACTTGAATATGAATTGTTACCAACAATTAGACAATTGTCAATTGTTCCAACTAGCCGATACCAAATGCTGGTCAGTCCATCCTGTGAAAAAAACATTCATATTTGAATCACATCTTCATTTTAATTGATAAAAAATCAAACAGACATGAACCCCTATTCAACACATTAATTCAGCTAACTTAATTTAGTACAAACTTTACGTATCTAAAGTATTTTCCAAAAAAAAAAATTTTTTATATAAACATCCCCAAAACTTGCACATAATATATATATATATATATATATATATATATATATATATATATATATATATATATATATATATATAGCTTTATTTATTATGGAGGGCAAATAACAATTACAGCATACGACCATATTAGAAATATATTGCATCACTCTAAAAGTTAAAATGTAGAGAGGAAGCTACAAACTACATCCAGGACAGATTAGATTATGAGGTCAATGTAGATTGCTGTTGGTTTGGTCCAGTTTTGTACAGGCCGAACTCCACGGTCATATTTGCGGAGCAGTAAGCTGGAGAGTTGATTTAAAGCAGATCTCTTTGGTTTCTCCAAAACCAACTCTAGGAATAACTGAGACGTGCAGATAGCAAAATCTCAATTGATTTGTTAAGATATTGTATCATCAACAGTCCTGTTTTGCAGAATTCAATATTCAATAACATTAATCGTTCCATAAAGATCACAATATAGAATCACTGCAACAACAGGTAGCATTTTACAGTTTTAAAAGGTTTTTAGACCTATCAGTCGTTGCATCTTCAATATTAAATGTAATGTAAATAACTATAATTGAATGATTGCATAATACAATAAAAACAGTAAGAAAACATTGGAATTACCTGACAGCAACAAAGACAGCAAGAGGACAGGACTCATTCTGCCAATTAAATTCCAGGATCTGCATTAGAAGACAAAATGCAACCTTATCCAAATCACATTCCACATGCCCTTTCCCAGCTTTTAAATCTTTACCTTGTTACAAAGTGCCTTTTATTAGAGGCAAAAATGCAATGCAGCATCAAGAATGTTGTCATACTCATGACTGCAACAAATGCACAGCAGCAACATGCTCTCCACTCCAGCAAATTGATATTCCATTAAGATGGTAAGAAGATCTGGGTATGGTAAATAGGATGTGTCCTCTGTCTTCTCCACTCATGGACCCAAAGGAGTATAGTGGAGTACTAGAGGATAATGGGATATCATGAATCATCTATTATCACTCATATTGAGGAATATTTTGTAATGCTGTTTTTCTACAGCCAGAACAAGACAATAAATAAATAAATGGGTAAACCTGTGAATATTGTAATTGCTATTTATAGACTCTATTTCGGAATGTCATGGTGATGACACTCTTTATTAATAAGTATTTGCCAATATTCAAATACATAAACTAAGTGTGTTATAATGTAGCATCAGTGATATGATCATGCAAAATGCATAACTCAAGTTTCCTTGTGTTTTCAACAGGTGTTCTAAAAGGCGTCATTAATTATTTTTTTGAAATCTTTGACACGTGCACCAAAACAGAACGCAAGTGTCTCGACATGTGTTTTTGAAAACTGAAGTTCTTATTAACTTCAGTTTCTAAAAATGTGCAGGTCACTGCGTGAGATACTGAAGAAACAAAAAGACGTGATGCAGCAGTCAAGGACGTTCATTCAGCATAGGAAAACAATGGAAAAAACAGAGCAGACGCACATAAAAACGAGTTTAGTGTGAACGCCCCTTAATCATCCGCTCGCGTGTATCTGAGCGTGTGAGTGAAACAAGTTCGGAAGACCAATATAATTTTCATAAATTACATACTAAAGTCCTGACCTGAACCTGGCAGCTTCTAACGTGAACCGCTCTGAGAGCGCTGACAACGGGGTGTCCGGGCGTGTACCCAAAACATGTCACTTCAAGCGGTTTTTGCTGAGCTTTCTTACCGTCGTGCGTGGGGGCCCTCTCGACGTCCGGGGCCACACGCAATTGCGTGGTTTGCGTGGTGGTTAAAACAGCTACTGCTTTAGAGTATGCAATGTTTAGAATATAATTAGGCCTTAACAGAGGAATTTATTACTGGATATATTTTGTCACTTTCAGTTCATTTTTGATATTGAGCCCCCCTTAATTTCTTACCCTGGTTCACATCGAGAACTTCTCTTCCTATTAATGTTTCTTGATTAATGTTTACCAAGCACGCACGCGACGGTTCCCAGCGCGCGCTTGAGAGAGCGCTTGTCCTCGCGCGAACGTTTGTGTGGAGGTCACACTCTGGAGTCAGGGCGAAGGAATCTGGAGAACTAGGGCAAAAAGTGCTGCCATGAGAGTTGATCAGGATTTTGAACATGGAGAAAAGTCTGCACACTCGGTGAGCGACGTGTGTTTTGTCTGAAATGGCGTTTATTTATGAGATAAAGACACAAGACAGCAGTCACCTACATATTGGGAATTGTGTTATGTGCCTTAATTAAAAAGTTAACTTTTAACAGGATGTTTTTTCTGACTCTGACTAGCAAAACTATCAATTTTACACTCCAATCTGTTATAAAAGTTGTGTTTACATCTTTCAATAATGTTAATAATTTTAATACGGCTAACTTTTACATTATTTTAACCTTCTAATAGGCTATACCGTTTTTATTGAATATTTTTTTAGTTAATTTTATGTATTTATTTTTTGCCTATGCCTTGTCTTCTGAATGAAACCTAGGAATTATTATGTATATTTTTGTTTGCTTGTGTCACTCATTAATGCACCATGATAAACAGAGTCGTTATCTGTGTCGAGGGCCTAAAATAGAGCTTTGACCGCGCACTCACAGGCCTCGAGCTCACCATATATGTCTCCTGCTTCCAGTCTGGGGTGTCTGGCTGCCTTCACGTCCATACCGACATTCCTACCTGCTGTCACAGTTGCTTTATATAGTTCCTCAGGCTCCTGCCTTTCTCCTTTGAGCCACAGACGTTTTAAATATTTACATGCCACCAGAGCCTATTTTCAGAGGTACTGTATTTAAACAGATGTAAATTCAAATCTGAGACAGTGAAGGAGATGTTGGTTTCAAATGTGTTGGGCTTTGCCTTTTTGATTTTATTTTTGCATAAATGTAGATCAAACCAGATCCTTTACTTCACCCCATGCAGGTTTGACAACTGAATCAGAAATGATGAATGTTGGGTGATAAATCCAAGTGCAAATTGCATCTTATGTCATATTCTTGATTTTAACTAATCAGTTCACATCTCCTCTTTTTCTCTGGAACGGATCTTGTTATTGAGTGGTTAATTGCTCAAGTTGGATCTTGTTATCACAAACAGAGGTGTTGTCAATATGCCTGGGGCAAGCATTTTCATTTCTGATGAATGGAAATTAACAACAGGATGTTTGCATGTCTTTTTCAGAGCCAAATGCTGATTTACCAGCTCAAAGAGATCACTGGCATTCAGGATCTGCAGGTTCTCCAGAGCGCCCTGAACGTATGTTCACTACAGCAGCACTAATCCATGTATTTATAACACAAGCAACAGATGTAATAACACTGACAAGGCTATAAATAGAACATAAGCCAGACAAATGTTTGTAAATATGTAAATCATACCATGGGCAAACCTTACATTCAACAGTGAGGTTCGGGTAACCTAGGTATGGTACTCATACATGTGCATCAGGAGACACTCAAGCAAAACAAATGACTTTGTCAGAGAACTCTGTTCTGTACTGACCAGAATCTGGCATACTGATATTGTTTTATATTTTAGTTGTAATGACTAATTGCAACAATGCTTTCCTTCTTTATCCAGGCAAGCCAAGGTGATATCAGCCATGCCATCGGGCTACTGACCACTCAGGTCCCAGAGGAGGAGCACATGCCTGAAGAACCCATTCAAGTCAACAATGAGAGACAGACCTCTAATACACAGAATGGTGGGCTGATTCTTAAAATGTAACATTTAGTTCACCCAGTATTGAACATATGGTTGCATCCTTTTGGAAGACAGATATACAGAAGACCCTATCAACATAAAAAGATTTTCATGTCATCACATTTTCTCTCTAAAATCAGATTTATTTAAATGTGTTTTAAATATTATATTAAAAACATAGTTCATCCAAAAATAAAAATGTTGCAATCATTTCTCACCTGTTGTTCCAAACCTGTATGACACAAAAGGAGATATTATACTATAAACAGTGGTACCTACAATTGTTACAGATCTATTTTTAATAAAACTCTTAAAATTAGATTTGTTGGCGTAACCTAATTTTATTACAGTAGGTTGATTTATTGATGGTAAATAGGGCTGTCACTATCGATTATTAATCAAGTAATCTAACGATTATTCTGATGATTAATCGAGTAATTGGGAAAAATGATTTTATAACTCAGACTACATAAAGTTGTCAAGGTGAAGTCACGTTTGGCTAAAATGCATTCATTAGCCTAAGTTTTGATGTATTTTATGATTAAATAACAACGACAAAACAATTGTGCAAACAATATCTAAAATCCACAGACACCTGAAGCAGGTCTACAATATAAAAAAAATTAAATGTGCAGTATTTAAGATTCAAAAACCCTTGTTATTAATGACACCTGTGTCCGTTAAGTGAACTGCAGCCAGCTACCTGTTGCTTGTGCACACACTCCATAGGCACGCTAGCGAGCATCAACCAAAACAATGGCGTAACGTACAGAGACTGAATGTGAGTCACCGGAATCATGCTGACAGATGAGGTAGCATAACTAAATTTACACAGTTATGATTGTTTTACTACAAACTTTGAGACTAAACTAAAACTACTTATCAGCTTATATAGCATACTTATGCAGACATAAAGCTACATACTACCGAACTATACTAGACAGTTTATAGTTATGTTGCGCTATTGTATGTTTTGTTTGTCATATGTTATACTACGAATATGAAACCAACGTATTTGCTTAAATTTTCCTGTATACCTGACTTTTAGTAAAGAGAAGAGCCAGACGGGATTCAGTAGATAAATGTTTTTTTGTTTTGTTTTTTTGGCTTACTCTGAGTTTGTGTAGGAGTCGGTGTTGTTCTGCGTGCCTGACGTTTGCTGGATTCCATCTCTAACGTTACCTTGTGTTGCAATTTGTGTTGCAGTTTGTTGTCACTGTTGAATACCAGAAGCACTGAGGCAAAGCTCTCGGGAGCGTGCATAAACATCTCATCTTTTGGATTTTCCAGGCAAAAGCGACCCTCTCCCTTCACATGAAAATCAGTCTACAGGCATTAATAGGCAACCTAGGAAGTCCGTGAAGGGCAAATTTTTTAAGTTGCGTTACAAGCCGTTCACACATTGGCAAAAAAAGGCGAATGTTATTTAATTTGTTACATATTGCACCTTTAAATAATTCAGCTGAAAGACATTGGCTTCTCCAGGTGCGCTAAAAAAAAAAGCAAGATCTGCTTTTTTCTTTAACTAGTTCAACATGATCTATCCATTTTAGCTTTAAAACTCAAATATAGGAAAACAGGCCATGGGAATAAAATATTTTACCTTTTCAGAAACAATGTCTGCCCACCAATCATGTTTATTGAGCTTTCATTGAGCTTTGTTTTACAGCATACAGACCTGCGGTTTTGTTCAGTAAATAAAGTTCTCTGGGTCCCCACATTGAGTTTTACCTGTAATAATGGCCATAATCTATCAAATATTTATCAAAAGTGGGGTATTGGGATCTATTTATTAAACATAATCATCACAAAATCAAATTTACATGAGGAGAAAGATCACATTTACATTCAAACTGTAATTAACTTACACATGTAGCGACCCTACCCTATCCTTTAATAGGTGGAGCACCGGGTTCTAATAATGTGTCTCTCGACTAAAATTATTTACTTCCTTCCCCTTTCCTCTCTGATTATTTTTACTTAACTGAAAATGTTAGATGATAGTCTTTCTGAATAAACTTAATGTAAATCACAAAAACTGAATTCTTATCAATTAACAAGTAATTTTATTTAACAGAAAATAAGATTAAAGAAATGAAATATTGTAAATAGTGGAAGAATTAAATAAAATCTCCAAATGTCCTTGGTGTATTTTCTTATATACAAAATCACATTTTTATCTTTTCAGATTAGAAATTCAAAAAAACCTGATACTGAAATATCAGTACTCAATTTGTACAGATTAAACACAGTAATGAAATGCTATGTTAAGATACGTTACTATAACAACAGAAATCCAAATGGTAAATGCACTCAACTGTACATCACATGAATAAACTAAACAACAAATAAATAATGTGGGCCCGCACAAACTCTTAGTTTGAATACAGCAAACCTGTTGCAAGCTTGAGTCGTTGCTTGGGAGCGTGTGGCCGTTAAAACCCACAAATGGCCTCTTCACTCGAACAAGCAAAATAAAGCAAGTGTACCTGTGTTATGTTTCAACACATGCTATCCACCAATCACGTTGGGAATTCAGTGCGCGTCTGCAGTCTCACCAGCTGTCCGCCGAAAGACGATGAATCCCGCGATGCCAGAGGAATTCTAAATCACAAGGGGATTTAGAAGGTTATCTGGTTCCTCCATCCTATAGTCTTTCTTTTTGCACGATTAGTTCTCTGGTCCAGCCGCACGTAAAAGTCTCTCACTCTCGCGTCTAGCAGCAGCAACTTATGCAAATCTGCGTAAACTCTTAGTCAATGTATAACAAATTAAATGGATGAAATAAACATTCCTTAACTCATTATATATTCGTTGTAGAACCTTTTGCCACTTAAGCAGTGGTTATGTATCTATTTAGTTCTAAATCTTGAGAGAAAAACTAAAACCCGACATCACTTTCCGATCTGTCTCTTCCATCTCTCTCCTCTTTTTTCCCCAATTAGAAATCTCCGTACCTACATATGGGCGGGAGCAAGTCAACCAATGACCACTCAAAATTAAAATAACATACATGCTGGTCAAAACCACGTTTTGAGCAAGTACACCTCACATAAACATGTACCATAATCTCTATAATATTAGTACAAGTGAAATGCTACACAATTATATGATCAAATAGAATTTCTGACAGTTTCACCTGTGAATGTCAGAAACATATTTACCTTTATCTAATAAGAAATATGCATTTAGGAGAATATAATTATCCCTAGCTGGGCTACACTCTCCCCCTCCTAATATTCTCATGTCCCCATGAGTTTTTTCCTCTCTCTACATTTGAATTAGGGCTTTGGGTTTGTAATCAGTACTCCAACTTGCACATGAATCACGTTTGGCTAAAGGATGACACCATAATGTGTTACACGACCTTTCCTGTCTGGTAGACTTCTGAACATTTACCACCATACCCTTATACACTAGTGTTAAAGGCCTATCTGTGGATTTCCCCAGTTCATCATAGCTTAGTTTCTTTACAGGCTTTATTTCTCTCCTAGTACGAAGTTGTTTTCTCTCACTTTCCACTACTTTTGGGGTACTTCTGGACTGATCATCTCCCCCTTCCCATTCTAGACCTTTGCTACAATTCGGAGGGGATGAAGCAGAACTCCCCACTTCATGCTCTGTAAAGTCTTCCATCACTTCTAACTGAGTAGGGCTTTGAGTAGCTTTTTCAGGTACTCTGACTCTCTCTGATGGCAATGAGGGAATGAGCAGTCTGTCAAATTATGTATTTTGCTGAACTGGATAATATTCATCAATACTACTTTTCTCACTGTCAGACTCTATTTCTTCAGATTCACAACTTTTCCTTCTTTGGTCTTTGTCCTTCATCTGCTGTTTTTGTGCTTCTTCTACAGCTTTGGACCTTATTTTGCATTTTAGTAGAACTTCACTTCTTGGATCAGGTAAGTTTACTCTCACACTTTCTCCTATTGGCAGCAAATGATCCCTGTGCAACGTTCTTATTCTTCCAGTACCAGTTTCTTGTTTTAGTCTGTACAACGGCAAGTTTGGCAATTTCTTCTGGACGATGTAAGGGAAGGAGTTCCAGCGATCTTGTAACTTATGCTTCCCAGTTAAAGCCAGATTTTTGATAAGTACTCGATCTCCCTTCTCCAGAATCTGACGTTTTACTCTTCGATCATAGAGCCTTTTATTTCTTTGTTGCATCTTCAGAGAATTTTCCACTGCCAACTGGTATGCATGTTTTAAGTCTTTTTTCACACTCTCAACATACTTGTGATGTTTCAGATCACTTTCACCCTCTGATGAAGTTCCAAATTGCATATCTACAGGAAGTCGAGCCTCTCTTCCAAATAGTAAATAATAGGGCGAGTAACCAGTTGTTTCATTTTTAGTACAGTTATACACGTGTACCAATTGACTGATACTTTGACTCCATTTGTTTTTCTTGGTTGGATCTAGTGTTCCCAGCATGGAAAGAAGAGTGCGGTTAAACCGCTCAGGCTGTGGGTCTCCCTGGGGATGGTAAGGGGATGTTCTGGACTTGCGAATCCCCAAGATTCCCAGCAACTCTTTAATGAGCTTGCTTTCAAAATCCCGACCTTGGTGGGAATGAATGCGGGCAGGCAGACCATAATGCATAAAACATTTCTCAACAAGGATTTTGGCTACAGTCAATGATTTCTGGTCTTTGGCTGGATATGCTTGAGTGTAGCGAATGAAATGATCTGTGATCACCAGAACATTGCAAATACCCTTAGAGTCTGGTTCAGTGGAAAGGAAGTCTATGCAAACCAGGTCCATTGGTCCACTACTTGTGATATGACTCAAGTAAGCAGATCTTTGGGGTAATGTATTCCTTGCAATGCATCGTCTGCAATTTTTAACGTACTGCTCCACTTCTGTACCAATACGTGGCCAGTAGAACCGGCTTCTACATAGTTCTGTAGTCTTCTCAATTCCAAGATGGCCAGACACATCATGAAGAGAAAATAATACTTGAGATCTGTATTTTTGAGGGAGAACTAACTGTTGAATCTCCTTTCCACAGGGGCTCTTAGTAATTCAGTACAAGAGATTGTGGCGTATGACTAACTTGTCTCCCTGTTGTCTCAACAGAGATTCAGAAAGAGTTGAGTTCTTTGTAGCCCTGAGAACATTCCCGTTTTTGACTTCTTGTCTCACAGGTCCAATAATGGAATCCTGCTCTTGGGCTGGTCTCAAGTCTAAGTTGGACAACTGTGCCTTATGTTCCAATTCTAATTGTATGGGAGAAACATATGCAGAGGGGATACTTTCTGAAAGAATCCCTAACTGATCTACTAATCTACCACTAGATTCTTCAGAAGAGTTAGTATCTGCAAGCTTACAGATAGCCTTCACACCTGACCTAGGGATGTCAATCCATTCAACTGGCACCTCTGTGGACATAGGATATCTTGACAACGTGTCAGCATCAATGTTGTGACGACCAGGTTTGTACTGGAGATCAAAATCGTAAGTGGCTAGGGCAGCCAACCACCTATGACCCGTGGCATTCAGTTTTGCACTTGTTAACACGCAAGTCAAGGGGTTGTTATCAGTCTTAACTGTGAATTTTGCGCCGTACAAATAATCATGAAATTTGTCAACTATTGCCCATTTCAATGCCAGAAACTCCAACTGATGTATTGGGTAACGCCGTTCAGCCATATAAAATTTTCGGCTTGCATAGGCAACTGGCCTTAACCCTTCTGGGTATTCCTGGTTCAGCACAGCACCCAGTCCACTTAAGCTAGCATCCACATGTAATATGTAAGGCTTAGCTGGATCAGCATAAGCAAGCACTGGAGCATGTGTAAGGCAATGGATGATATGATGGAAAGCATCTGTGCATGCCTCATCCCATCTTTCACCAAATGGCTCAGATTCCTAGAAATATTTCCCCTTCGGTACAATTTTGCGTTGCCTTTTCGCAGGAGGATACCCCTTAGTTAACTCAGTCAATGGTCTTACAATTGCTGAGTAGTTCTTAACAAATCTACGGTAAAACCCGCAAAATCCAAGAAAAGATCTCAAAGATTTTAAATCAGTAGGCATTTCCCAGTTAATTACAGCCTTCACCTTTTCAGGATCTGGTGATACTCCTGCTGCAGATACAACGTGCCCCACATAATTTACTTTCGGCTGACAGAATTGGCACTTGTCAATGGACACTTTTAGAACATACTCTTGTAGTCTATCCAGCACTGTCTATAGCCTCTCTTTATGTTCTTCTAACATCTGTCCAAAGACAATAATATCATCCAAGTACACAATAACTTGGAGAAGATGCATGTCTCCAACTGCCTTTTCCATTAATCATTGAAAGGTGGCTGGAGCCCCAGTTACACCCTGTGGCATACGTTCAAATTGGTAGAAACCCAGAGGGCAGATGAACACAGTCTTTTCTTTGTCCTCATCAGCCATTTCAATCTGATAATATCCACTTTGTTTATCCAAGACAGAAAACCACTTACTCCCCGACAGACAGTCTAAAGCGTCCTCTATCCTAGGGGTGGTATATTGGTCTGGGGTGGCTCTGGCGTTTAGAGTACATACACATTCGGATAGTTCCATTCTTTTTCCTAGCAATGACTATTGGTGAAGCGTATGGACTTCTAGATTCAGTTATGATACCTGCCGCCAACAGATCTTTCAAATGTCGCCTCACATCATCTATATCTGCTGGTGCTAGTCTTCTAGATCGTTCACGAAATGGTCGGCAATCCTTTAGTCTTATGGTATGTTTTACGTCTTTAGCTTTCCCCACATCCCATTCAGTCACTGAAAACACGCTTCCTCTCTCAGAAAGCTTCTCTCTCAACCTTGCTTTCCAACAGGCGAATCACCAAACTTAAAGATTTTTGGATCTAACCTTTTGGAAGCAGTCTGAACTTCATGCGCTACTGTGACAGTGTCAGTGGAGAATACGTTAGCTATCACTGTCCCTACGGGTATGGTTATGTCTCGGGAGGTGTCATTGCACACTAACAGATCGAAACTATCTACATTCATATCAGAAGAGTGAAGAACAGTAGGTGGAACAAGAATTCCAGCTGGCAGTTGGTTATCCTGTGATGCTTCAATAAGAAAAATGTCTTTTCTCAGTTGTTTCTTCATTTCTACCTTACAAACAGCATACCGCTCACCTCTCGATGGAATGGTTTACCCTTCTGGTCCCATTCACAATATTTGTCCCTCATCTGATTCAGAGACTTTCACTTTCTCTTTGATAGGTGTTGCATGTAGTTTGAGCACTTCTGATTGAATTCTCAATGAGTAAGCTGGATTGGAGACCCCAGAGTCTGGGCTGAATGCAGTCAGTCACTGGAAGAAGTTTGCATTAGTTCCAATGATAACCGGAACCTGCTGAGTGACTTGAGGTTCTGGGCAAACCAATGCCAGAATAGAAACAGTCTCTTCTTCACCCATGAGTATAACAGGTAAGGAGATATCTACCACTATATAGCCCTTATAAGGATAACTTGATTCACTCAGTCCTCAAATTGCCAAGCCAGTAAGCGGTTGATTAGGGACTTGGGACAAGTTTTGGTAATACCATTTTTCAAAGACTATAGTGACCTGTGATCCACTGTCAAGAAGGGCGGTACACAAACATCCATTTACCTTCACAGGGATGTTGGAGACAGGACCCACTAGTCCTCTGGGGAGAGAATTTGCTTCATTATTGGCTATTTTACTCTGATCAAAGTTACAATTAAGACTATTAGCAGCAACATTGTCTAAAATTGATCTACTTCTCTCAGATTTTACCTGTCAAAGGGAGCGCACTAGTTTCTGTATCACTAATCTGTTATTTTCTGGAGCGTTACACTTAGTCGCAATGTGCCCATCCTCTCCGCAATGGTAGCAGAAGAAATCTTCTCGATTTCTTTAGGATTTTCTCTGATTTCGAAACTGAACTGACTTGGAATTCGAATTGTCCTGTGGTGATTGCTTAGGAGAGCTCACATTCATCACTGACAATTGCTCTTGTAACTTCCGAACCTGTTTTTTTAACAGTTGCACCTCAGACTCTTTCTGAGTTTCAGCCTTTACCTTAGCTTGTTGGTCTCTAGACTCGGGTTTTTATCAGCATCGCCTCCTAATCTGGATCTTAAATCCTGTAATTCCTCTCGTAGTTGTTTCACCACAGAAGAGCTCATTTTGTCATCAGTTTTCAATTGTATAGGCTTCACTGAGGTTTTAATCTAAAGACGGGTAGCTTCAGTCTCCTCTGCTTCCTTAGTTTCGTTCAGTAATGCTAAGAAATTGGGAGGTTGTTCTTTCCTTTCCCTTAATCTCAACTGCAGCAGCATAAGATCGGCTTCAACAGCTCCTAGAATCAGTTGTTCAATCCTCACTCTGTCCATCAACTGTGGTGCCAATCCTCCTCTTTGGACCACTTTAGTTAAAGATTTCTCTAATCGCCTAGAAAATCAGACAACACCTCTCCTGGTGATTGTCGAAGAAGACGGAATTCAATGTAGAGATACTCTCCAGATTCAAATGTTCCAAAAGTATTCTCCAAAGCATCCAGGTACTGCAAAGCACTAGCATCAGGACTTGAAAATCGGACAGCCTTAACAATATCCAACGCTGGACCTTTTAAACACTCCATTATTCTTCTTCTTTTTTCCTTTTCAGAACATTCGCACTCCACAGTCATCACCCTAGCTTGTTCCATCCAGTTTTCCAAACTTTCCTCTCCTGTGGGTGTGGGAACAGTACCCGAAAAGGTACGTAATCGGCGAAAAGCACTAGCATCAGTCATTGATTTTGAGGGTTTTCTCCAACAGTTCACCCACAGCACGTATGATAGATTCAGGAGAACTAGCATTAGAGCTAGACTGAGTGAATAGAGCTTGCAAGTCAGACATATAATTTCCCTCTTCACTTAAGAACTTGGACAGTTTCTGTGAGAATTCTGAAACAGGCACCTCAACTGAAGCCACTACTACCTTCCAAATTTCTTCTCCCTGAGCAGGCAGTAAATCTGATGGAATACGAGTTGGATCAATGACTTCTCGGCTTTCACAGAGCACCAAACTAGTATTAGAACTTGGTCCGACTCTGGAGTCTCTCACTCGCACCCTACCAAAAGCTTTTACAGTCTGCACTGTCTCTTCTATGAATGCCACATCAGTTTTAGCAGGCACTCCTATTAACAGTATGCCATGACTCTCCTCAATGTCCATTTCCTTACACCATTTGGACAATTCAGCAAGCAGACTTGGATCCCGTGCAAAAGCCATGCTTGGAACTCAAATAAGTGATAGTTAATTCACTCAACTAAGCTTAAGATTTAATTCAGTTCTTGTTTTCTAGGTCAGCTGATGACAGGAAGTAAGAAATCCCGGACGAGCCCCCATAAATGTGTAGCGCCTCTACCCTATCCTTTAATAGGCTGAGCACCGGATTCTAATAATGTGTCTCTCGACTAAAATTATTTACTTCCTTCCCCTTTCCTCTCTGATTATTTTTACTTAACTGAAAATGTTAGATGATAGTCTTTCTGAATAAACTTAATGTAAATCACAAAAACTGAATTCTTATCAATTAACAAGTAATTTTATTTAACAGAAAATAAGATTAAAGAAATGAAATATTGTAAATAGTGGAAGAGTTAAATAAAATCTCCAAATGTCCTTGGTGTATTTACTTATATACAAAATCACATTTTTATCTTTTCAGATTAGAAATTCAAAAAAACCTGATACTGAAATATCAGTACTCAATTTGTACAGATTACACACGTGATGAAATGCTATGTTAAGATACGTTACTATAACAACAGAAATCCAAATGGTAAATGCACTCAACTGTACATCACATGAATAAACCAAACAACAAATAAATAATGTGGGCCCGCACACACTCTTAGTTTGAATACAGCTGTAATGAATGGAGCAGACGAGGAGTGGGGATCTAAGTGCAGCTTTATTGAAAGATACGGAGACAAACGACTAAAAACACAGGAACAAACAAAACATCCACGATGGAAAAACAAGGCTGATAAGGCGGGGAACATCCAGGACGGGCTCAGGCAGGAACACAGGAAACATACAATCATTCGGTATACAACATTCAACAATTGACACTGGGAGGAAAAACAACAGGGTTTAAATACACAGGGTTAACAATGAACAGGTGCAAACAATGAGGGATGGTTGGATGTGATGAGGGCCGGGAATTGTGGGAAACGTAGTTTAGGTTGATGGTGAGGGAAAAACACAAAGCAGACAATGGGGAATCATGACAGAATCCCCCCTCAAAGGGGCAGATTCCAGACGCCCCTAAACAAAAAAAAGGAAAAAAAAGACAAAATGACCCAGGAGTGAAGGGGGGCTCAGGGTGGGCAGGCAGACCAGCACGAGGGCACGAGGGGCAAACGGACAGTTCAAGGGGGGCACAAGGGGCAAACGGACAGTCAAGGAGGGGCACAAGGGCAAACGGACAGTCAGAAGGCCGGGGCGGAGGCCACAGGACAGGTACAGGTTCAGGGAGTGGCCTCAGGGCAGGGAAAGGCTCAGGAGGCCAGGGAGGTGGCCACGGGACAGGGGACGGGTCAGGGGGCCTGGGAGGCAGCCTCAGTACAGGGAGTGGCTCAGAAGGGACAAGGTCGGGAGGTCTGGGAAGTGGCCACGGGATAGGGAGTGGTTCAGGAGGGACAGGGTCAGGAGGTCTGGGAGGTGGCCACGGGATAGGGAGTGGTTTGGGAGGGACAGGGTCAGGAGGTCTGGGAGGTAGCCACTAAATAAGGCGTGGTTCAGGAGGGACAGGGTCAGGAGGTCTAGGAGGAGACCACGGGACTGGGATCGGGTCAGGTGACCTGGGAGGTTTCACGGGCGATGCCGTGGTAGGCAGAGACAGGAAAGACTTTAAAGGCGGAGCCGTGGTAGGCTGCGGGGGCGGAGCTGGAGAAGGTGGAGCTGTGGAGGGAGGAGCCATAGGAGGCGGAGTTGTGGAGGTCTCTTGGGGCGGAGCCGTGGAGGTGGAGTCATAGAGGGTTCAAGGGGCGGAGCCGACTTCAGAGGCGGAGCCGTGGTAGGCTGCAGGGGTAGAGCCGTAGAAGGCACTGGAGGCGTGGAAAGCTCCGGAGGCGTGGAAGGCTCTGGAGGAGTGGAAGGCTCTGGAGGCGTGGAAGGCTCCGGAGGCGTGGAAGGGCCGAGGGTTGGCGCCTTGGAAGGCGGAGCCATGGAAGACTTCAAGGGTGGAGCCGTGGTAGGTTCCAGGGGTAGAGCCGTGGAAGGCTCAGGAGGCATGTAGGACTTCAGGGGCAGAGTCGTAGAAGGCAGAGCCGTGGAGGGCTTCAAGGATGGAGCCGTGGAAGGCGGAGACATGGAGGACTTCAGGGGCAGACCCAAGGAAGGCGGAGCCATGGAGGACTTCAGGGGCAGAGCCGTGGAAGGCAGAGCCATGAAGGACTTCAGGGGCTGAGCCGTGGTAGGCTCTGGTGACGTGGATGGCTCGGGAGGCGGAGCCGTAAAAGGTGGAGCCGTGGAAGGCTCAAGGGGCAGAGCCGAGGAAGGTGGAGCCGTGGAAGGCTCAAGGGGCAGAGTCGAGGAAGGCGGAGCCGTGGTAGGCTCTGGCGACGTGGTAGGCTCAGGAGGCGGAGCCGTAGAAGGCAGAGCAGTGGGAGGCTCAGGAGGCGGAGCCGTGGAAGGCTCTGGTGACGTGGTAGGCTCTGGCGACTTGGAAGGCTCTGGCGACGTGGAAGGCTTGGGAAGCGGAGCCATTGAAGGCCAAGCAGTGGGAGGCTCAGGAGGCAGAACCGGAGAAGGCGGAGCCGTGGAAAGCTCAGGAGGCGGAGCTGCAGAAGGCGGAGCCCTGGGAGGCTCGAGAGGCGGAGATCTGGGAGGCTCGAGAGGCGGAGCCCTGGAGGCTCGGGAGGTGGAGCCCTGGGAGGCCCGGGAGGCGGAGCTGTGGAAGGCTCTGGTGACGTGGTAGGCTCTGGTGACGTGGAAGTCTCGGGAGGCGGAGCCGTAGAAGGCCGAGCAGTGGGAAGCTCAGGAGGCGGAACCGGAGAAGGCGGAGCCCTGGGAGGCTCGAGAGGAGGATCCCTGGGAGGCTCGAGAGGCTGAGCCCTGGGAGGCTCGGGAGGCGGAGCCCTGGGAGGCCCATGAGGCGGAGCCCTGGGAGGCCCGTGAGGCGGAGCCCTGGAAGGCGCTAGCTCTTGGACGGTCGAGGCGACAGGCGCTGGCTCTGGCTCTGAGAGGGTCGAGACGAGTTCTGGTTCGCTGGTCGTTGTAGGCGGAGACTGGAGAGCGGAAGCCTTCCCTCTTCTCCTCCTCCTCCTCTGGGTGGACGAGGCTGACCACGCTGGCTCTGGGAAGGACGAGGCTGACAACGCTGGCTCGGGGACGGACGAGGCTGACAACGCTGGCTCCGGGAAGGATGAGGCTGACAACACTGGCCCCGGGACGGACGAGGCTGACAACGCTGGCTCCGGGACGGACGAGGCTGACAACGCGCTGGCCATGACAGGCGTGGGCTTTGGCTCGTTGGCCGTGACAGGCGTGGAGGGACGAGTTATGGAAGGCTGGTGGGTGACCACTATGGGAGCAGAGGTAAAGTCCTCCTCCGCAACACCCACAGTGAATGGAGAGCCGCTGATCCTCAGGGTCTCCTCGACGAATTCGTGGAGCATCCAGCGCGGGGTTGCCTGTGGCAGCCGCTCCTTTAGCGAACTGCTAAGATTTCCCCTGAAGAAGGCCACCAAGGAAAACTCTGGGAAGTCTGATATGTATGCCAGCTCCAGAAACTCACGGATATGGGCCTCTATTGGGCGGTCCTCTTGTTTGAGGCAGAGAAGCTGGTAGTTCGCCTGCTATGCTGCTAGATCCATTTAGCGGTCAGTCGCTCTGTAACGAATGGAGCAGACAAGGAGTGGGGATCTAAGTGCAGCTTTATTGAAAGACACGGAGACAAACGACTAAAAACACAGGAACAAACAAAACATCCACGATGGGAAAAACAAGGCTAATAAGGCGGGGAACATCCAGGACGGGCTCAGGCTGGAACACAGGAAACATACAATCATTCGGCATACAACATTCAACGATTGACACTGGGAGGAAAAACAACAGGGTTTAAATACACAGGGTTAACAATGAACAGGTGCAAACAATGAGGGATGGTTGGATCTGATGAGGGCCGGTAATTGTGGGAAACGTAGTTTAGGGTGATGGTGAGGGAAAAACACAAAGCAGACAATGGGGAATCGTGACAACAGCAAACCTGTTGCAAGCTTGAGTCGTTGCTTGGAGCGGTGTGGCCGTTAAAACCCACAAATGGCCTCTTCACTCGAACGAGCAAAATAAAACAAGTGTACCTGTGTTATGTTTCAACACACGCTATCCACCAATCACGTTGGGAATTCAGTGCGCGTCTGCAGTCTCACCAGCTGTCCGCCGAAAGACGATGAATCCTGCGATGCCAGAGGAATTCTAAATCACAAGGGGATTTAGAAGGTTATCTGGTTCCTCCATCCTATAGTCTTTCTTTTTGCACGATTAGTTCTCTGGTCCAGCCGCACGTAAAAGTCTCTCACTCTCGCAAGTCTGCGTAAACTCTTAGTCAAAGTATAACAAATTAAACGGATGAAATAAACGTTCCTTAACTCATTATATATTCGTTGTAGAACCTTTTGCCACTTAAGTAGTGGTTATGTATCTATTTAGTTCTAAATCTTGAGAGAAAAACTAAAACCCGACATCACTTTCCGATCTGTCTCTTCCATCTCTCTCCTCTTTTTTCCCCAATCAGAACTCTCCATACCTACATATGGGCGGGAGCAAGTCAACCAATGACCACTCAAAATTAAAATAACATACATGCTGGTAAAAACCACGTTTTGAGCAAGTACACCTCACATAAACATGTACCATAATCTCTATAATATTAGTACAAGTGAAATGCTACACAATTATATGATCAAATAGAATTTCTGACAGTTTCACCTGTGAATGTCAGAAACATATATACCTTTATCTAATAAGAAATATGCATTTGGGAGAATATAATTAACCCTAGCTGGGCTACACACAGAACATAACTCAAACGATAATTTGATGAAATAACTTTCTTAGATATTTTGGATTCAGTCAGATTTATTGAACAGAATGTTTTTGTGCATCCGTAACTAGTTGTTTAACTTTAATCAAGTCTGAAGGCCATCTTGTTTGTCACATTTGTCACATTATTTTATGTTGCCTTTATAAAAACCTATATTGCAAACGATTGTGTAGATAAATAGGTTTAGATTGCATTCCATTGTGTTTTTTTCCCCGCTGAGTTCAGCATGTCCCGTGCAACAACAAAAAGCTTAACTTCTCTCACATATTCGGACGCAGCACCGCAAATTGCATGCAGTCTGAACTTACCATGCTGCGTTCAGTAGGTCTGTGAATACTGGATATAATATTTTCAATTGCTGTTGCTGAAGTGATGTTATGGCTTTTTTAGATCCTGCAATGTTTTTCAAAACAAAAGTGAAGTGCTGTCACACCTGCTAACATCTCTAATCGTTATGTGTTCGCACACTCGTCTTATTTTCAATTTGTCGATTTGGCAATTTTGTAATCGCTAAAATGAGTAATCAAATTAAATCGAGTAATCGTGACAGCCCTAATGTTAAATAATATTTCTACATTTAATGAAACCAGTTAATTTAGAAATTACCACATCAAGCACATTTTTGTGTAGGCAGAACATTAGCCTTAGACACCATGCACTTTCATTATATGTAACAGATGCAATGAAAGTGAAGGGTGACTGAGACTAACATTCTGTCAAACATCTTGTTTTGTTTTTCAAGAAAGAAAGAGAGTCAGGTTTGAAACTACATGAGGGTGAGTAAATACAGAATTTGTATTTTTGTGTGAACTAAACATCTATTATATATGTTTTATACACATCATGTGGTTGTTTTATCCATCCACATGTAACTGTCATTGACTTGCCCTCAGGTCCTGCCAATGACGATCTGCAGACTGCCATTGAGCTCAGTCTACTGGAGTCACAGCAGGTCGAAGCAGAGAGGACAGAGCTTCACAGGTTCAATTCCAATACTACAGTGCTTTGGTGGAAATTAAAGAATACACCTGAACTCCCACACCCATATGAATTGGCAGCAATTATCAAATTCAAATTTAGGCTTCATTGCCCACTGCTGTTCATACTCTAGGGCTCTCAAGGTTAGTGCTGAAGAGAATTTGGCTCGCATGAAGAAGAAGAGGTGTGAGGGGTCTGGAGAGAGCTGCAGCCCCACTGACTGGATCCGACAGGAGGACTGGCCTGTGGGCATCCGGAATGTAGGAAATACCTGTTGGTTCAGTGCTGTCATTCAGGTGAGTGGGTTGCTTAAAGATCTCGTGAAATCATTTGGCCTTTGCAGTTTTCTGTCCTGTGTTGACATATTCCCCATTGAAACAGGAAGTCTAAGCAGGAAATATTGTTTTGATTTGTTGTTGTTTTTTTTATAGCAAAAAGGCATTATTTAAGTCACAGACATGATTATTGATTGGCTACTTTCTAGTCGGTTCAGAGACTATTTAATTATGAGAGACAGGCCACTATTAAAATGAATGGGAGACTGCCCAACGGTCAATGGATTTAGAAAGGAAGTCGCGCCTTAGAGGTGAAAGAGCCAATCACCTTTTAGATACAGGCATCGCCTGTCAGTCGACTCGAGAATGCGCATTAGCTATACGAGCCGGGAAAATTTAGCTTTTTAGCGTAATATGAGGTAAAGAAGCACAATTGATGATACTGGTGTTTTCAGATTTCACTGTTGATTTGAAATATGTAATTTAAACATAAGCTTGGCAAGCAGTTTTAGAGATTTCGGCGCTCCCCCATTCAAGTAGATAGAAGCTGCACTGGCTTGACTGGAAATAGCCTCCAGGGAGCATCCAGAGATGGCCGACAGTGGACTGACTTGCTAGAAAGACTTTGGTTGGTTGCAGAGGAAGGTACTTTCTCATTTTTGAGAGCACTTGATTGGACAAATACCAAGTTGTGCAACATGATTCATCAATATTTGTGGTAAAATTTCCCGGAAGAATAAGATTGTACATTTAAAATGCATATATGAGGTTGAAGTGAATTTTGTGATGTTTAGGAGTACACTAGCATATAGAGACCTTCCAAGCAAACACATATGGACTAAATGAAACAAAACTATAATTTTGATTTCATGGGGTCTGTAATGGTAAAGCTTTGTTAGTCAGCATTTTCAGTAGAATGAGGTGGTGAGCAGAGAAGACACTTATTTGTGTGTGTTTGCTTTATTTTGTGACAATTTTTTATGGCTTATAAATGTGTTAAAGCTAATTGCAGCATGTTAGGCTCATTAATCTTATAGCAGCTGAACAGATTCTTTGGAAATAAAACTCTAAAATAAAGGACTGCTGAAAAGACTGCTTAAAGTGTTCTCAGCTAACCTGTTACAATGTAATCTGGACATATTGTGCAAATTAAATTAGCGGTGTTGCTAATGACTGGAGAATAGAGAAGATCAGGTGGAGCTTCTGTTTTTATTCCCGAATGCAGAAGCATCTCACTGCTCTAATTTTATTATAGCTATTCTAAACTTAATTTAGCAAGGCTTCTCAAATGTCTGTGATGAAACTTTAGACTTTATAGATATTGATAGATGTCTGAGCTCATTAAATAGAGCATTGTTTTGATGATATCCTAAGCAGTGCACTGTATACCCTAATGTTGAAATGAGTTATAGCATATAGATAAGTATTAACAAAAACATCTTTTGTTAATATTTAATCCAGTTTACTGTAATGTGCCTTGTGGCTAAATGTAAGATGATGTCATCTAAAAAGGTAGACTAAGCATGCACGTAAATATCCCTTTTATTTATGTCCATGAAATGTACAGATATACAGTCTGTGTATTTAGTTCAAGTTCAAATTTGTTTATTGTCATGTGCGGAGGGTAACAAGTTACTCTACACTGAAATTCTTACTTTGGGTGTCCATCTGATGTTCTGCAGTAGTATACAGTATAATAGAAAAAAGTATAGATAGAAATAGCAAATATTTAACTATATGAATGTATATATATATATATATATATATATATATATATATATATATATATATATATATATATATATATATAGTGCATTCATTAAGTATTTTTTTTTGATAACTTTACAAATTTATTAAAAAGTAAAAACTGAAATATCATTTACATTTACATTTATTCATTTGGTAGATGCTTTTATCCAAAGCGACTTACAAAAGTTAATAATTTTAAGGAGACAGTGGTATGAAAAGTGCCGTATTACAAAGTTTCATTAGCATCCGAATAGTAGTATTCAAGACAGATTAAAGTGCAACAAGAATTTTTTTTTTTTTAGTGACTGGTTAAGTGCTCATGGAAAAGATGTGTTTTTAGCTGTTTTTGAAGACAGAAAGTGAGTCAATGGGGCCTTTCATTTGACAGCAATTTTCAGTTCTCTCCAGAGATGTTCAATTTGGCCACGCAAGGACATTCACAGAGTTGTCCCTAAGCCACTCTTGCATTGTCTTGGTTGTGTGCTTAGGGTCATTGTCCTGTTGGAAGGTGAACTTTCGGCCAAGTCTGAGGTCCTGAGTGCTCTGGACCAAGTTTTCAATAAGGATATCTCTGTATTTTGCTGCATTCAGCTTTCCTTCAACCCTGACCAGTCCCTGCCACTGAAAAACACCCCCACAGCATTATGTTACCACCATCATCCATCATTACATAGGTGATGAGCAGTGCCTGGTTTCCTCCAGACATGACGCTTGGAATTGAGGCCAAACAGTTCAGTCTTTGTTTCATCAAAGCAGAGAATCTTGTTTCTCACAGTCTGAGATTCCTTTAGGTGTTTTTTTTTTTTTTTTTTGCCAATTCCAAGCAGGCTTTTCATGTGTCTTGCACTTAAGAGAGGCTACCGTCTGGCCACTCTGCCATAACGCCCAGATCGGTGGAGTGTTGAAGTGATGGTTGTCCTTCTGCATGTTTCTCCTATCTCCACACATGATCTCTAGAGCTCAATCAGAGTAACCATCGGGTTTTTGGTTACCTTTCTTACCAAGTCCCTTCACCCCCAATTGTTCATTTCAGCTGTGAGACCTTATATAGACAGGTGTGTGCCTTTCCAAATCATGTCCAATCTGTTGAATTTGACTCAGGTGCACTCCAATTACAGTGTAGAAACATCTCTAAGATGATTCAGAGAAATGGGATGCACCTGAGCTAAATTTCAAGTGCTTTTGCAAAGGGTCTGAATACTTATGTCAAAGTGATATTTCAGTTTGTTATTTTCAATAAATTTGCAAAGTTATCAAAAAGTTTTTTGCTTTTTCTATGGTGTAGATTGATATGAAAATAATAATTTAAAGCATTTTAGCACAAGGCTGCAACATAACAAAATGTGAAAAGAATAAAGGGGTCTGAATACTTTCTGAATGCAGTGTATATATATATATATATATATATATATATATATATATATATATATATATATATATATATATATACACAGCTCTGTAAAATATAAAGAGACCACTGCAAAATTATCAATTTATCTGGATTTACTATTTATAGATATGTGTTTGAGTAAAAAAAAAAATGTAAAAATCAAAATATTGTTATATAGAGCATTTATTTGCAGAAAATGACAACTGGTCAAATAACAAAAAATATGTTTTCAGACCTCGAAAAATGCAAAGAATAATCATTTTTAAACAACACAATACTAATGTTTTAACTTGGGAAGAGTTCAGAAATCAATATTTGGTGGAATAACCCTGATTTTCAATCTCAGCTTTCATGAGTCTTGGTATGCTCTCTACCAGTCTTTCACATTGCTGTTGGGTGACTTTATGCACTCCTGGTGCAAAAATTCAAGCAGCTCGGCTTTGTTTTAAGCCTGTGGCCATCCATCTTCCTCTTGATCGCATTCCAGAGGTTTTTAATGGGGTTCAGGTCCGAAGATTGGGCTGGCCATGGCAGGGTCTTGATCCGGTGGTCCTCCATCCACACATTGGATGACCTGTCTGTGTGGCATGGAGCATTGTCCTGCAGGAAAAAGCAATCCTCAGAATTGGGGAACATTGTCAGAGCAGAAGGAAGCAAGTTTTCTTCCAGGATAACTTTGTACTTGGCTTGATTCATGCGTCCTTCACATAGATGAATCTGCCAGATTCTAGCCTTGCTGAAGCACCCCGAAGTCATCACTGATCATGAAAATATTTGGGAGAAATGTAGTCAGTACTTCTTTTTTTTTTTTTTCATTTTACTCAAACACAAACTTATAAATAGTAAATCTAGAGAAACTGATAATTTTGCAGTGGTCTCTTAATTTTGTCCAGAGCTGAATATACACACACACACAATTATATGTAAGTAGGAGGCAGCAAATATTAAACAATATTAATGTGCAAATATGGTACAGTGCAATATACGCTCAGAAAGTGTAGTATCACTGTCCATGTACAGTATGTAATGTTCAGTGTGCATACTCCCAGTATTTTGCAAAGGATACTGAATTTGTGTAGTGTAAATGACCATGTATGTGATGTGCCAAAGTCCAGTGTTGGATGAACTCCAATCTCATAGCCTGCAGTGGGTTGAGGGGATTAATGGTGGAAGAGGTAATGGATGGGAATTATTTATGTCTGATGGGTTGTGGGAATAAACTGTCCTTTTATATTTGTACAGTGTTTTGTATATTTTATTCTTAAAAGTAATGCATACTGTAAATGCCTATTTTGTTATTTGTTGAACAAAGCAAGTGTCAGTTTTTTAAATGTTATCAGATGTCATTAATAATCACAAATTAAAACCATAATTAACCATTAGTGATCTTTTGACAGGAACAGAGACAATGTAAAAACGTAATTAAGTTTCTTACCATATGTAGTTTTGTTGGCATTTCTCCCAAAGGCGTGATTCACCAAAAGCGCTGCCTGAATTAATTGGTTCAAGATTTGCAAATTTGTGCATGCTGCGCAAGTCTGTTGACTATACTGCAGTCTTTCCACACTTTAATATTGTTTAGCTTCACATAAGCTAATGAAAACACACTGCGTGATCATGAGGAAGGATTACATCAAGATGCACTGTAGATTTATTGGTATGCAAGTGAAAGACTTCATTCAGGTGAGGTTAGGCGTCAGCACAAACATTGACAAGGAAAATACAAAATAATAAAATATGCAAAGCAGTAGGGCTAGCCAGTGTGCAAAATGGCAAGAGTGATATTGGATGTTGAGGGAAAGAAGCTAAAATGTGCAAAAGCCACATGAATACAATTAATACAATTCATTACATAATTAATAACACAAATGCATTTATTGCAATTAATAATGTAGTGTATGGGAACTTTTTTTCCTCTTGTTTTTAGTCACTGTTCCACCTGCCGGTCTTCTGTAGACTGGTGCTTAACTACTGCCTGTCTGAGCGAGTGCTGGAGAAATGCAAGAGTCATTCAGTGAGTAATCTGCCAGATGAGCATGAGTGTCATTTAGTCTTAATGAAGTATGATATGGACAAGAAATGTAATTTAATGGAGGAATAATCGCTTCTGTCTGTTTAGATGCCTTCATTCAAGTATTCCTCAGCATTACAAGCAAATCTTCATAAATTTCACTGTGTTGATTGTATTTCTGTTGCAGGAGAAAAGGAACATTGCCTTCATGCAGGAGTTGCGTTGTCTGTTTGCACTGATGGTGGGCTCAAACCGTAGGTTTGTAGATCCCTCTGCAGCAGTCGAGCTTCTCAGGGATGCATTTAGAACAAGTGAAGCACAACAGGTAAATCATTTAACTGATATAATTTACAGCTGTCTTGATTAGTTGCAAGTGGTGCACTAAATAAAGATATCTTCATATTCTCCATTCACGGCAGATTAGAAAGGTGCCAGAGTGCTTCTGCTAATTAGGCACAGATGTTTATTTTAAGTTTGGTTATTCTAGGATGTCAGTGAATTTACACACAAGTTGCTTGACTGGCTAGAGGATGCTTTCCAACTGGCTGCTAATGGAAAGTAAGTTTATAAATACAGTAACCATAACTTAATTGTTACCCTTGTAAAGATGATATAATAAGTATGGCATTGTTTTACAGCTAAATGTGTTAAGTGTTGTGTGTAATAAATGTATGACTGTCATAGAGTTCCATTGTAGTTTTAAAAAAGAGCATAAAGTTTAAATAAAACAAAAATGTTTCATTATATTTCAAAATATAATTTCTAAAGTGGCAGTGCAAGTAAAAATCTGAACTACTGGCCTAGAAAAATTATTGTGCATGTACTTGTTTAATTAAGAAATGTTAATATATGTAGCATTTGATATATAATCATGAATATCTTTGGTATCTTTGATTGTTAATGTACTTGATAAAAAAAAAAATGAAAACATGTCAGCTTTTATTTTCAGTAACCCAGAGGATAAACAAAATAACCCAATGGTGCAGCTGTTTTATGGAACCTTTGTGGCCGAGAGACTTCATGAAGGTGAAGGAATGCAGTTTTTTCTTTTCTTTTTTTTTTTTATTCTGTGCTTCTCAAACCAACTGATAACAGTTGTTTAATTATGTTCAGGAAAGACTGTGTCCAACATTGAGCAATTTGGACAATACCCTCTCCAAGTAAATGGCTTCAATAACTTAGATGAATGTTTGGAGGGTGCTATGGTTGAAGGAGAGATTGAGTCCCTTCATTCAGATCAAACAGTTTCCTCCTGTCAGGAGGTGAGTTTTTCTAATTGATAACATCTCTCAGTACATATTCAATCAGAAAGTAACATGATGTTTACACTGGTTGCTATTATGAATTTCAAAAATGTGATTTTTCATTGTCTGCAGAGGTGGTTCTCTAAGCTGCCACCAGTACTGACCTTTGAGCTGTCCAGATTTGAGTTTAATCAGTCTTTAGGACGACCAGAAAAAATACACAAAAAACTGGAGTTTCCCCAAGTGATCTATATGGACAGGTTAGAGGTCTTCTTGATCATTGGCCCCAATGTGCTCAATGGGTCAATACGGCTTTTGAAATGACAATTCACTGTTCTTTGTGAGCAGATATCTTCACAAAAATGTTGAACAGACCCATGGTAGAAGAGGAGAGGTCAAGAGACTCAAGGAACAGTTAACTGTTCTACAGCAGAAACTTGAGGGGTATGACTAAAATCTGAATGCATGCTATTTCATGTTATTATTTTCATAGGTATTTGTACAATAAATAACATTGAGCGCGTGAATAACATTGAGATGTGTATGACTTTGTTTCATCTGCTGAACACAAAGATTTTTAGAAGTATATTTCAGCTCTGTAGGTCCATACAATGCAAATTAATGGTGATCAGATCTTTGTAGCTCACATAAAGGAAACAAAAGTAATCTGTAAGACTCCAGTGGTTAAATCCATGTCTTTAGAAACCTATAAAAGGTATTTTTTAATATCTAAATCTCCACTTATACTTTTACATCTGAAAGTCACATGTGGTGTCACTTTTGAAAATGAAAGATAAAGTGGAGATTTAGAATAAAAAGGGACTTAAATATTGTTCTGTTTCCCACCCACACCTATTATATTGCTTCTGAAGATATGGATTTAAACACTGGAGACATATTGATTACTTTTAATTTTCCATTATGTGATTTTTGGAGCTTCAAATGTCTGATCACTATTCTCTTGCATTGTGAACAACAGAGCAAAGATATTTGTCTAAAAATCTTCATTTGTATTCTGCTGAAGAAAGTCATACACATCTGGGATGGCATGTGAGTGAATAAATGAAAGAGAATTTCCATTACTGGGTGAACAATCCCTTTAATGTTTAATAATTAAATTCATCCATACAAAGAGTGCAAATTACTTTTGTTAGTCCCATTTGGATTTAATTTATAAAACATTTACATTGAAGATGCTGTCAGTTCATAAAAAGTATTTTTTACAAATATTATAAATACTGATAATATCCAGGTTAACTTTGCAGGCACACTTTGAATATTGTTCCTTCTTTGTTTTTCTGTTGTAAAGCTATAAAAACTACGGCTCAGGGCCAGCCAAATACCCTCTGGCAGACATGTTGCAGTATGTGCTGGAGTTTGCTACCACAAATCCATCAAGTGTATCACCTGTGAACCCTTCCCTAAACACAGAGCCCAGCACAGGTGACACCAGGCAAGGCCCAACATCAAACATGCTCTTCTGCATTTTACAATTCCCTAAGCTGCGTGAGAAAGAGCCATAAACTTTTTTTTTTTGTTGTCCTCATTGTTTGTTTACTCCTATTCTAAATGTTTATTTTCTTGCTGTAGTCAAACAGAAACAGATGATGCTGGCTCATCAGCTGGTTTTGGCTGCCTGCAGACCGCTACACAGAAAACTCCCATACACAAGCCTTTTACTCAGTGCAGACCCCTTATGGAGGAGCCACTGCAACCAGCCCCCCACAGTGTGACTGAGGAGGAGCTGTACTCCGTCAGGGGCTGCCTACAGCGCTGGAGAGCAGAGGTTGAGAACACCATAAACGGTAGATGTTGTAATGCTGATGGAGAATTAAGGCGAGAGAAGGTGGATCTAAATGCAGGCTATTTAATGAAAACTTAAATGAAACACAAAAACACTGAAAATCTTAAAAATAAAAACACATTGGCATGCAACACAACCAAACCATTACAGCCAAACATGGAAAAGAGCAGACAAAGACAAAGAGCACAGGAGGGCAATATATACACAGGGACTAACAATGATAACAAGAAACACCTGGGGAACAATCAAAGGGGAACAAGGAACAGAGACAAGAACAAAAACATTATTTCAAAATAAGAGTCCATGCAAAACTGAAGTCCAGAACATGTTACACATTTTGGTTGTTTCTTTCTCCCTGAAAAGCCACACATCAAGTGAATGTTTTTCCTCAAATGTGATTTTATATATATATATATATATATATATATATATATATATATATATATATATATAAAAGCTCTGTCCAAAACCTAGTGAGGCACCATAGGCATGCTCCTAATGCGAAGGCATATTTTTTTTTCAAATGCAAATTGCATCTCCCGTGTGGAGCATTACCAGTATTTGTGTGCTGCACACAGGTCTGGACTGGTAATCTGGCATACCGGCCGATCAGGTGCGGACTAGCCATCGGGAGAACCGAGCGAGCTGGTGGGTTGGCCGTGATAAACTAAAATGAGCCGCCGCATTATGCATAATGGACCACAATGCGATTTCACTTCCCAGTCCAGCCCTGCCTGCACAGTTTAGTTTCTACATATGTCCTGTAGAGCATTCCAAATAATAGAGCAATTCCTTCCTTAGAAGGCAGCTGCCTATATAGAAAGTGGGCAGCAAAGCAGCTCACTAAGTTTTGAAACAGTTATAATGTACATTTTAATGTTTCTCTTCTGAAGGCCATAGTTATTTACAAGCAGTTATCCTAATGTGTTTGTGACTGTATCAGGATCCTGCCTCGGGCTAAGCGTATTGATCTGTGTTCTCTACCTGTGTGCAGATCTTAAAGCCAGCATTGACAAGGTCAGCCAGGCTCTGGAGGGCATGTACTCAGATAACAACTTGTGCCAGGTAAAGTCTATATCCTGAACACTTGTTGGTACTTTAATGTTGACGGAGACCTTTCAAGATATTTGCACTATTATGCATCTACACTATGTACCCTACATACTCATTCCAAGAAAATGTAATGCATTTTCTGGTATATCCAGGTGCCGTATAGGCTACATGCTGTGCTTGTCCATGAGGGACAGGCCTCTGCTGGTCATTACTGGGCCTACATCTATGATCATGCTCATAAACGCTGGCTTAAGTACAACGATGTAATGGTAACAGAGTCAACCTGGGAAGAGCTGGTCCGGGACTCATATGGAGGCATGACCAACGCCAGCGCCTACTGCCTCATGTATATCAATGACAAGTTACCATACCTCATAGCAGGTACTTTCCCCATGTTTCTCTCAGAGTACATGGTTGTTTTGATGAATGAGATAAGCATATCACACTTATGACTGAAAGCATTGACATGATGAGATACTTCGATTTCTTTCATGTATTTTTAAAACCACTTGGGAAATTGAATGTCAATAGCCTCCTTTGGCTAACTTGAATTATTGTTTTATTTTGAGAGAGTCTCTGCTAAATAGTGAGCCTTAAACACTCTCTGTAATGGCTTTTATTTTCATTCGTTTGATGTGTAATTGTATTATATTAGAAAATGCAAAAGCATTTTCACAAATCGACTCAGACTTTTGAACCCCACTGAATATGAAGTTATCAACTTTTTCCCACAATTTTCCTGCTTATGAATTGCAGAATACACAGATGATGAAACGGGGCAGATTCTGAAAGGAATGGACTCTCTCCCACCTATCCTAAGACGTTATGTTCGGGAGGATAACCGCTGGTTCAAGCAGGAGCTACGAGAATGGGAAGAGCAGTTCTGCCAAGCCCAACGTGAAGAACGGCAAGAACTTCAAACTCACACTTCTACCAACAGTGTAAAACCAGTCCCAGAACAAGCACAGAATCTAGAGCAAGAACCAAAGCAAGAACCAGCCCAAGAACACACTAATGAAGTAACTGAAGAATCATCTCCAGATCCAACACCAGCACTTACCCAGGAATGTAAAGGTTAGGTCCTTTTCTAGAGAATGTGAGATGTTTTCCATGTATCTGTTGCAGCTATAATTTCAGTGTCCTTGCACTTCTCAGAGCCTGTGGCCAGTTTAGCAGCTCTCAACTCGATATCATCAGAACCTAATGAAAATGTGAGAGAGGGAGTTGAGGAGGATATCACCAGCAGCTTTGCACAAGGCCTACCAGAAGAGGAGAAGCCAGAGCAGAATCAGGTGAGAGTATAGGAATGGTATTTCGAGACTTGGAAGAAATAGGTCACATATACAAAAATGTAGGCTGCATGTACAGTACATATGGGTCACAAGCCACTTCCTCGACATACACTGCAATAGAATTTCAGTACCAACGTAAGTTTATTCTTTAAAAGGATCACATTACAACCATTTGTTGAGAATGTGCATCATGATCTAAGTGAGTAAGACATTTTTCTAAAGAAAATTATGTTTTATGTACAGTGGGGTTCAAAAGTTCACACTGAAAATCTGGGGTTAAAAATCGAATTCACATGTGGGAATAAGCAGTTTTTTGGAATAAGAAATATTTAAGATTCTGCATCATTTCTAGGTCACTGTCAAATAAGCAAATCTGTGACAATGACCATGTTAAATCTCATTCATGACTTAAAGCACTGACATGATGAGATTATTTATTAAGATTTCTTTCATCTATTTTTAAAACCACTTTGGAAATTCAATGTCAATAACCTCCTTGGCATACTTTCATTATTGTTTTGGCATGAGAGAGAGTATCTGCTAAGCAGTGAGCCTTAAACATTCTCTGTAAAGACTTTTATTTTCATTAGTTTAAGATGTTTTATATGTTCTCTGATAAATGTCTATGAATATTTACGGTGGAGTTCAAAGTCCACACTAAATATCTAGGATTCAAATTTTGATTTAAACCTGGAAATACTGAAAATGTGTACAAAAGATCAGATTGTCTTGCCTTTGTGATATACTCTTTGGAAAATTATCACGTCATGCTTGGATAACACAGATCATCGGATTTTACACAAACTTGTGGAGTCCATGCATGCACCAATGCTGTACATGTTGTCATTAACATTACCATGTTGAGTTATGTTGGAATGTGGGAGAGAGTGTTCCTAATTTAAATTAATAGTTATATTATTATTATAAACATGTTTGTTTATACTTGATTAATGTTTAATGTTTTTGTCACTCATGTTGCAAAAGCCAGGTATTTTGTAAGTGGATAAGTTCTGGAATAGAATATGAGGATATAAGGTTCATCAGACAGCTCCGAGCTGTCCAACAGACCTCACTGTTTCTGATTAAGGTCTCAGGCAGGGTTGTTGAGGACAGTGCGTCAGCAGAGAAGAGCCACAGGCTTTAAATAGAGCATGAACTCTGTGTTTCCTACACCTACCATAAAGAACAACTAGCATACCTTTCCATAGCTGTTAAGTGATTACTGAGAACATACTCGTGATGCTTCAATCAACAGTCAATTGTTTACGCCTTGTGCGATCTTCATATCTAGTCTTTAGAGAGGGTAATCTTGTATACTACTTGACTTAGTATATGGAGTTCCAATCACTGGTTCTGTGATTATATTGTCATTTATGACTCCTTTTCTGCATTCCATTAGGTACAATCTCAACATGATAACCTTCTTATAGTGCCTTGTCATAAATGGTAGTGGGACGGCCTCTAGTGGTCAGTATCTCTTACAGCCATAAGCGTCTAAAAAAAATCCTTTCCCATGCTAGAATGCATTTTGTATAATGGATAGTTATGACTATATTCTGATTGGATGAATCAGATTCAAAGGCATTTAAAAATGCTGATAAATGCACACCTGTGACTTCGCATTCTATAATAAGTTGTCATGTTGCATGGCAACTGTAAACAGTCTGTGGTTTGGCTAATGAACTATATTACTTGGCAGAAGAATTGCGTATTCTGATTTTTCTTTTAATTAAAGGTGCAGTGTATGTCATCTTGGACCTCGACTGACACCTAGCGGCTTGGACGCAGCATAATTTAAAATCAATATGTAACAGGGTTTAATGGAAAGGAAGAGGCGGAAACTGGATAAAGCATCAAAGTAATGTTGTTAATAAGCTTAAACACAAAGACACACAAAGTTAAACATATACAGGGCAGCTGCCTGTAGCTCTTTCTCTCCTGAACTGCTGCATCTCATTGCACTTATCCCTCTCCTTGGCTAATTAGCCCGTTTGGGGTCTGGGCGTGCGTAGTCATGGCCCAGCCTCACCCTCCTCCTTGTCACACAGTAGTTTTCAGTTTCAGATGCCATTGTAGAAAAGTAGTATTCTCAGTCAGCTGCGATTACGTTTATCAATGAGTGAAAGTGTCAAATAACAGGACTGTTACTGAGATTAAGCGAGTAGTAATCGGCTGGTTATGTGATTCTAACATTCTAACATGGCAGCCCCCATGTGTGGACCCTCTCCAAATAGAATAAACCAGCTTTCATAAGGTTACTGATATGACTAAAGTCTTCCTTTAATGTTTGTGATCATGATTTCCTACGTATATTGCTAAATTACAATTCATGTCTTTAGGTGTTAAACTTTGTTAATGAGGAAAACATTACTGAGTGCGCCTTTAATGTTACTATATACTGAAAATGTATGTGGTGTCTTTTATCTAATTGCTGTTGTCACTGTTTTATTAAACGGGTCCCATAGTCATGGAAATCTGGAAATATGAGGGAATTTTTTTAATTTTTAAATAAAAAAAAAAACAACTGTGATTTCCACTCTTGGAAAGTCTTTGAAATGAGTAAAATCTTAAAATGTATTCAAATTGATATATGTGAATTTATTTGGTTTATCCTCTCTCTAAAATAATTGGCGAGAAATTGCTCTTTGTGACTGCTTGTGTTAAGTAAAACTTGCATGCGAGTCATTGTTATTGCATAGTATGATAACACTAATAAGTGTAATAATTTAAATCTATTAATTCTAAAGACTGGTACCAGACATACAAATGGAATCCTAACCAGCAATTTCAAAAAAATTATATCAATTCGAATCTAGGGTGTGCTGAGTGACTCCAGTGAGGCTTCCTAAGCAACCAGTTGGCCCGGTTGCTAGGGTGGGTAAAGTCACGTTGGGTTAACCTCCTCGTGGTCGCTATAATGTGGTTCTTGCTCCCAGTGGGGTCTGTGGTGAGTTGTGTATGGATGCAGAGAAGAAATATTTAAAAAAAATATGGGATAAAAAAAAAAAAATTCAAATGATTTTATATCCAGTAATCAGGAAAAACTGTGTGAAAACAAAAAGTCTGGGAATCATGAATAAAGCAAGAAGGTTCTCAAGAATGTGCAAAATGCTAAGTCATTGTAGCATTGTAGCTTTGCATCATGTCAAAGAACACGCCTATGTGTTGTAAAATTAATGTAACACACAGCCTCTTGTGGCTTATTTCTGAATGGTGAATTGATAAGATTATTGACAGTCATTCAGCCCCCCCTGTTTTCACTCTATGTATTTCAGCAGCCTGAGGCTAAGTCAGCCTCTGAAGACACAGCCGAGGCAGAGGCTGAGGTAGAGAAGCGGGTCATCAGTGATGAGGGAGGACCAGAGGCAGAAACAGACACACAGCCCCAGCCAGAGGCCTCGTCCACAGAGGAGAACCCAGCTGCAGCCAGACGCAGGCAGCCTGAAAATGAGGTGTCAGAGGTGGAGATACCAAATGTAGGCAAGATCCTGGTGCGCTCTGATGCAGATGGCTACAATGAAGAGGTAAAAGTCATCACATAACACAGGAAAGTGATAATGAACTGTGTAGTATCTTCTTTTAGAAAGGAAGCTATGAAAATGATGAATGATCAGATCATATTTTTCCTCTTGTCTTCTTTAATTTAATAGATGATGCTAACCCCAGCCATGCAGGGTGTTATCCTTGCTATTGCCAAAGCAAGACAAGCCTTTGACAAAGACGGGCCGGAAGCAGGACTCATTAAAGTATTCTCAGTAACAACATTTTTCAGTAAACCAAGCCACTTGGCACTTCACATTTATAATCTGAATTTGATTTCTTTTGCACAAGGGTTTTAAAAATAAGGTAATTTTTTGAATGTTTACATAATTTCTCCTATACCAGACTAATATGCAGAGACAATTCTAAGTAAACTATGCATAGATTGATTTCCCTGAAAAGTATAAACTAGTGCTATCAAAATATTGCTCTGATTTTTATTTATTTTTTTTGAGCACACAGAAAAACACGACATAAAAACACCAAATTTTGTCCGACCAGTGGCAGATGGGGAGTACGGGGGAACCTATCACTATTTTTACAATTTAATTTGGTGGTAACAGTGGTGCATTAATTGCACACTTAACCTTCAAATTGGATTGCTTGGCACTTGATTTAACAACCTTAGCATGTTTATTTATTTTACTATTTATTTCGTTGGAAATTAAAGAAATGGTGCCCCTCACTGCATCACTTTCTTTGGTCTCTCCATCAGGCGTTCCATGAGGAATATTCCAGATTGCATGAGCTGTCCCAGGAGGAGACCACACCCCAGCAAGACCCTAGACTCCAGCATGTCCTGGTCTACCTCTTTCAGAATCAGGCGCCGAACCGTATCATTGAGAGGACACTACTGGAGCAGTTTGCAGATCGTAACCTAAGTTTTGATGATAGGTGCACAATACCATTCTCTTCATCTGTCTGCCTTTAAATAAAAAATGTTATGCAGTCCTTGTTTCTTGATTGATGGGTCTAAATTTTATTTTGTGAGTGATAAATTGCTCAGAGAATCATGTATTACACACATTTGTTTTTGTATCATGCTTAACATGTATCATATCATGATATGACTTAGTTCTGATATTTGATATATGTTGCAAAGTGAGTCATTCTGTAGGTTCCTTACACGTGGAACTTCTCAAAGTTAAAGAAAACAGTAAAAAACAGTTTAGGTCTAGCGAGTGGAATGATTACGGATTGTATATCTTAACCAAAATAAGCCATTTAAATTGATGTTTTCTCCTCTTAGGGCCATCAGTATCATGAGAGAGGCCAGAACTAAACTTCGTCTCATTAAACCAGAAGACATGGACATGGATGAGTATTTGGTAAAACCACTTAGGCTAACTACTCTTTTCACTTCTTTAATTGTAATCTATGTACTTTTTAAATTTCGAACAGTACTTTCTTCATTCACTTTCCAGCAATGGCATGATGACTACAGCATGTTCAAGACAGTGTTTGCCTACCTGTTAACAGGTCTTGAGCAGTATCAGAATGGAAAGTAAGTAGTCATGGAAAACAGGCAGGATCTGAGCATTATTTATGTGCAAGACTCTTTAAATCTACAGCATTTATGTTTTCCCTTGCAGAATAAGAGAAGCACTAAATTATCTTGCACATGCACACCAGGACAACTCAGTTCTTCTCAGGAAAGGAGAGAAGAAAGGAGTGGACCAGTCATTTATTGCACTTTACAGGAGAAAATGTCTGAAAGTATGGATTGCTCACTTCAATAACCATAATGATTTAGGATTTAAAGTAACATTTTATGTACTAAATTATTGCACTTATAATGTGCATAATTCAACAGTTTGTAAATTAATCTTTCATCTTAAATGTTTTTTTTTTTCACCATAAGTTTGAAACCATGTTTTGTCAATGAAACCAGGAAATAAAAAATGTTTTAGTATTTAGAACATTTTTAAACACATAGTTGTGATGTAAATGATGTTGATCTGTATATACAGTACAGTTTGTTCTGTGGATTTATTGCACACTGCAGGAGCTGAATGAAAACGCAGCCACACTCTTTAAAAGTCAAGATGAGAATAACGTAGCAGAGGGAGTGACCATCATGAACGAGTGTGTCATCCCTTGCATGCATCTCATGGTAAGAGACAGCATCAGTCAAGAGGACTTGGATATCATCGAGCTGATCAGGAACTGCTGGTGCTCCTACCTGGGGCAAGACATGGATGGTGGGCATTCACGCTATTTCACTTTTTGTATGTAAACTATGCTAGCGAGATTTTATGTCCTAACTCACATTGCTGTCTTATTGTCTGTGTTTGGATAATCAGATTATCTGCAGGAAAAGCTCAACGAATTCCTACCAAGGGTCCTGGACTCTTCTGCAGAAATGGTGGTGTTGAAGGAGCCACCCAAAGTGAGGAACTCCCCCCATGATCTTTGTAGCCGCCTTACTGCTGTTATGGAGTCCATACACAGCACCTCAGTTGTCATTGTGAAGTGAAGCAATATCTTGTAAGACAAGGTTGAAAAAGATTGCAGTACAGTGACGAGGTGATTTAATCTGTCTCAGCCTGAGCTGGCAAACTGTTTTTGCTGCACAATGACAATGGAGTTATGATTTTCTTTGCCAAAAAAACGATTTTGTCATGACATAGCACACTGTTCTATATTCAATGTGTTCTGAATTCCTTGAAGGTATATTGGATTGGCTGCTCTCACTCATTTTAGACATTTGATCTAATCAAAAATGGTTACATTTTCTAAAGCGATGATACTGCAGGTTTAATAAGAGGGCAGTGAAGGCAGTGTAAGTTTTTACCCGCTGTTCTTTTCATGTGAACCTTAGACATATTGTGTGAAAATTGTGTTTTAGAGATATGCTGAAATCACTTTATTTCAGTCTACACTTAGCTGAAGATCCTCTATATATTCTTTCTTTGTACAGCAAGTTTGTCTGATTTTCCACTCCTTTGTTCTACCCCTCTTGACTTTCAATAAAAATTGTATTTCTCACTTTGTTGCCCTGTCCTGTGAGTTCTCTTTCTTGCTTTATTTTTTCCCATCTTCCCTTTTTTTCTGTTTCTTTATAGTTTCTTTCATCACAATATTTCCAGGGTTCCATTACTGATACTGTACTTCAAATGTAGCTCCAATGACAACACTTTATCTCTGTCTCAGGAATACATTTTTACTTTAATGTTGGCTGTTTTTAGTTTATATACTTAGCTTTTTTTACTTGTCTAACAGTACATGAAAATGTCCGCCAATTCCAAAAGAGGTAGCGTGACATTTTTCACGGCTTGCTGACAAATTACTGTGTACATATTATAAACAAAAAAATACAACATGAATCTATTTTTTTGTACAATCATGTTGAATTAAAATAACGTTAATTCTTTTCATTGGAGTTATCTATAGGTTACTCATGTAACCATGGTTCTCTGATAACAGGATTGAGGTAACTCACTATGGGTAACTCCTCAGATGTGGCCAATCCTGGAAGCACCAATAACACCCAGTCTGTCAGTTGACAGACCAATCACAGCAGTGATGAGGGAGTCCCACCTCCCTATATAAACCACTGCCATAGGTGCCTACTTCATTCTCCATATATCTCTTCTCCATGCAACTGCAAGGAGGGAAATGTGGTGAGACACCTCACTCTTGTTATCAGAGAACCGGGATTACATGAGTAACCTAAAGTTCTCTTTCTAACATTCGTTCGGTATCTCACTATGGGACATAGCCAACTCCCGTATTACAGATATGCTGTCCGAAGCAGACTGTCAACTGACTTGTAGTGTCCAATGTACACCCACCCAATCAATTTTAATAAAAAAAATTAAAGATTTTAATGCAAAATAACACACTTGTGCTTCACTGTGTTATTGTTAATTTGTGTGTGTAATTTTTTTTTTCTTTTTTACACATCAGCAGATTGGACTGAATCCCGGCTCTGTGACATCCAGTCTATAAAATTGGACAAAAGTGTGAGGCGATGCCCAACTCGCAGCAGCACAAATATCCTGGACTGAAAGGTCTTTAAACAGTGCCCAAGAGGTAGCCATGCCTCTGGTAGAATGAGCTATCAAGTCCTCCGGAGGTCGCAGCCCCAGACTATTATAACTTCATATAATAGCCTCTACTACCCAATGAGACAGGCGCTGTCGTGATTTGGGACAAAATGCTTATTACTCTTTATCAATGCCTTTGTTATTTCCACGTACAAACGTAGAGTGTGAACTGGACACAAACAGTGAAGCCCATATTTTTGAAACCCACAGCCTCACCAACTGAGGGTGAAGTCTCCATTCTCCAATAAGAGGAGACAAGAGTAGACAGGAGATCGGCACCGTATTTATAGCTCCTGGAACGTACGTCGCCCATAATGGGAGAAAGTCCGCACTACTCCACACAATCAGCTTTCGTAAAAGGCTGTTTAGCCACTGTGAACGCGTTATCCCCATCTGTTTATGTATGCCACTGTTGTTGTGTTGTACAATCTGACTAGGACATTGTGGCCTTGAAGGAATTGTACAAAGTGCTTCAATGCTAGAAACACTGTCAGTAACTCCAGAAAGTTTATGTGTGCATTCTGTGGTGATGCGGGCCAAACACCATTCACTATTCTGCCTTCGCACAACACGCCTCGACCTGTGAGTGACATGTCTGTCGTGACACTTTCCTCAGAGAGAACACCCCCAAAGGGATTCCCCCATGAATGAAAGCAGGGATTCTCCAGTGACGGAGAGCAAGCATCCCCTCTGATGTCACTCTTTCTCTGAAATTTAAATGACGGAGACAACACAAGTGCTGCACTGTAATCCGATGCTGAAACTCTCTCGTTCACAGTAGTCCCAAAGGAATGACTGACACCATTGAGGCCATCAGACCCAGTTGGCATAGACACGACCTGAATGAGAATTTTTTCCCTTTCTGAAAAAGGGACAAACAACCGTGAATCAATCCGATGCGTTCCTCTGACAGAAACGCTCGATACAGATCAGAGTTTAATCTGAGACCCAGATAAATTACTTCCTATGAGGGTATCAGACAGCTCTTTGTCTTAATTATTTTGAATCCCAGATTCACTAAATGAGAATCTGCTTAAAGCTGCTTGTTGCTGTGACGGCGCACACAGCTATATATCGTCTAGATAAGCAGACACCCTGAGACCCGTTAACTCCAGCGGCGTTAGCGCTGCCTCCACACACTTGCTGAAGACTCTCGGTGCCAATGAAAGTCCGAAAGGCACCATAAAGAATTCGTAAGATATTCCCTGATCCACCCTGATTCCCAAATCTTAGGAATTTTCCATGTGACTGGTAGATGCCCACATGAAAATACGTGTCCTTCAGATGGACTGACGTAAACTAGTCTTTGGGATGAATAAACTGAGTGAGTGTTTTCATTTTAAAATTGTGCCTTCTGAGGTATTTGTTGAGGTTTCGCAAATCCAGAATGGGATGGAGACCTCCTCTCTTGGGGATGATGAAATACCTGGAGTAAAAGCCCTGATGGTTGTCCTCCAGCAGCACAATCCTTATTGCTCTTTTGCTTAGCATATTGGCTATTTCCTCCTCTAAAATCAGAGATGATTCCCCCTCCACTGTTGAAAACAGATGTGGTTTCACAGTGAATTGCAGCCGATAACTCTATAATAATTTTTTCAAAGATAAAACCCTGGAATTACCTGCGCATGTGCGGCAACTTTCTCCGTGAACAGAGAGGGGCCCGCTGAAGCTCTCGCACACTGATGATGCTGCGACACCATCTAACAGCGGAGCACTGTGTAACTTGGGGAACCAACACTCCCATTAAATTGAAACTTATGGTTTGATTCCCCTTCCGAGTCCTCTTGGCTGGAGGGGCAAAAAATAAACTCATTTCTTGAGGGAGGAGTGGAACAGAGACTAAGTTAGTGCTGTTCACCCACTCCATGTCCCAAACCAGAACACTGGTTAGGTCGCCTGTCTCTTGTTCCCCTGAGGGTTAGATGGACGATGTTTGGCCACCACCACTACGAAAGAAGCCCTGCTTCTTGGCTGTGACTGTTTTAGCTGTGCCTCTCACTGCCCTGAAAATCTGTCTTCTCCCTCTCAGACAGGCCAGACAGACCGAGCCAAATACCCTTTTCGCCCACAACGGTGAGACCCATGCTTTGGCCGCAGCTCTGGACAGCTCCTCTTGACATATGACAATAAGGCAGATATCTTCCCACAGTACTGCATCCAGCACCCACACATCAATTTGTCAACCCATCTCCTCTATCAACTCGAGGTGGCGTTAAGAGCCCTTACGGCTAGGGCTGAAGATCAGTAGATCTTTTGGTAAATGGAGACTGACAATCGTTCTGGCAATGTAGTGAGAGCAGACGATTGGGGTGAAGGTGATTTGCCACTGACGTCTTGACTAGAGGGGGCTGGACATCCCCAGATCCTCCATTTCATGCACATACAGCATAGAGTAACCTTTAACAGACACTATGTGGAAAAAGGCTTGTCCAAAAACCAACGCATCTCTGCAACACACACTGGGATGGCTGGAATAAATTGCTTTACCGGGGCAGCACAATATTTTGTTTGCCACAAGATCTGTTTGCTGTCATACAGATCCCTCTCTGTACAGTCTGCTGTGATGGCCAGTTGATGGAGAGCTTGGCTGCCGCACTCCTACACATCTCAATAAGGCTGATTCAAAGATGGGAGGAAGTTCGGTGAAGACTTTGTCCATGAGATCGCACTAGCTGCGCTGTCCTTCCAGTTGGAGTGGGGGATCCTCATTATTCAATTTTTTAAAAGCTAATAGATTTATTGTGATATAGAATGTGGGGAAACCAGTGAAAATATATTATGAAATGCTTCAAATATGAGTAAAGATACCTGGGTCCAGAAGTCTTTAGACTAATTAGGTACAAAATAAACATCAATTGTTTCCAACTCAACATTACAAACATTTTCCCACAATTCTTTTTTTAAAAGCACTGAAACTCATTTTAAAGTTGCAACTCTACACGCTGTAGACCCTAATGTTGTCTTAAATAAACATTACTTGAAATGTCAAGTGTTGGGCTCATAACTCAAATATCTATGTTTATTGAATGTATTTATCTTACAAATCTATTTATTTAAAGCTGCACTGTGTAAGATTTTTTGGTTAAAACTTTGGCAAAATGCCATTATTGATTGAGTACATAAACAATCAGAGTTTAAAACAATGTCTTTATCTTTACGTTATGTTTATCATTATGTCATGTCCATAAACACAGAAAAGAAGTCCCGGCTGTCATGTGTTTCAGCAGGAGAAACTATGCTGTTAGTTTAGTCATTCACTGTCACATAGTTCAGGATAGCATTGCTGCAGTCTGGATGGATGTATAGAGAGAGAGAGTGTGCTGGTGTTTTCTTATTTCAGAAATGAACAAGTTATCACTTTCCATTGTCCTTTTAGCACATAGTCTGTCTGTTTACAAGTCAGTTTAAAAGTCACAATATGTACAAGTTAGTTCCCAGTGAAATGTATAATAAATTAAAGTAGTTTAAAATACAGTATACCGATTTCATAGCACATTAATATGAATTTGTTTAGCATGTAACCATCTCTTTATTTGAACTTTACTGCTTAACAAATGATTAAGGAAATGTATTATTTTAATTGTTATATTGCATATTTCTGCATATTATTTTCATGTTTAATAAAAGTATATTTCATCCCCATCATTATTGAATAACATTTAGGGTGTTATTGTGTGCAGTACATAGACGTACTTGTAGTACTTCGGTTTACTTGCATTATCAACTGGCTGTACAATAGAATATAAAAATAATAAAGTCTTCCATTGAACTCATATCAGCCAGCTCTCTCTTTCTCTCTTATGGAACCTGGACACTACAGCAATGTTACAATATACTCAGAAGTCATGAATGTAAGTAAACATGTTACAGTAACTTCACTGGACAATGGAGATACATTGCAACAGGTAATATTCGATTCATAAAAGCATCAGACAACATCCTAGCATTATAGCAGGTAATCAACTTCACCAAATGGATAACAGATATTCTGGACATGCATCCAGACTGCTGTGGTGCTGTCTGAACTAAACAGTGTAGTTTCCCCAGACAGAACATGGGACAGCCACTACTTCTTTTCTTTGTTTTACGGACATGACTTAATAACGAAAGAATGAACGACATAAGCTTGCAATATCATGTCAAATCCGACCCGAGCTTTCAAAATACAAATAATTTTTGTTGAACTTTTTAAAACATTGTTTTAAACACTGATTTATTATGTACTCAATCAACAATGGCATTTTGTTAATTTTTAACAAAACGTCTTCTGAAGTAGTGTAGTGTAGCTTTAAATGTTAATAACACATCAAAATTGTGGATATGGGATTACCCATAAACCCTTTTACTTGAATTATTTAATTATGTTTCCTTGGTCAAAGGGAATTTATGGGGGCATTTAAATAATAGTTATTGAGAATTTATAGAGGTTTTATTTGCAAATAGTTGTTTTGTGTGATGACACCATTAGGATAATCTGTGTCTCTTTTAGTCAAATTGGACCCTGTTAAATTTTAGTTAACTTTGTACATGCAACTGATGTACAAGTTTGTATGCATTTTATTGGAGAATTACGTTTATTTAATGATTGACCTAGAATCAGTTATAATCTTTTTTATTTAAGCTGTTATTTTATTGTCTAAATTTGAACATTATTGAGTATAAACAGAAATATTTAAATAGTAAATCTATTAAGTTATGTGTACTGGCATCTGGTTACATTAACCTAAACAGTTACATTGATTTTACATGAACACTAAGTTAAAGGAATAGTTCACCCCAAAATTAAAATGATCTCTCTCTGTTGGTCCTCACAATTAGAATTGTGGGTGAGCAACCAAACAATATTTAAATCTCCACTTTCACTTCTTTTGTTTTTGGTGATTTGCATTCTTCATGCATATTGCCACCTACTGGGCAAGGGATAAGAATGTATACTCATCCACTCCTGGGCTGGATTGGTAATCTGGCATTCCAGATATTTTCCCGTTAGGCCGACACACTTTGGGGCCGATCAGGGGCAGACTGGCCATAAGGAGAACCAGTTGGGCCTGTGGGTCGGCCGCGAAACGGTCTGAATGGGTCGCGATACGCTAACCACTGCGTTATGCAGAACGGACCATAAAACGGCGCTGCGATGCTGTCTTTATGTCCATTTTGGAGCTTCAAAGTTTTGGTACCCATTCACTTGCATTGTATGGACTTACAGAGCTGAAATATTCTACTAAACAATTTTGTTTGTGTTCTGCAGAAGAAAGAACGTCATACACGCGATGACATGAGGGTGAAATCATGAACATTTTAGTTTTTGTGTGAACTATCCCTTTCAGTAACGTCAACTTATTTGTTGTTTTCAGTGCGCTTGTGTAGTGATGTAGCTTTCAAATAACTTTTCTTGGTACTGAAAGCTTACTGAAATGTTCTAAACACGTGTCCCCACTCCTATATTTTCTCCTTTTTACCTATTTTTACTTTACATAATTTTCTGCTAAGTTATTTAATTTACCTCTTTACTTTACTTAATTTTATGGTTTAAATAACGCCTCATTGCAGCACAGACGATAATTTCTCACGGCCTCGTTTTCAAATCAACGACAATTCTTTCCTTTGTTCCTCTTGACACCAATTCCCAGCGTTCCTCGCGCGCTGAATGGCGGGCAGAGGCGTGAAGTACTGAAGTACTGTAGCCTGCGTTCATCTAACTGTCCGTTTCATCAAACTACAGTCGTCATGTCTTCGTTTGTTACAGAAGTGCTCGTCAGCTCAGGTAAACTGGAGAAAGATGACCTCGCCTGCAAAATCTCCAAACTGTCTCGGAAAGTGGAAGAAACGAAGGTAAACAAACTCAATTGTGTGAAGTTGAGTCAGCTAGCCAGCTGTCAAAGCCGAACAAGACAGATATTTTGACGAAAACAAGTTAAGTTGGATAATTATTACTGATAATTCATTGTTTATCGCGAACAGAAGGACATCTGAGCTGAAATTATCTGGCTGACGTGTCACGCTGCTGATCTCAGTGCCTGTCAGTGCCAGTCTGAGCTCTTAGCTCTATTTTCATGTAGATTAAGCATGTTATTAACCTAGTAGTCAACACTGCAATACTTTCACGTTTTGAGACATTATTGACACACATTTCCATAATATCTCACCAATTACAATCTTGATCTGGTCCGTTTTATGTTTATGGTTTTGCAAGATATGTCTCATTTTGTAACATTGAAAACTTTTTGTGCAATGGACTTAATTTTAAGCTAATGTTAATATAAAGGTGTGCATTGTGTTTACGACTGCATATTTGTCATTTTAATCAGAGAGTTACTAAGATATACATTTTTGTAAATTAGTGGAGTTAACCAGACTGGACCAGACATGCGCATTGAAAGGTGTTTTTTTATTGGACATCCTCCTATACTGTGATACATTTTTGGATTTGAAACCTTTAAGATTCAACTTTAGAAACATTATTTGTTGACGCTCACTCTTATTCTCCATACAGGAAGAGGTAACTGACATGATAAATAAGAAATATAATGAGTTTTTACCCAGTATGGAGGCAGCAGAGGAGCTTATGGACCAAGTTGAATCTGTTTCCAAAGACATTGATTTATTAAAAAGCTGTATTGAGAATGAGGTAAGCTTATTTTTCCATCCTTAACCAATAAGCATTCTCAAATTAAAATAGTGACACCTTTGTAATTGAGCAAAAGGTTCTACTTTATTTTCTGATATTCTGAACCAAGTGTTTGCATTTGCAGGTTCAGCAAAACCTTCACGATGCTGTAACCGAGTACGCCAAGCTTAAACAGCAGTTAGAGAAGAACACTGCAGTAATAGGCATGCTCCAGCATCTGCAAGAGGTAATGCTACAGAAACTTTGTATAAGCTTAGCGAGCTGCCCAAAGGATTTCCTAGCTATAAAGCTAGATTTATGTCTAAAGGCATGTTCAGTCTTGTGATTTATAAGATTGTTATGTAAAGAAAGCTCTTAAGGACACAGTAATTTACTTGTTTACTTCAGAGGCACATGGTTTGTGAAAATGTAACATTCTCCAATTTTTTTAAACATGGTATTTAAGTTTGACACGGCAATGGAGGAATATCACAGGGCCTTGCAGGAAAAGAACTATGTAGTTGCAGCCAAGCAGCATGGAATAGTAAGTCAAATTCTCTAGTAGGCGTTTGCATATCATAATGTATGAAATATCTGATTTCATATCATACTATTGGACCAGCAGTGAGTCTTTATGTCTTATTGATCCATTCTTTACTATGTTAAATTAAATTTTCCTATTTCCATCATAAAGGCGCGAGCTAGTGTTGATGCCCTGAAAGCCTGGAAAGACACAGAATTGCCTTTACTTCGGGCCCTCAGCTCAGAGATCACCATGCAGCGAGAGAATCTCATCTACCACCTCGGAGAGGAGTGGCAGAAAATGGCAGTTTGGAAACTTCCTTCCACCAAAGGTGATAGCAAACTTCTGTTTTCCTTAAAAAAAATACTTTATGATCAGAAACGTATATCAGAAATTCGTTTCTGAACATCTCCGTCTTGTTTCTCAGAAACACGCTTGAGATTTAAGAGTATTAAGATATAATCAGCTCTTTGCAGTCGTGTCCAGAAGGTACCACCTTATTATCTGAAGTCTTGTGAGAGCCGCATGTGACATTCACACAATGTGTTTATTAGTGATGGGTCGTTTGAGAATGAGTCAGCTCAAAGAGCCGGGGCTCTTTTGGGTGAACGTTGGGAGCCGGCTCGCTTATCAGGAGAGCTGAATCTTTTTATAAAAAAAAATAAATAAATAAGATATGAATAATCAAAAGATTTAAATGAATATAATTAACTAATGCAAAGAACGAAAAAAGAAATAAAATAATATAGGCCTAAATGCTCAAGCGCATACATTTGTTCTGACTGTCTGCTCAGACTAACAGCCTCACCTGTTCCTGTCAATCAGACACGCAATGTCAACCAATGAACCAAAGATATGTGAGGGAAGGCGGAGCCAACTTATTATGTTGTTCAGATTGTATTCGTTTTGAATTGTTACATTTATATGCACTTTGTTTATATACATGAAAAAAGTTATACTTTAAATGCACATGTTTAATAGCATCCTTTTTTATTTTTTTTATTTAATTTGGGGGATGCTGCAATTTTGCTATGATATTTTTGATATGGTGCAATATTCTATTATGCTGTTCAGACTGTGTTCATTTTGAATGGTTAGATTTGTATGCACTTTTTTTGTATACAATAAAAAGTTAATAAAAAGCAAATGTTTAATAGCTTTCTTTTACATAACAAATCAATGCATTTTTAAAAACATTGTGGTTAAGGTAGCATATGGTTTCATATAATAATTACATTTTAATTGTTTTAACACCAATTATAGTCAAACTATCACAAACTGTTTAACTTGAAAAAATACCAAACAATTCTTTTTTTTAAAGAGCTGTTAGGGAGCGAAAAGAGGAGGCTATTTTTGGTGAGCTGAGCCGAACGAGCCAGCTCACTAAAAAGAGCCGGAATGCCCATCACTAGTGTTTATTTGGAGTCCTACAGAAACCCTATACCTACCCCTAAACCTGTCATCTAACTATAAATGTAAACCTTAACCTTACCTTAGTAACAACGAATTAGTAGGGCTAGGCAAAAAAAAATATATATATATTTTTAATAGTTTTTTATGGCTCGATCTTTGTGTACTGGGTCTGATTAACGTGAATCCTAGCTTCTCCTCTAGATATCTTTCTCTCAGCGTTTCCTGCACTGCTGTTTAGCAATGGCGAGTGGAGCATATCTAACGTGTACTGCAAGAGAAGTGGATGTAAACACGGAGAATCCGTCCATGTAGCATATGTTGACAGAGTACAACATTTCTTCGGCTCTGTAGCCTGTGTGTGTGCGTGTGTGTGTGTGTGTTTTTTTCCAGTAGTGCTCGTCATGAGGATTCATGCAAGAATGCTGAAAAACACTTAAAAAAAATCAGTTAAAATACCCATCCGGTGACTTATCGAGGTATGAATGTAAACACAGAGAGTTATTTCTAAAGTAAAGGTAAACAGTGGGGAAAAAAGGCTTAAGTTGGCGGCTGTGGCTCAGGTGGTAAAGAGGGTCGGCTGCCAATCGCAGGGTTGGCGGTTCGATTCCCGGCCCACACGACTCCACATACCGAAGTGTCCTTGGGCAAGACACTTAACTCCAAGTTGCTCCCAATGGCTGGCTAGCGCCTTGCATGGCAGCTCTGCCGCCATTGGTGTAGGAGTGAGATTGTGAATGTGTGTGTGAATGGGTGATTGGGACACAGTGTAAAGTGCTTTGGTAACCTCACAAATATAGTAAAACCTGAGAAAACCGACTTGTGAGAACTTTTTAGCTGGTCCTCACAAGCAAAAAAGGCTTATAAATCAGCTAAATTATGTTTATCTTTAAATCTAATGAAGTGTATAGGTTTCTGTGAGGGTTAGGAGTAGGGGATAGAATATATCTTTAGCCTGCTATAAAATACATGAAAGTCTATGAGATGTCCTCAGAAGTATAGTAAACCCAACATTATTCCAAACTTTTGGCCGCCTGTGTGTGTGTGTGTGTGTGTGTGTGTGTGTGTGTGTGTGTGTATATATATACACATATATATATATATATATATATATATACACACACACACACACACAATTTTGGCCCCCCTCCCCGCTGCTAAGAATCCTGTAGGAAACACTGCACTCTTATTTATTTTTAAATTGGTGTTCCATGTACAGCTTTAAAAACATTTATGCAGTTAGTAGTACTGAATGTCCGATTAATTTATTTGAATCGAATCAAGATCTTGTGACTCGAAATTGAATCAAATCAGGGCATCTGTGCTGATATCCAGCCCTACTAATGAGACTCTTTGTGTCACCGGGGTGTTTGCTTCTTGACACAACCATTTATGCAGTACAACTGTGAACATGATGCTGGTCTTTTTTTCTTCTGATCTTCTGAAATGCTTCCATATTCTTTGCAGAGCTCACTAGCATGAAGTCTTTCCTGACAACAGCACTTCATTTGAACAAAGGAGGATCTAACGTGGATGAATCTGTTCCACATCCTCTTCTCTCCAATATACTTCAGGCACTCTCGGTTCAAGGAGAACTCCATAAAAAGATTAAACTGTTTGGTATAAATAGGTTTTGGGGTTACAGCCCATATGCATCTTCAGACTGACTTATTCTTTTGGTCCATTAGTAGAGTTCCTTACTCTGTTACCATCCTTTAGGGCAGGTGTTGATGAAGTACATGCTGAAGCCTCTAATCCTATACCCGTCTTTGGTGGTGGAAGTTAGCAGTCAACCTGAGCAGGGCACAGTTCTAAGCCTACAGTGTGAAGAGAGAGAAGCAGAGCATCCAGATCCCAACCAGGTTTACACCAAAGTGCTCACTGTGCTGAAGACACTGCATAAACACCTTTTTGGTAAGCTCAAGAACTCCAAAGAAAAATGTTGATTCTGTTTACTGTAGTGGTTACATTACTAGGTATTACAATACATGCAGTAGACTGATGATGTAATTTCTTTTGTTTGCTTTCTAGATGTGTCTGTAGGTGAAAAGAAAGTGTCTGAGATATTAGGAGATTTGATATGGGAGGAGATGTCGGAGTGCATCATTCGAGAATGCTTAGTTCATTCCATACCGGCCAACAGTAGTCAGCTAGCTGAGTATAGTGCGGTAAGAGTCAACAAGGCCATAGAAAGATCTGTCAACGTGTGACAACTTTTGAATTGTCTTTGTAATACAATATTTAATTCTGTTCTCAGGTTATTAAACAGACTGAGGATTTTGAGAGCAGTCTGAAAGAGATGGGCTACCACGCAGGGGACTCGACGGACCTTCTAAAATATGCCAGGAACATCAACTGTCACTTCGCAAGCAAAAAATGCCAAGATGTCATTGTGGCTGCAAGGAAACTTATGACATCAGAGATGCACAACACAGTGAAAGTAAGACTCCCTTTAATTCCTGTATCCCATAGCAATCTTCATTAAGCTATAAAGCCTTTTTAGTGAGTCTTCTCTCAAGCTCTCTGTGAACTCTTTGTTTCCAGATCACTCCAGAGTATAAACTCTCTATCCCTAAACTACCTAGTCCAGGTGGAGGAGAAAAGGAGAGGAAGGAGGCGGTTAAGATAAGTGGCCATTATGATCAGCAGACCCTGGAAAACGAGAAGCAGTTGTGTCAGCGAACTCTTTGTCTGCCTGTGTGTCGCATTAGTGAATCAGTGCAGCAGCTAATGGGCTTAGCAATACAAACTTTGTCTGAGGCAGTGGGCAGCTCCCCCCAGTGGTATGTAGCAGGCATTACAGCCACAATATGTGACTAGTTCACTAGCTATTTATAGTCTGTCAGCAATTTATGCACTGACACTGAAGCTTATGGGTTTTTTGTGTGTTTTAGGTCCCTTTAGAAGCTGTAATTGCTTGAGTATATGTGTTGTTGTTGTTGTTTTTTTATTTCAGTGCAGTCCAGCTTTTCTACACGGTCCGAAATATTTTTCACCTGTTCTATGATGTTGTGCCTACATATCACAAGTGAGTTGTATTTCCTTTTTTATTATATGTACCATGTGATTAGTATACTGTTTGTTGAAACATGCTTTTTCCTTGACTTAGGGAGAACTTTCTGAAGTTTCCTCACTTGGCTGCAATCCAACACAATAACTGCATGTTCATCGCCCACCACCTGCTGACCTTAGGTCACCAGTTCAAACCTCACCTTCCCATGAAAGATGGAGTGTCTTATTTTGTAGACTTGGTCCCTGGCTTCAGAAGACTGGGTAAGGGCTCAAAAACAAATTGGTTTTCCCCATAGAAATTTTTGATAATTCACTTTTTCAGACAGAGATGCCTGTTTTGATTGATTGATTTTATTCTTCTGTTTCTATCCAAGGTGCTCGATGCTTTGTGCAACAAATGAACGTTCAAAAAGAGGAGATGTTAGAAAGGCTGTCCACTGCCCGTAATTTCTCCAACTTGGATGATGAAGATAATTACTCTGTAGCCAGCAAGGCAATCAGACAAGTATGATCTATGTAGTTTCACTATTTCTAAAGGGACGGTAGTGGCTTTTTTTGCTTCTATTATCACATACCAGTATATAAGCATACCTATGCAACTTGTACTAAGCACACCTGTCTTTAAAGTATTCAATCTATTGTGTATTTTAGGTAATTCATCAGCTGAGGAGGTTGGGAAAAGTTTGGCAAGATGTTTTGCCTGTAAACATATACAGCAAAGCCATGGGGACTCTGCTCAATACTGCGATATCAGAGTTGATTAATAAGATTATGATGTTGGAGGTAGGGTACTCTTTACCTTTTGTAAGATTCAACACCACACTAATTGAGGTGTGAACCTTGTAAAGAGCAAGTGCTCTTCCTTTAGGACATTTCTAATGTGGACGGTGAGCGCCTGCGAACACTGTGTCAGACCATCATAGAAGAGGGTCCGCTGGTCTTCAACCCATTGCCAGATGAAAACAAGAACAAAAAATATCAAGAAGAGGTTCCAGTCTATGTAAAGAAGTGGATGATCTTAAAAGAGCTCTCCATTGTGCTGAATGCTAGTCTGCAGGAGATAGTTGACAGGTGATATATGTGTTTTGAAAACTCTTTTAGAATCATAGATGCACACTTTATCCATCCATTTGTCTAAAGGGGCGTTCACATATACAGAGATTAAAACTACAGTATGTTGCATCACAAGCAGTCTATGTCACACATTTCACTGGACAAGCACCAACTCTTAAATGTAATGATGCTTTCCATTTTGCTTTTTATTGCTGCAAGTGTGAATGCCCCATAGATGTTTCTGTTTAACTGAGGCTGTTACTTTTTTGTTTTGTCATTTTAAGACAATATTAATCTTTTGTCTAATTTATAGATTTAATGAGTGTTGTAACTTGCATCTCATTTGACTTTTTAAGGTGGGCGGAGGGCAAAGGGCCTCTGGCTGTGGAGTTCTCCTGTAACGAGATGAAGAGTCTTATTCGTGCCCTGTTCAAGAACACAGAGAGACGAGCAGCGGCCCTCAATAAAATCATCAAATAGACATTGAATTTTAACATATCACTACATATACTGTATTATCTATTTTTCTACTTTGCTGAAAAATGCATTACAATAAATGCTGTTCTAAGCACGTCTTTTTTTCTTGTAATTAATCAATAATATACTGTAGATTGCTGTAAATATATTGATACTTGCCTCAACAAAATACCTCCAGAAACTGCTGCAGTGGCACATAACCTTGTTTTATGCACCTTTTCAATCGCTAATCAATAGGTTAAATGCTCCAAATAAGTATTATCTGATTTGTCATTTTACAGCACTTTTACGTCAGCTCCGACAGGTTACGACACCGGCTTTGACCGCTTGCGAAGTTGCCATGTATTAAAATCATACTCCACCCTTCAAATTAATCATTTACACAAAAGTATATAATGGTTAGGTTTACATGTATATTACATATGTAGATGAAAGCATTCGTATTTCTTCTTATCTATAATATCATTAACTCCGGAACTCCATCTTTATAATATCAAGTACTACAATGCTGAAGTGAGGAATGTCACAGTCATACATGTACTATGTCAGTCTATAAATGCCTAGCATTATTTTTTTTTTTATATAAATTTGTCTGATAAATCCATCTGTGCCATCAAAGAACCCGGTGGTGTCTGTAACAAGAAAATTGGTGAAGGGGGATTTGTACATAACTGGCAACCCTAGTGCGTCACCGGGAGGACGAATCAAGGAGAGTGTCGTAAAGTGGGATGTTTTGGAGCGAGTAGGTCATTGGAAAGTGAGCTTGTTCGGTTCGTTTTGGGGGTACAGACTGCTGCTACCACAGGTGTCAGATATTCTGATACCGAAGTAGCCTGAATTGTATCCAGTGTAGTATTTCAGAGGTAACCACGGTTAAAAATGTTGCGTTTAGTGTTGCGAGTGAGAACGTCTGCCAGGCTCAACCGGCCCGGTGTCCTCTCGGGCCCTGCTGCCAGTCCTCGATCTGGACCGGGTTCAAGCCTACATCTCAAACGAAACCACTCTAACGGCCCGGCACGGATCCAAAGCGTGTGTCACGGACGTCGCGTGTGCAACAGCATCCTCAGTAACAGGTCATGGGATTTGCAAAGCCAAACTGCCAGTTTCAGTCAAAGCATGCGGGTGTACAGTCTGCCACCCCATCAGAAGGTAAGCTAATTTATTGGGGTTCCAGCCAACATTTTTCGCATTTAAAAAAAATTTGACTTTAAGAATACGAATTGTTTCGCGTTTCCATCCTCTCCGTAATGAGGGAGACGCACCGTCATGATCGAGCAGCTGAATGAACTCTCCCTACTGAGGGGACAGTTTTATTTGCAAGATTGAAGCAAGTATCTCGTTTTATGAAATAATCCTCTAGACACCGTAGAATAAGTGTAATATCTGATACAATGTGGCCCATATACCGCCAGTCTCCACCTGGTAGAGCTCGCTATCGAAACTGGTCCGGCGGATTGTGAGGACCCACTACATCGACCAGCTGTGGGTTAAACACTTCCGAATGACCAGCGCTATGTTCAAAGAATTGTCTGCCAAGGTCGGACCTTTTAGTGGGCTTGTCACATCAAGCTATCGCACACTCATAACACATGCAACACATTTGTGGGGCCCTAGGCGAAATCATGAAAATTAAAACGGCACAAATTCTCATAGGTACACCTGGATACAGTTTTTCTTGGTTGTTGGCAGATAGGATGTTCCAAGCTCCTTGGAGAATTCACCACAGTTCTTCTATCTATTTAGGTTGTCTCAATTGCTTCTGTCTCTTCATGTAATCTCAGACACGATACTCAATGGGGGGCTTTGTGAGGGCCATGTCATCTGTTGCAGGGCTCCCTGTGCTTCTGTTCGAATCATTTCTATTTGCATAAGTAATATTTGGGAGTCTAACATTTCTATTTCCTATTGACACACTAAAGCTGAAAATATAAATTACCATCTTAAGACAATGCTTTTGTGAAACATCTTATGTGCCTTAAACTTTTGCACAGTACTGTGCCTCTTAGAGAGCAGATTCCTTTGCAGATTAATTGCTCATTGTAACATGTAAAGGATGGGCAAAGAGGAGATGTGAACCAGCTGAACAATCAACATAAACTTTAATGATATAAATTAACTTAACACAACATAAAACATAAACAAACACAGACACACATGCAGCGCGGCCACATGCATCTCTCTCTCTCTCTCGAACTGGCACCTCCGGCTCCCCTTTATCTCACTCTCCTGCTAATCAACTGATTCAGTGCCGGCCATGCAACATCATTGCCTGGCTATGCCCTGCTCCTCGTCATGCTCATACTTTCTCTCTATGTAAGTTTTTGCATCATTATATCGACAGTGTCTGAATTCCTTCCCCAGCAGATTGTTCTTGAGAAAACGTGAAAATCCCAGCACAATTTTTGCCATCTTTTAGACAAAATAAGCCTCAAAGACTCAAATAGCCACAAAGCAATATTTTTCATAACTTATTTCCTGTGCTTCTGTCAGGCGTGCACATTATTCATCAAGGTGTGCGGTCTGTGTCTAATAATACTGTTATAAGAAGCGCACATAAAAATGTGCATGTAAATAGTTGGATGGAAACTGTCTTTCTAAGGCCTGGCTGGGTCTTATGGATAACCTGTTGTCTGAATCTCTCTTCCTGACATACATGCTCTTCTTTTATTTTAGTTTTTTTTTTTTTTTAGAACCCAGTTTTTGCCTGATTAGTACAATGAGAAATTGTGTTCCATATAAAGTATTGGCAAAATATATGCAAGTAAAAAGCATATGCAAAATATGTTTTGCTTTACTGCCCTTTTAGTGAACTTTAAGCTTTTCAAAGCTTAAATATGTGGCATCACTGTATTTCTTCTGTTGGTGTCACCTTTAAGATGGTCAAGCAGTGCTGCCGTTATGATATATATAAATGTATACACCAATCAGCCACAATATTAAAACCACCTGCCTAAAATCATGCCAACAAAACGGTGCCAGTCCGCATCGCAGAACTGCATTCTGAGATGCTATTCTTCTCACCATAATTGTACAGAGTGGTTATCTGAGCTACTATAGACTTTGTCAGTTTGATCCAGTCTGGCAATTCTCTGTTGAACTCTCTCATCAACAAAGCATTTCCTTCCACTGAACTGTCGCTCACTTGATGTTTTTTGTTTTTGGCACCAGTCAATGTAAATTCTAGAGGCTGTTGTGTGTGAAAATCCCAGGAGATCAGCAGTTATAGAAATATTCAAACCAGCCCGTCTGGCACCAACAATCATGCCACGGTCCAAATCACTGATCACATTTTTTCCCCCATTCTGATGGTTGATGTGAACATTAACGGCATCTCCTGACCCATATCTGCATGATTTTGTGCTGCTGCCACACGATTGGCTGATTTGATAATCGCATGAATGGTTGTTGGTGCCAGACTGGCTGGTTTGTGTATTTCTGTAACTGCTGATCTCCTGGGATTTTCACACACAACAGCCTCTAGAATTTATTCAGAATAATGCCAAAGACAAAAAACATCCAGTGAGCAGATTGTTCTGTTGATGGAAATACCTTGTTTCTGAGAGAGGTCAACAGAGAATGGCCAGACTGATTCGAACTGACAAAGTTTATAATAACTCAGATAACCACTCTGTACAATTATGGAGAGAAGTATAGCATCGCTGTACAGCTCATTGAGAGAAATTCTGTGAAGATCTACAAAATGCATTTGTCATGTAGTTGAGCGCTTGTTTCTTTTAACCCAAGATATTCCGTTACAGGTTGAGCTACCTGCTTTGTCCCCCACAATGCAGATGGGCACCATTGCACGTTGGGAGAAGAAGGAAGGTGACAAAATCAATGAGGGAGATTTGATTGCTGAGGTGAGGGATTTTCTGCTTGTGTATGTTTAACTCTTAAATGTCCACAGTATGTGCTACTGCTGGTTTTCTTTTAATTAATTAAGACTAATGATTTAGTCTAGATGCAAGATGCTGTAACCAAAGCTGTCTTCCTTTGGTCAGGTTGAAACAGACAAGGCTACTGTTGGATTTGAAATACTGGAGGAGTGCTACTTAGCCAAGATCTTGGTTGCCGAGGGTACAAGAGATGTGCCCATTGGAGCTGTCATCTGTATTACCGTTGACAAGTAAAGACCATTTATATTTGCAGTGCCAAGATCCAGAGCATCATAACATCCACTTATGCATACACATTAAACACACACAATTAACTTTTTGCTTCTTTAACAGTTCATCTTTATAGGTGCACTCGGTCATTTTTTTCCTCATTTAAAACGTTTTACTTTTAAAAAAACGTTATAGTAAATCACGACCATACGGTAAATGTTTTTTTGTTGTTTTGACAGTATTATTACTGTATTTTCAACTGCAACTTACTGTAGAAACTGTTTACTTTACAGTATATTACTGTCAAACGAAGCTGTATTATTTAGGAAAAAATTAGCAGGAAAATAATTACAGTAATTTACTGTTAAATTGCATGAGACATTATAAAAGCTCTTTTATTCTACATGGAGCAAGGGCGCCTCATGGTGTCAGCCATGGAAGAATCACATGACCTGCTGAATTCTACTGCACATTTAATAAAGTGTTTGTGAAATAAATGAAAATCTCATGCTTTGCAAGAGAATGCTTTAGTAGCACAGAGAAACACTCAGTTTACCAATAGTTGGCCACCCTATTTGAAGTCATTTTTGGATTGTTAGAGCTGTGATATATCTAATCGATACAATGCTGACTGTTTAATTTGTTGTCGTTGTTTATATAAAAGCAAAAGTCAGCACAAGTTTGCTCTGTGGTTCAAAGGCTCAGAGAATAGTGTAGATGATAATGTTGATGTGCACTTAAAATTCCCGCCTAATTTTTATCATCTATTTGTCCTTTGACCTTCAGCCCTGACCTCATCCCTGCGTTTAAGGACTTCTCAGTGGATAAAATTGCTAGCACCACCCCTGCAGCTGCCCCTCCCCCTCCAGCTGTACCCCCTGCAGCTTCTGCACCCCCACAAGTACCTGGCAGCTCATACCCACCTCATATGAAGGTATGAGATGTTTGAGTTGTCTCATATGCACTGTATGTACAGTAATTACTTCTAATGGCATTACTATTTCTTGCCTCCCCTGCTCAATCATTAGGTTCTTCTCCCGGCTCTCTCACCAACCATGACGATGGGCACCGTGCAGCGCTGGGAGAAGAAGGTGGGTGAGAAGCTGAGTGAAGGAGACCTGCTGGCTGAAATCGAGACAGATAAGGCAACCATTGGTAATTTGTCAATAATTTTCTTTTAATATTTGATCAATAAATAATTATCAACACCACCTCATAATGACCTACATTAAATATTACTAGCAAACTATTAAATATTACTTGAAAGTTTATGGACATACTTGAAATGTATACAAATCTGTGTCTATATACAGAGACATTCCAGCTAGATTCATAGAAATAGTTTTTGTTTGATAAGGTATCACATCTAACATGAACACTGCAGAAGTTCAACAGAAGTTCATTAGCTTCTTTTTGTTTTTATAATCAGGTTTTGAGGTACAGGAGGAGGGCTACTTGGCCAAGATCATGATTGCTGAAGGAACCAGAGATGTTCCTCTTGGCACTCCTCTCTGCATCATTGTGGAAAAGGAATCGGACATTAGCGCGTTTGCTGACTATGTAGAGACAGGGGTTGGTGCAAGCCCGCCACCTGCCCCCACACCGGTAAAGAGCTCTGTCATTTCTGCAAAACATCTACTCTTTACTTCAACCTTTTTTGTCATAACAATAACGTGATCATTATTGGGTTTTGTTTTATTTGGGGTCATTTACTCTTCACATTGGATTGATTTGCAACAGCACTTTAATTGACATGAATAACATGGCATGATGTGATTTAATGTACTTCTTTGTGACCACCTACAAGCCACTTGGATGTAGGACAAGACCTTGCATTTTCCTGCCAGTGTAATTTCAACACTTTCAGTTTTGTGCAACTGTATGTCTAAAAGTGGAAAGTCACTTTGAAATATTTGCAATGTTGTGCAAATACTGTTTGAATCATGCCATGCCAGTTTTGCAGGTGTTGGTTGTCAAAGGTAATCCACAAAAATACACTGTCAGTTATTGTGGTATGCAGGGTGTGTGATCCGGCAAGCTAGGTAATTGGTTGTAATTAAATGTGATTGTGAAACACTAGGATCAAATTTGAGGATTTTTGGAAATATACTTTAAAAAAAAAAAAATTATAATTATATATAGAATGAAAACATGATGTTTAATGTTTCTAATGAAAGTTGCTTACTGATAAAATCTAGCTTTTATTGTCGGGGTTCCTGGGTTGGCTGAGAGTCTGGGTGGGTGTCTCTTGGTCTGCAAAAAAAAAAAAAAAGCTTTAAAAGTTTAGTTTAACCAAAAGTGAAAAATCTCATCATTTACTCACACCTTATGCCACCCAAGATTTTTTTCTTCTCCTGAACACAAAGATTTTGAGAAAAATATCTCAGATCTGTTGATCCATTCAATGCAAGTTAATGGTGGCCAAAACGTTGAATCATCAAAAAGCACATAAATGCAGCATAAAAGTACTCCATACGACTCTGGTGTTTAAATCCATGTCTTCAGAAGCTATATGATAGATGTGGGTGAGAAACAGATCAATATTTAAATACTTTTTACTATAAATGTCCACTTTCACTTCCTCACTCTTCTTTTATTTTTGGCAATTTGTATTCTTGTGCATATCATCAAGTACTGGGCAGGGATGAGAATTTATAGTAAAAAAAAGTTCTTAAATATTGATCTGTTTTTCACCTACACCTATCATATCACTTCTGAAGACATGGATTTAACCTCTGGAGTCATATGGTTTACTTTTATGCTGCCTTTATGTGCTTTTTGGAGCTTTGCCATTCACTTGCATTGAATGGACCAACAGAGCTGAGATATGTTTCCCAAAAAATGTGTTCGTGTTCAGCAGAAGAATGAAAGTCATACATATCTGGCATGGTATGAGGGTGAGTAAATGATGAGAGAATTTTCATTTTTGGGTGAATTTTAAGTTAACCAAAAATAAATGTGGTATATGGACAATGTATGCGATTTTCTATTATAATTTCTTCTCAGGCGGTCACCCCTCTGCCAGCAGTAGCACCAGCAGCAGCTCCCACCCCAGCACCTGCTCCAGCTCCCCCTGCTGCGCCCAGGAAGGGAAGGGTGTTTGCCAGCCCTCTTGCCAAGAAACTGGCTGCTGAGAAGGGCATTGATATTGCCCAAGTCACAGGTATGATCGCTTTGACTTGGCTGGCTGATGCTGGTGTTATTTGCATGAGATATGTCACCCACAGAAGAGGAGAGCTATTGTTACTTACACCGATCAGCCACAACATTAAAACTACCTGCATAATATTGTGTAGGTTGTGCCGCCAAAACAACCCCAACCTGCAGATGCTATTCTTCTCACCACAATTGTACAGAGCGGTTATCTGAGTTACCGTAGACTTTGTCAGTTCAAAACAGTCTGGCTATTCTCTGTTGACCTCTCATCAACAAGGTGTTTCTATCCACAGAACTGTTGCTCACTGGATGTTCTTTTGTTTTTGGCACCAGTCAGGGTAAATTTTAGAGACTATTGTGCTTGAAAATCCCAGGAGATAAGCAGTTTTAGAAATACTCAAACCAGCCCATCTGGCACCAACAATCATGCCGCAGTCCAAATCACTGATATCACATTTCTTTATCATTCTGATGGTTGATGTGAAAATTAGCTAAAGCTCCTGACCCGTGTCTGCATAATTTTATGCACTTCACTGCTGCCAAATGATTGGCTGATTGGATAATGAATGTTGGTGCCAGACGGCCTGGTTTGAGTATTTCTGTAACTGCTGATCTCCTGGGATTTTCACACACAAAAGTCTCTAGAATTTACTTAGAATGTTGCCAAAAACAAAAACCATCCAGTGAGTGGCTTGTTCTGTGGATGGAAACGCCTTGTTGATGAGAGAGGTCAACAGAGAATGGACCGATTGGTTCGAACTGACAAAGTTTACGGTAACTCGGATAACCGCTCTGTACAATTGTGGTGAGAAAAACATCATCTCAGAATGCTGATCTGAGATGCGGGTTGGCGCTGTTTTGGCAGCACGAGGGGGACCTACATAATATTAGGCAGGAGGTTTTAATGTTATGGCTGATCTGTGTATGTGATTTATATGAGACTGACCAAATTTGGAATATGCTCCTGCTGTATCCATAGGATCTGGACCAGATGGAAGAGTCACCAGGAAAGACATTGACAGTTTTGTTCCACCTAAGCCCACTCCTGTAAGTCATTTTGACACAAAACTGAGTTTTTTTCTTTTTTAACATAAAAGCCTACAGTACACTGCAGTGTTTCCACTGTATTTTATGAGACTGGTGGGTGGATCTCAGACCATCTAGGGGGTCTGGGGCCATTCTCCCCTTTAAGAATTTCTTTTTACATTTAAATTCATCAATCTGGTGCACTTTGAGTGCAAAATTAAGAGGCTAAATCTATGAAGAACTTTGTGCTCTTGTAAACAATTTTGTGCTCTAGTAGAAATTTAATAAATGGTGATGACATGGTAAAAAATTCACACCCACAAAGCATGGTAAATGAGACGGAGTTTAATGCAGTTCACAAATGGTCAAAACACAAAATCAACTAGAGCATACATTTGAGCCAGGGCATTTAAGCATTGTCAAGTGCTTGTCCTCCAGACAAGTAAATTGGTCATTCACTTAACTTAAAAAAAAAGTTACTTATAAGGACATTTAAAAAAGGACATTAATGTTACATACTCAAGTAACATGTCAAAGTATATGATGTATATTTTTCTAAAATTATGACCGATGCCCAGCCTAATAGTGTACCTATGCAATCAGCTCAATTCTCTGCTACAGAAACGTGAACTGCACTGGGTAGGGGAGGAGGATATTGCCATATGTAATTATTTTATGTTACGAATGGTAGTCAAATAAAGAAAAGCCTCCATCACCACCATTAACATCAGGGATGCTCATAGTTCTATGGAATGAGATCTACTTATTCATCATGTTATTGCAGCAAGGTCTACCATGTATAATAAAGGCTATACATTATCACAATACCAACATTTTTGTGAACGGGATAAACTAAAGAAAAGAAAAAAAGTTTTTAACAGCAGTAGGCTATCAACATTCAGAATGAAATGCAACATAAAACTACCACTAGACTTCACTCTATGATTATAACACAATAATACTTTTTAAAGCTACTAAAGTTACCCAGTCAAGAGTAGTGAATAGTTACTCATTTTCTTGTTCTGGGAGTGAGAGATACTTTGCCGAAGCAATGGCGCAAAACAAAACATTAGAGATCTTTTCTGTTATTTTGAGTGTAAAATAAAGTGTACAAATATTTTCGGTTCATTATGAAACTGTGGAGGGACAAATTAGAATGCCACCGTCAATGTAATTGATGGGAAACACTGCATTGATACTGTTTTTAAGCAAAAAACATAGGTAATTGTTATTGTAACTATGTAGAAGTATACCTTCTGTTGTTATACCACCAGGTACAAGCTACTGCACCTGCCCCTGCTGCACCCACACCCAGCACTCCAGCCACCCCAGCTGTTGCTGCCATCCCTACAGGAACCTTCACCGATATCCCCATCAGCAATATCCGCAGGGTGAGTCCACTACTCTGTAACTAACCATAGAAACTACTTCACTTTCTCTATATGTATTTGCCTCTGCTTCTCTTTCTCACAATTGTGTTTACTTGCCTGTGTAGGTGATTGCCCAGAGATTGATGCAGTCAAAACAGACTATTCCCCACTATTACTTGTCTGTGGATGTCAACATGGACCAAGTGCTTGAACTCAGGAAAGAACTTAATGCTGTGAGTGAACTTTCTTATCTGTGAAGGCTCCTTAGCTTTTATTTGATGGTGATCTCTGAATTACAGTTGTCATTTTTCCTCCATTTCCTCATAATCAGGAGGTGAAAGTGGATAACATCAAACTGTCGGTCAATGACTTCATCATCAAGGCCTCGGCTCTAGCCTGTTTAAAGGTGCCAGAGGCTAACTCTTCCTGGATGGACACAGTCATCAGACAGTGAGTGTAATTCCTCCCACTATGCAGTTCTGTTTGTAGCCACATGAGGGCAGAATTACTTTCAAATATCTTGAAAGAAAAAGTCACTAACTAAATAACTTAAAATGACAGGATTAATCAAGTGCTTTTTTTTCTCCACACAGAAATCATGTGGTGGATGTTAGTGTTGCAGTCAGTACGCCTGTGGGTCTGATCACTCCCATTGTATTTAATGCCCACATTAAGGGCTTAGCATCTATCAGCAAAGATGTGGCCGCATTAGCTGCTAAAGCACGAGAGGGCAAACTTCAACCACACGAATTCCAGGTGACTACTATAGGTGCACTAAAGGAATATTTAATGTATTGATATACATGCCATACATATATCAGAGATTGTTGAACTTTTCAACAATTCCCCAAAAAATTGGGACAGTATGGACAATGCTAATAAAACAATAAGTAGTGATTTATAAATTATCTTTACCCTGTGCTGTATTTAAAGAAATACAAAAACACATTATTTGATGTTTTACCTTGTGAAATTTTTACTATTTTATTTTTAATATTCACTCTTCAAATCAGATGAATAGTATACATGTACAAAAAAAGTTGAAATTGGGGCAGTTTAGGACTAATAACAATCTGTTGAGTTGAAATAACATGATGTGAAACAGGAGGTGTTAAACAGGTGAGGCAATCATGTTATAGTATATAAGGAGTCACCCCCCAAAAAAGCCTAGTCCTTCAAGAGGAAGAATGGGTCAAGGCTCACCAATTTGCCAACAGATGCGTCAGCAAATAATCCTGCACTTTAATCACATTAATGTATCAGCTAATAATCCTGAACGAGACTAATTGGAATAATTTTGGGCATTTCACCCTCATCAGTGCACAAAACCGTTAAAAGATTTAAGGAATCTGATCATACTCTGTGCATCAAGGGCAAGGCTGAAAACCACTTCTCTGATCCCTCAGATGTCACTGTCTCAAAAACCATCATATGTCTGTAATGGATATCATAGCATGGGTTCAGGAATATGATAAACCTTTGTCAGTCAACTCCATTCGCTGCTGCACCCACAGATGCAAGTTAAGGCTTAACTCTACAAACCAGAAGCCATACATCAACACTGTCCAGAAGCACCGCCGACTTCTCTCGTGCTTATCTGAGATGGAAAGTAGAACATTCGTGGTCCGGCAAGTCCACATTTCAAATACTCTGAAAAACTCTGGACCTAAGAGGGAAAGGAACATTTATGCTGTTATCAGCGTCAGATCAAACAGCCAGTGTCTGTCATGGTATGGGTGTATGTCAGTGCCCATGTATGGGTAACTTGCACATTTGTGAGGGCATCATTAATGCAGAAAGATATATAAAAAATTTGGAGCAACATATACTGCCACCCAGACACCATCTTTTCCAGGAATGTCCCAGCATTTTCCAGCAGGACAATATCAAACCACATTCTGTCCAGATTACAAGTACATGGCTGTGAAGCAGAGTGTGTGTGTGTGTGTGTTAGACTGGCCTGCCTGCAGTCCTGATCCGTCTCCAATTGAGAATGTGTGGCACATTATATGAAGCGCACAATCTGGCAACAAAGCACCATACAATTGCACAGCTAAAAACCTGCATAATGGATGAATGGGAGAAGTTTGTTTGCTAAATTTAACAAAGATTTGTCTTCAGTGCCCAAACACTTAAGTGTTATTAGAAGAAATGGTGCTGTTACACAGTGGTAACCACTCAACTGTCCCAACTTTTTCGGAGCGTGTTGCAGTCATCTGATTTGAAATGTGTATATTTTTCTAAAAACAAAACAATTAAATTCACATGGTAAAACATCAGATAATGTGTTGTAGTGCTTTCAGAATAGCACAGGGTGAACTGAATTAACAAATCACTCTACAAATGTTTTATTAGCATTTTCCATACTGCCCCAACTTTTTGATAATTGGGGTTGTAGAACTGTCTTGTGCTTATGCATAATTATAGAATAGATTTGGTTCTGGTCAATATAGCATTCCAGCCACACTAAAATAACAATATAGTAGAAGCTATGATGCAAAACACTCATTCACCCAACTACAATGTACTCTGCTGCACTTTGTGCCTAACAGCACACTTTAGCCATGACAATTTTCACAGTATAGCACAGTCGTCTTGTACTCTATTATTATAAAAATTATATAACACTTGGAGATCCATTATTGTCTGCCATTTATGTTGGCTTGCTTCACTTTTAAAAGTTTATTGTGTTTGGTTTTCTAGGGTGGCACCTTCACTATTTCCAATTTGGGCATGTATGGCATCAAGAATTTCTCAGCTATCATTAACCCTCCTCAAGCCTGCATTCTGGCTGTGGGAGGTTCAGAAAAGAGATTGCTGCCTGCAGACAATGAAAGAGGGTAAGTGAAGGCCATAAGGTATCATGAACATCAATTTGCCTGCACTCCACACTTACAGATTGAGCAGATCGATTTCAGATGGGAATAGTTAATCTAATATTAGAGTAAGTTTTTTTTCATATTGTGTCATATCTTGACTTGTCCGTTATAGGTTTGACGTGGCTAGCATGATGTCGGTGACTCTCAGCTGTGATCATCGAGTGGTAGATGGTGCTGTCGGTGCACAGTGGCTGGCTGAGTTCCGCAAGTTCCTGGAGAAACCATTCACTATGCTCCTGTGAGCAGGGTGCTTACATGGCCCCTGGCCCAACAACAGTGGACTTTAAGATTTGGAGAGGTCTCTCATATACTCTCATTGGGAATTGTAACATGTTCTTCTCTTTTTTTTTTTATTTTCCTTCTCACAGACATACACACTTCCATATGCTGTTTTCCTTCTTCTTTTTTTTTTTTTTTTTTTTACAAAATTGCTTCTTAAAGAATAATATAACCTCTCAACCCAAAGTTGCGAGTCATTGTTTAGGTCACTGTGGAGTTTCAGATGATAGTGCTGGTTGAGGTTTTCCATTTTCCTTCAGTACATTGCTACTTGCACAACACGTCTGTGTTTGCCATTAGATCAAGGGATAATATGTGTCCATGGCCAAGACTTATGCTCTGTTCCTGCAAGCGTTGACTTGTCATTATTTAATGAAACATTAAACACGATATGAGGACGCTTTGTATATAAGAAAAAAAAAGTGGTATCTTGTTGAAATCTGGAGATGTGTGTGCCAAAATGTATGATTACAATTGGAAATTATTGTCACATTCTTCAGTGCAAATGTTTATTTTCTGTATTTTTACATAGCAGTTTTGAAAGTCACACATGTCACACTCTGGGTTATTTATACAGGACGGATTCTCCACCGAACCTTTGTGATGGTCCTAAAAAGGATCTTAACATTGGAGCAAGGCTATGATATTGGAGGTTTTATTTATTACATCTCTTACTCCAGAAGAAGCATGGTAGTGCCTATGCTGCTGTTGCTACAACTAGTTGTTACAACTAGTTGTTTCTTTTTAAACAGTGGAAGTAATTTCATCTCATTCTTTTATGAATAATGCCCAAATCATGTGGTGACCTGTTGTTATGAATAAACTTATGGACAAACAAAAGAAAATATCCCAAAATAAAATAAAGATCTAGGCTGAATATACATATTTATATCTTCGAAAGAAGAAATTAAGTCAGGTGATTGTTACGCCCAGTCAAGTGTCTGTGTGTAAATGAGTGTGGAACATTAAAGGGTTTTTTTTCCTTATAGAAATATGACCAAAATTATATAATTATTTAATTTGACAAAGCTGAGAGGGAATAAACAAAATGAAAACTCAACTAAATTATGTTGCCCATTTTCTGTTTTAAAATCTTATGTCAAATAGGGAGCAGTGAATGAGTGTATTTGTCTATAATATGGTCTGAAATTCTGAATACTCAATTTACATTTCAGTTAATGTAAGAGACTTGATGTAAGTTGCTTGATGTGATGGAGGAGAGGTTATAATATATCATAAAACAATTCTCATTTATTATGTTTCATGGTGCACTGCAAACTATTACTTCCACAATGCAACATAGTTATGTTAAATGTCTTCATTAAATGGTATACACAATTGTTGACAAGTCCCTTAGTGAATGCATTGATATATGTCCAGCTGTATATATTTTTGGTTGGGTTGGGCAGCTTGAGACTGAAGACTGAAACAACAAACTTAGATTTAAAGATGCCGCCTATAATGTGCAAGAATATCATTAGGAATTGTAATGTGGTTCAATCACAAATTATGAGCATCTAGAGAGTAACTGAGATCACAATCTTTATTGCACCTTTGACCAAAACTGGGACCCACATCTGGTTTACTTTAGGCATGCTCAGAAGTGGGTAGAGTAGCCAAAAACTGTACTCAAGTAAAGGTACAATTACTTGAAAAATAATAATTACTCAAGTAGAAGTAAAAGTACTAACAATTACTTGAGTAAGAAAGTATCCAATTAAAAGATTTCTCAAGTAGTGAGTAACTCGTTACTTTCGCAAATGACATAATACACATTTACTCCCCTACATTCCATTACATAATACACATTTAACATGCATTACAGAATTATTATTACTAATGGAAATTCTGTCATCATCACCATCATGTTTTTCCAAACCTGAATGACTTTCATTATTCCATGCAACACAATAAGGAGATATTAGACAGGATATTAGCCTTGGTCACCATTTACTTTCAGTGAATTTGTTTAGTTTGTTTTTTCATATTTTGAAAGTGAATTATGACGAGACTGACCTAACATTCTGTCTAACATATTTTGTGTTACAAATGATTCAAAGCATCACACTGGTTGGAACAACATGAGGGTAGGTAAATTATGACAATCTAAAATTATGGCTGAGCTATCAATTTAAAGGGATAGTTTACTCAAAAATGAAAATTCTCTCATAATTTACTCACCCTCATCCCATCCCAGATGTGTATGACTTTATTTTCTTCTGCTGAACATAATTTAAGATTTTGTGAAGAATATTTTAGCTCTGTATGCCAAAAAATTTTGATGATCCAGAAAGCACATAAAGGCAGTATAAATGTAATCCATAATACTCCAGTGGTTAAATTCATGTCTTCAGAAGTGATATGATAGGTGTGGGTGAGAAACAATAGTTTCAATGTTAGTTGTAGTTGTAATGTTTTGCTACACAGCAGTGAGTGATATGCAGAGAAGAATGTGAATCACCAAATTACTAGAAATGTCCCCAAACCTCTCTTATTGACAAATTCATCCAGATCTGACAAGAGCCCTTAAAGGGTTAGGGAATTAAAATTCTCATTACTTACTCACCCTCATGCCACACCAGATGTATAGACTTTATTTCATCTGCTGAATTCAACTGAAGATTTTTAGAAGAATTTCTCAGCTCTGTAGGTCCATACAATGCAAGTGAATGGGTGGCAGGATTTTAAAGCTAAACAAAATCACATAAGGCAGCATAACTGTAATCCATAAGACTCCAGTGGTTAAATCAATATCTTCAGAAATTATGTGATATGAGAATGTGTGGATGAGAAACAGATCACTTTCACATTCTTCATCTATTACAGTGAAAATGTGAAAATGTTCCACAAGGACATCATATATAATGCTGAAATATAAACCAAAGCAAGATCATGCTTTAGTAATGCCTTCTTTCACTATTTCATAGCTTTTAAAGTCATGTGTGGATTCTTACTTATGTGTGTTAATATTTTTTAACAACATGTTTCATTCAAGTAAATACTGTATCTAGAATTTGTCATGTATAATATGCTGACTATTCCAAATTTGTGTTACAACATTCGTAAATGTAGTGAATAACTCAAACCCACATTTATAAACAAAATAATGCATTAAAAAATTACAATATCTTTCTCTGCAAAGGAACACAAATAAATGTTTATCTTATTGACAAAAATTGTAGTGTGCGCACTTTTTTAAATTATGTTCTAGGTACAAATTCAGTGAAGTGCCTCAGGGACATGACAAAATGCTTGGAAAGGTATAAAATAGAAAGAAGACATTATTTTATGATAAAGATTATTTTAATGCAATATTCATTATAATCTCATATCAACATCAACAGGTTTTAACATTTCATTTTAGTGAACCACTGCTTTAAAAAATTTGGAGGACTTAAATATTACCTAATCCCAAGAATGAACAAAAATGTATAAAAAACAAAAATAATAATAAATCATGTTTAGTAAACTGAATAGAATGCCTTTGGAAGAGTTAACTCTAGTATCTTTGTTCTCAGGAGTAATTATCACTTTTTCAATTTCACATTGTGTAATTATCACAATGACTAAGTTGTGTTTTTTACTCAATACCTGATAAAAATGTACCCGACATCAAAGCAAGTAAAATTTAATTAGGCTGTCCCTAATGGAAAAACAAACAAAAATAGGAAGAAAAAAACGAAATAGCTAAAAAATCAGCTCAAACTCGAGCACTGTTTAGCTGATCATAAGACCAGCATAACCAGCTTGGCCGGGCTGGGTGACCCAAACTCCATCTTATATCACTACATTTACATCCATATTTATTCACTTTATACATTCATTCTATCATGAAAACAACAGTCAAAAAGTATGTTCTGAAAATGCCTCAGACAAAAGTGTTGTCTTGCCTCACTACTCTTTACGCCTTTGAAAAAAAAAAAAAAACATAACGGAAGTGACGCGATTTTGACAAAGGTTACGACGGTCAATTTTCCCGCGCTTTGGTAGTTGAGGAAATAGTAGAGAGTTGCTGACACAAACAAGCATTCTCAGGCTCCGACATCCAACTGCTAACCGCGACATCAAAACAAAACCCGCTGTTGTGATCGCTCGCTGTGCTGTCAGTGAAAGCGTTCTTCTCCATCACGAAAGCTACGACATGCCGCCGAAGAAGCGCAGCAGCGGAACACCGCAGAAGAAGGAGTTAAAGGGGAACATGAAGAGCAGCTCGCCGGACAGCAGCGACAAAACAGTGCTGCTGACCCCTGAGAGGTGAGAGCACACCAACCGAAATATACTTCCACCGTCTCTTACCTTATACACTGTTGTGAATGGTCCGTGCAGCCACTGTTTTGTCGTGGAAGAGGAACCCATTGAATGTAATTGTGCTATTTGCCACTTTAGATCATCAATGCCGTGACTCTTATAATGATGCCTGTACCACTAAAACTGTAGGGTATATTATACACATAAAACTTCTAAATTAAATCACTAGTGGTTCCCTTATTTAGGTAAATATATTGCCGAATTTACCACGTTTTATACTATAGTAACACTTTTTTGGTGGACATGTTACAGATTCATACTTCATAATATGTGAGGGAGTAAAGAAATCTACTTTGTCGTCATCACAACAATGACCGTTCCATTTATAGTTTCTGAAAGTGTTTTTATTTTTGATTAAACATGTAATAGCTTGTTTTATAGAAACTATAGGAACATTTATCTTATCTGTGTTTGCTATTGTCTTGTTTTACCTGTAGTTGGTTGCTATATATAGTCTTACAGCAAATATTACAGTAACACTATTGATACTACACAAGAACTTGACTATAATTGACTGATTTATCAAGCTAGAGTGGCAGATATTTGGTCATTTTCAAGGTGATTAATTGAGACGTCTCCAAAATCTATTGACAGCTTTGTCAATGCATAAGCAGTTTCTGCTTTCAAATCTTTTGAGTGAATTTTGAATGAGCCAAATAAGTGTCCATTTAAGTTCCTTAATTTTATCATTAAATTGTATTATATACCGTATATATCGGGCATTGGCCACCTTTCTCTCTGTATATCGACATTGTTGGACAACTTGTCAGATGAACCTCACCAACCAGTGAAGTACATTTTCTGCTTAATATGAGGGTTCACATGGTTGCTGAACAGCTGACAATTGTTAGTGATGTGTATAAACACGATTGTGTTGCACCAGTATTTGGACGACCCCTGTATAGTGTTAAAATCCCATCACTGTGTGTTTACTTATGTCTTTCAACTTTGTTGTTTTACCAGACACAAGGACAAGGAGTCTGCATTTGTGTGTCTTTCCGAAGAGCTCCAGGTGACCAATGCAACTTGTGATCACGCATGGAGAATTTGGGAGAAGGAGATCAGGCCCATGGACAAGGCAAATGTATGTTTTCCTCTGATATCTGTAGTTCCTTCCACTCTAGTTTATTGGTTTTATAAATGTAAAATTACTATGTTCTTCTTTGACAGATACCGTTTTCAAACAGACAGCTGTGGGGAGTTTGTTTGTTTGTTGCAGGTATAGAGCGTGATAGCACCAGTCTCACCTTCACTGAATTCCAGAAAGTTGTTGGTCTGAGGTATGTGTCATGAAGTATTCCAGATTTTTCCTAACCAGGAAAATATAGCAGTGCAGGTACGATACATTAAATTGCCATTTATTTTGCAGTGTGAAGCAGTTCAGCAGCCTTGTGAGGAAGATGGATGTAAATGTGGACACAATAAGCCCTAAAGTGGACATTGCTGTGACAAGGCTGGAAAAGAAATATGATGTGACCTTGGCACTTTATCAAAGATTTGTCAAGTAAGAGTGCTGTTTTGATTAGATTTTATAGTGTAGAAAAATGACAGACAGTCAGGTTTTATTATTTAAAAGAATAGTTTGCTATTACTCACCCCCATTTTGTTCCAAACTCATACAAAATTTTTGTTCTGTGGAACACAAAAGGAGTTTAGCAGAATGTTTACGCAGCTCTTTCCCATACAATGAAAGCAGCAGTGGCCAGGTGCTCTCATACTTCAAAAAGAACACCATAAAAGTAGTCCATAGGACTTCTGTTCTGTGTTCTGAATTCATGTGGATTATTTTTATTGCTTTTTATGTCGTTTTGCAGCTTGACACCTTCTGGTCACTGTTTCATAGTTGCGAAAACATTCTTCAAAATTTCTCCTCCTTTGTTCCACAGAAGAATGAAAACATATTGGTTTGGACAGAATATTAATTTTGAGGTGAATTATTCCTTCCTTACTCTCTAAGATCCTATGGTGCCCCTTAGAGGACAAGGCAGGTTTTTATTTTTCGAAAACAATTTTGTGTACCCTTGCAATAAATTTACCATGGTTTTATTACAGTAACCATATTTTATCCATGATATTCGTAGCGACACCATAGTAATAATAGAGGAAAACAATGGAAATAAAATTGTTGTGATTGCTATGGTTTTAATACAAATACCCTGGTTAAAATATATATAAAATAATGGTTACTATATGTTACTGTATTAAAACTATGGTTACTACAGTCTACTAGTACAAAATTACTAAAGTAAAACCATGGAATTATTCAGAGGGAATGCAAAACTAGTAACTGTGTAGTAACCATGTTTTTGGGAGAAACCATGGTTTTACTATAGTAATACTGTAGTAGTTGTAGTAACCATGTTTTTACTATACTGTACCATGACTACTGTTGTAATATTGTAGACCATATTTACCATATTTTTTTTGACTGAAATCATATTTCTTACTGTTGTAATATAGTACTAACCATTAGAGCTGTTGGAAAAACGTTTCAGCGATGCATCGCGATTCATACTCAAATGATTCTGAATCGATTCTCAAAAGAATCAGAATCTATTCTGAGTTCAGTTTAAATCTCTGCAGAGCAGAAGTGAATACACTAAAGTCAAGTGCACAAACACGACTGTTTGCAGACCAACTGTATCAAACAAATGACCATTTGTGCCCAAATTAAACTATGATCCACAAACCCACGCACATAGCATCGGGAGAGTTTATTCGTAATGAGAAGCCAACAAACAACACGAAAGACGAGCTTGGACCCATAATTGCTCTGATTTGCACACAGCGGATGAAAACACAGAAGAAAATGATGAGGAGGCAGCGGTTCAGGAGGTGTTGGTGATGTTATTCATATAATTATATTTAATTATATATGAGATTTTTTATAAGGTTCTAAAGAAAGAAACTGAAAAAAACTGATACTCTTAAACTATAGAACCATTTATTTAATCTTGTGGATGTTCCATGTTTTGTGCACAGCTCATACTAAATGTAAAAGGCCAGTTTATGTAATGTGACTCATTCTGATTTTTAAAACAGCTGTTAAATAAAAAGCTGAAAGGGAAAAATTAGAGGGTAAAAAATACATTTTGTAGAAACTGAAAAAAGAAAGATATTGAAGGACAAAATGCTTCGTGATCATCGAGAATTGTATTCTAATTGAATCGTTACCTGTTGAATTGTAATTGAATCGTGAGGCCAGTGAAGATTCACACCTCTCTAACCATGTTTTTTGGCATAAACCATGGTTTTAATACAGTATACGCTATCCATATAGTAACTATGGTTTTTTAATTAGTAACCATGGTTAATCTTGTGCTTACTATGGTATTACTACAGCCGTGGCCAAAACCATTGGCAGTGAAATAAATTTTGTGTTTCGCAAAGTTTTCTGCTTCAGTTGTTGTGGCGTTGAATCACATTGTTTCTAGATTATTGTGCAGTGTGATCAGATGCATTATAAATAATTGCAAAAAGCTTCATTGGCCAAAATGTTTTACTTTTATCACAAAAACCCAAATTTCACTGTTATTTGGCATCATTTCACTTATCATATCAGCAGCCCCTTGGGAAAGTGTGAATGAGTAATAGTCAGGTGAAATTACTCTATCATTCTGATTGGATTATAAGAGCAGACTGATTGCTATAAACGGAGGGAACTAGTGCGTCCCAGAATGTAAGCACCAGGACCGTCTCCTCCTGAGGAGTCAGCTATGGAATCGTGTCACCACCAGGGCAGAGCTTGCTCAATATTGACTGCAGGTTGGAGTGAGTGCATCTGCATGCACAGTGAGGCAAAGAATTTTGGACAATGGCCTGGTGTCAGAAAGGGCAGAAAAGAAGCCACTTCTCTCCAAGAAAAACATCAAGTGCAGACTGAAATTCTGCAGGAAGTACAAGGATTGGACAGCAGAAGACTGCTGCAAAGTTATTTTCTCTGATGAAGCCTTCCGACTGTTTGGGACATCTGAAAAATCGATATTGCGGAGAAGAAAATGTGAACGCTATCATGAGTCCTGTGTTGTGCCAACAGTGAAGCATCCTGAGACCATCTATGTGTGGGGTTGCTTTTCCAAGGGAATGGGCTTTCTCACAATTCTCACAAAAACACTGCCATGAATAAAGAATGGTATCAAAACGTCCTGCAAGAGCAACTTCTCCCAACGATCCAGGAGTAATTTGGTGATGATCCGTGCATTTTCCAGCATGATGGAGCACCATGTCACAATGCAGGAGTGATAATCAAGTGGCTCGGAGATCATTACATTGACATTTTTGATTCGTGGTCAGGCAACTCCCCAGATCTTAATCCCATAGAGAACCTGTGGTCAATCCTCAAAAGGCGACAAGCAGACGCCCACAAATTGTGATCAACTCCAAGCACTAATAAGGCAAGAATGGATCGCCATGAGTCAGGATTTTGCCCAGAAACTGATATTCAGCATGCCAGAGCAAATTGCAGAGGATATGATGAACAAGGGTCAACACTGTAAATATTGACTCTTTGCATATGTTGAATGTTTTTGCCAATAAAAGCCTTTAAAACTCATGAAATGCTTATCATTGTTTTCCAGTATACGATAGAAACATGTTAAAAAATCTACAAATACTGAAGCAGCAAACTTTGCAAAACACAAAATTTATGTCACTGCCAATACTTTTGGCCACGGCTGTACAAATGCCATGGTTAAACCATGGTATTTGTAGTAAAACCATAGTAACCACAAAATTATAATTTTTATTACCAATGTTTTCCTTTTCCTGTATTATTAAATATGAATACTTTAGTAAAACCATGGTCATTTTATTGCGAGAGAAAGCAAAACTTATTGGGAGGTTATGCAAAACTGTTTCAGAAAAAAATAAATAAATCCCACCCTGTCCTCTAGAAGGCTCTGTAGATCCAGAAGAACAATTTTACTTGGAATGCTACAGCAACTTGTCTGTTGGATGTGTAAAGGTGTGTGTAAACTCACCACTTTGAAGGGCTGAAAGCTTACTAATCAGGCATTGCTTGGGTATGCCTCAGGGTGTTTACCCTTCACTCAGCACTTTCCTATACTTGAATATTTGCTTGCATTATCTAAATTACAGAATGTGTCAGTCACCTCATGTCACAGCCTGTTGTGTGTTACAAGGCTTCCCATGGATCCTTAAAGTCTTAATGTCCCAAATTCAGTTTTCTGAAATTTAAGGTCATAAAAGGTCTTAATTATCTTAAATGATACAACAAAAGTCTTAATTATCATTTAAAGAGATCTAAAATTTGGAAGTGGAAAGACAGGAATCGTGATATATATATATATCAAAGTTATGCGATGATCAAAGTTCAAAAGAATACGATTTAATGAAATAAATGCACACTGCATTCTTCAAAGTGAAAACGTGGCACTGTTGTAATTTGTCAAAGCACACGGGGGCTTGTGAGTGTTTCCAGCTGTTGCGGAGCAGTTTGTAATCATTAGAACATATTGGAAATTTATGACAAACTAGCACTAAAGGTCAACTGTTGATGATGATATAGTTTTGATGAAATATGATGTACAATGTTTACTTTTAAAACATCATATCAGTAAAATCCAAATTTGGTCGACCTCTAATTTATAATTATTTGAATAATGGTATATAAACCAGTTTTAATGTGATTTATATGTGAAAAACATGTCTTGAGTATTTTAAATTTGCATATAGCCTACCATGTTTTACTGATAATCAATGTTAAGGCCAGTAAGAGTCTGTGATGCATGATTTATTTTGAGATTATGTGTGGGGGGTGGTGGTATGGGGATATGGTATTAATTGTATTTGTTCAGATCTTGAGAGGTCTTAAAACGTATTATTATTTAAAAAATGCTGCAGCAAGCAACCCTGGTTACTCATAGGCGGAATTTTCTATAAAGAATAATTGTGTTTGTCCATAGTAAATACATGTGTTGCAGGCTGTGCTGATACAAGCAACATGTAAAATGTCTGACGATTGATATATGACAAGAAATGGCATTAGACACAAAGACATGCATTTGAAGAAACACGCTTTCCTCATAATTCAGTGCCGTCTCAGAAATGGTGCTTGAACAAGAAGTTTCTCCTCTGTACTTATCTACTCTTTAGCCTCCATTTGTATCTTGCAAAATTATCATTATTATTCTAATGATTACTAATAATAGTTTGGTATTATATGTTACAGTATATTACAATATGACAAAATGTTGTATATACAGTATATGTAATATATGTGTTTGTGTGTGTGTGTGTGTACAGGATATACTGTACGTTATACATATATTTAAATGTATTAATCAAAGTGGCTGGTAAAATAAGGCATTCACTAGCCACTGTAGCTGGTGGGCCAAAAAAAAAAAAATTCTACCCTGGATGTATCAAATTTCTTTTCTCACAATATTCAATTTATATTTCAGGACCTTGTTTCTTTATTTGTGTTCATGTCATATAATTTTCATTTTTGAGTGAACTATCCCTTAAAGCCATTAACTGGTTAGGTAGCAAGTCAGCTGCCTTAGCTTTCGGATGCAGCCATGGTACCTATAGCAGGGTAAATATAGTGAATGGGAGTACACAGTAAACATGATTTTTTTGCCGGTCCCATGTGCTGCAATGTTTCCATTACTTTCACAAAAAGAAAATAAATTTACTGTGGCTCCCTCAGCAGCTGTATTTGAAACCCTGGGAGTGCCTGGTAATATAACAAAACACAAAGTATGATGTTTCAATTTACACTAAAATGTGCTTAGAAATAAGGCAGAAATGTGTCATCACAGTTTATGAAAAGGTTCCATTGTGTCGTATGTTCTACATTATAATGATAAAAGATAGATCAATGCTCTGTCTATTTTAAAGGTAAGAACCTTGTTGTTTCTTGACTGTTTAATATCCTCACCTGAAGGTGGCAGCAGCGGCTTTGAGATCCATCTGGCTTCTGCTCAGCCTGTTATTTGTATTTGGTGGTTACTAGGTGGTGAACAATGTCTAGATGAGAAGAATCCTGCAGATGGTCTTGTATAAGCCTCTGGACAAACTGCAGGGTAGAGCTTTTGTTTTTATGTTTTGCGTGCTGCATGCCAACATTCTGTTTGGTTTTGAACTGTGTGCCAGCTGCAGGACAGCATCATAAATTAAGTCTTCACGACACTGAGTTTCAGTATATTTGTGTTCATTTTTGTGTAATGTACAGTAAATGCTATCTGTAAAAATGCCTCTTCAGATGGTCATCTGAGAAGGTATAGGGATGCTAACATAAAGTCCATCTTTATTATTCTTCCAGAACGTGTGATAAAATCTTTGCAGAGCCTGACAAAGCTAAGTGAGTTGGAATTCCATTTTGCATTCTGCTTTTAAATTTGTTACCAGCATACAATTCTAGAGATGTGTCCTTAAAGATCAATTACTTTATTGTCCAATCCTTCTAGGAGAAAAGAGCTTTTGGAAAGCAGTTGGACCATGTTCCTTTTGGCCAAAGGTGATTATAACAAAAATAAACCTGATGATCAGATTCCAATTAAAATATTTCAGCTGACTGTACATTGTCCCTTATTGTAAATAATTGTATTACACGTTTTGCCATGTTTTATAGCTTTTTGTGTATGCACGGTCAGAACATGTGGGATTTCTTTTTCGTATGTAATGTGTCAGGGATTGTGTATCCACATAGCTGGCTCTTGTTTCTTATGTTTCTGCATTCTTCCTTGTTCAGGAACGTTTCTGCAGATGGAGGATGACCTTGTGATAGCCTTCCAGTTACTGCTGTGTGTGCTGGAGTTCTTCACCAAACGCTGCATGTCTTCTGAACTTCAGTCACCCTACAGTGAGTATTGATCACACTCTTCACAGACATCCGGTACAAATATTTCAATTGCCATTTCAATCCATAAGAGAATATATTGGCAATATCATTACGGAAGTTAATGACCCAGTTTTCTTGCACTTAAAGGAATGTTTGTTGACCGTACATCGTTGTGGTAAAGAAGTTGTAAAAAATTGGCCTTAACTTCGCACAGAAAATTTTTGTAAGTGATTTTATCACACTAAAAATCATGTTTACAGGCTTCATGAACTTGTTCACGAAAACGAGCCACATAATCAAGAATGTTCTTTGTAGGACTCAAACTGTCATCCAGACCAAGCATTTGCTCCTTAAGAACTTTCAGTGGTCCTCGGACACTATGTCCAAAAACCAGTTCAGTTGGACTGAACCGCAAAGACTCCTGAGTGGTTTCACGAACAGCAAAAAGAACAAGTGGCACATCCTCATCCCACTCATTCCCTGTCTCCCAACAATATTTCTTCAACATAGACTTAAGTGTCTGGTGGAATCTCTCGAGCACACCTTGACTCTCTGGATGGTAAGGACTGGAAGTACGGTGACGGACCCCCAGTGAACTCAAAGTTTGTATTAACAACTTCGACATAAAATTTGAGCCTTGGTCCGTTTGTTCTAACTTAGGCAGACCAAAAGTAGAAACGAATTTTACTAGTGCCTTAACGACCGCTTTGGCCGTAATTTTTCGCAATGACACTGCTTCTGGGTAGCGAGTCACTACGCACATCATCGTGAGCAAGAACTGATGTCCGGTCTTTGTTTAAGGCAATGGCCCGACACAATCCACGATCACGTGCTCAAAAGGTTCACCGAGCACCGGAATTGGAACTAACGGCGCGGGAGGAATTACTTGGTTTGGTTTCCCCATAACCTGACAAGTAGAGCACGTTCGGCAATAATCAGCCACATCCCTTTTCAACCTAGGCCAAAAAAAAATAACGCAACACACGGGTGTATGTCTTGGTCACCCCTAAATGTCCTGACATAACATGGTCATGGGCAAGTGAAAGCACATGCGCACGATACTCCGCAGGCACAACTACCTGACAAACAGTAGAACACTCGACATCATAAACTACTCTAGGCCGCCATTTCCGCAGCAATAAACCATCTTCTATGAAATATGATGTATCCCCTTTAACATTAGACACCGCATCAAAGCACTTCATTAAAGCTTTATCATCCCGTTGAGCTTTGATTAACTTTTCGTGACTAACAGGTAACGAAGATATCAACAGATCACTAACCTTGTCTTTCCCTGTGTCCTGAGGCACGTGATCTCCTACAACTACATCACCATCTGTGCACATGAACGTGTCATCCAATGTAAACTCTGTCCCCATCTTCTTCATCTGGGCACGAGTAAACACACAGGCCGGAAAAGCCTCAGGATACTTCAAAGTTAAATCTTCTGTAACAGAAGTAACCACAGGTTTATCCAACACTTTCAATACTGGCAACACTCTACCCCCGGCCAAGTCATTGCCCAAAATAAACTCAACACCAGGCACTGGCAATGCAGGTCGCACACCGACGTCCACAAAACCTGCAACCAACTCAGTCTGCAAATACACACAATGCAGTGGCACTTTCAATATGTTCATGCTGATACCTTGCACCAGGATACTGGAATCCAAACAGGACTTCTCTGAAAACGGCAGCACATCCCCACGTATGAATGAGCATGCAGCTCCAGTGTCTCGCAACACCCGAATCTCGATTTGATCCACTGGTTGGCTGCTGAAAGATACAAAACCTTCCAACAAGAATGGTTGGTAAACATAGTCAACAGATACTGGAATTGTTTTTACCAAACCAACAGGTTGTGTACTGGAAGAATTTTGCTGTTTCCTTTTAAGTACTATACAATCGGCAATTACATGACCCATTTTGTGACAATAAAAACACTCGCGCTTTTCTTTAGCTGGTTCTACCCTTGTTTTAGTTGCAGCGGTGTGCAGCGGAAACCCTGCATAACCATTTCTGTCACAACGCATGGTACTAAACACATTTTTATGAGTCAGCGCAAACTCGTCCGCTAGTACAGCAGCCGCAGACAGTTCCATCACCTTCTGTTCATTTAAATACAAAACAATACGTTCAGGCAAACACTTTTTAAAATCTTCAAGGAGCGCTAATTCACGCAAGGAAGGAAAATCATTAACATGACTCGAAGCACACCACTTGTCAAACAAAACTCCCTTCTCACGTGCGGATTCGACAAAAGTCTGATTACTACTCTTCCTATGATTCCGAAACTTCTGGCGGTAAGCTTCTGGCACCAATTCGTACGCGCGCAGAATAGCTGCTTTCACGATCTCATATTTCAGACTATCTTCTATAGACAAAGTAGAAAAAACTTCCATGGCTTTTCCCACAAGCCTACATTGCAACAGGAATGTCCACACTTCCTTTGGCCAATTTAACGAAACAGCAATTCTCTCAAATGCACCAAAATAACTGTCCACTTCCATCTCCCTGAATAACGGCACCAATGAAATATTTTTACTTACATCAAAAGCAGTGGTAGACAAACCACGCTCCATTGAATCTTTGCCAACTAAATCAGAAGCAGACAGGCCAGTGGACCTAGACGAGAGCTTCCCCTCCTCTAACTCCAAATGGCGCAATTTTACTTCTTTATCAGCCTGAATCTCAAGCCGTCGGATTTCAAGCCGCAGATCAAATTCAGCTCGCCGAGCTTGAGCTCGGTCTTCCGCCTCCATGCGTATTCGAGCAAGACGAACCTTTACGTGCGCTTTCTCACCAGAACCTGGTGTAGACGGAGAGAATGGCTCAAATGGGGGTAAACCTGCTTTAACATCAGCCTCCGCGTCTGCCTCAACAAGCTTAACCTCCTCATCGTCAGCCTCCGCGCGTTCACGTGTCGTCATTCCCTCACTGATTTGATCTGCTTCTCTAACTGACTCGGGCACACTCAAAACATTTAATTCCGAAAGACCGTCTAAAACGACAGTTCTAATCTCTTTTTTTCAATGACTGCCGACAAACTGAGATTTGGAAGTGTTCAGCTATTGCCAAGAGATCATCTTTACGACATTTATCAAAGAAGTCGAACGACGGATTCTCAATAAATCTATGTGCATACGAAGACAACACGAAGCTTACAACCAAACACTACACAAAGCTTCATGCTACGATATACTGACAACACTACTAGTCACTTGAGTCCATCCACCACAAAACACTCCCAGAGTAAAACAAGGGATTATGCTAACTACCGGAATTTCCTCATCACTGAGAAAAAAAGAATCCTGGACGAGCCCCCAAATTATGTTACGTCTCCTGATGGCATAGAGGTATGAGGAAGACGTACATAATAAAATTGAAACACTTTCCTTAATTTTAATCTCTGGGGAGTACTGTGGGCGAATGAATCAGTGACAACAATTTACTACAAGCAGGTGGTTCGCTTTATTTTCAAAATAAACATAATAGAAATAAATGAAAACAACCATAAACGTATTTACAGCTATATACAACTTGAGCAAAATAAAACGAGCGGTGCAAAACAAACAAAGTAACAAAACCAAAACAATCACTAACTAATCCCCGCTCTCTAAACTCACTGAAAACAAAACAGAAAGTAAAGAATTCTTCAGCGCCAAAACGCCATAACTAAACTTCGCTAACTAACCAAACAAAAGTTACATATTTTTGCACACGCTCCTTCCCTAGTGTGTCTAACAATGATACTTCTACATGTAGGTGCAATGTAGGTCACGTGACGTACTTCCCTTTTCTCTTCTCTCCGGACTGGTGTCAGTTTTCGATCAGGTAAGGCGTCCTCTAAGACAAGTGAACAAACAATCACACTGGAAAGACAAGCGAGCGAACCACCACAAAGTCAGTAACGTTACCTTACAATAACAACAGTGGCACAGGCCAACAACCACTCCAAGCTCCTCCTCTTCCGTTCTCCAGAGTGCCTTAAATCTTGAACCACAGCCGATGATTGGTTGTCTCCGACCAATAGCAGCACCTATAGACTCAAGATAGCAGAGAGCGGGAAAACAGGAAGAAACCAACGACAGAGGGAAGAAACACAGCAACCAATAAACAAAAGGGGAGGAAGAAAACGCTAGCATGTAACAGGTTTATTCCAGGGTTTTTGCAGAAAGCAGGTAAACAAGAATGCCAATTTTCTTATGCCTTTTAAGGGATTAACAGAAAGTGGTTTAACACCAAGGTTTCTCTTATTTATAAGGCTTATTGTGGTCATGTAAATGCATAAGCGTCATTGGTACAGGTATTTGAGGAGTGCGCATGTACGTGGAACAGACCGGGTAACAAACATCATAGGATGGAGCCCAACAACAAGTTAACACAGTTGGAATAATTCAACATTTCTGGAAGTACAGTGGAAAAAAGCACATTCATTATAATCTATACCCATTTATACACACCAATGTAAACTATTGACAGTCCCTCATGTTTGTGCGCTCATACATTGGGGGAATACGCAAGAGGAAACCCTACTATTGCAGTGCAATTATGCTGCAGGTCGCGATAGAAATTTAAGGAAACAAATCCAGCAACCACTCTGGAATATATGGAAATAAAGCAAAGGGGAATAAAATAGTGAAGTCTTCCTCGGAAGTGTTGTGGAAAAATTAAGTTGCTGTGGAAAAAGCCACTTATCGTCCGAGCCGCATGCATACGGAATTAAAGAGATAGCCGCTAATAGAACTCATGTACACGCATTCACCAATTTTGATCCTTAAGCAACTTTCTCGCAATAAACAGCTTTCCCGATGTCCATGTAAGCAAGCAATGAGTGTATACAAATTGTTATCATCCTCAATGATAAGAGTGATGTTTTTCTTCTCTTTCAATATTTAGTAGATTAGCAGAATCAACTAGACTCTTAGACATCCTCGGGGCCTTTTTATATAAAAGTGCTACTATTTTTATGCCTCTCATCCACGCTAGAATTGTGTTTTCCTTGACGTAAAATTTTGTGTTTTGAAAATGCTTTCCATTACCGCATACTTTGGAAAACAATGATGTTAGAAAACTGAAAATGAAAACCGATTAGTGTGGATGTGGCCTTTAAAAATATAGAATATTTAGGACAATTAGAAAAATAAACATCTAAGTTTTGGTATCTGCTGTACGCAGGAGACAAGAAACACAAGCACGTGTGAAGAAATGACACATTCCACTGTGTACAAAGGTTACAGTTTAGTGAACTTTGACCTGTGAATGTCAAGAAGACATGCTTCTATACTTCCATCTGTGATGCCACCAAAGAACAGCCACATCTTTTTTTTTGTGATCAAATTTTTATTAAGTTACAGAATGTTAATATACAAAGATCAAAAGTACAAAATAAAATAAACATAATTCTGAACAACCCCCCCCCCCCCCCCCTTAAATTACCCTCCCATTTCCCCAAGGCGACCTTACCCCCCATCCCCATCTCCCAGAAGTACATACAAAGCATGAATAAATAGATTTAGATGAGTGTAAATCAAAATACAAATACAATAAATAGATATAACAGTAGAAATATGAGACATATATCTTACAACCGCTCCTTAATTTCTGAAATTGCATCTAGCCATGCCGAGATAGTCCTCTGAGAGGCACCATGTAACCTTGCCATTGAGAACTCCATGTTCACAATGTCCAAGAATGAATGCATCCAGTGAGTCCACGCTAGAGAGTGTGGAGGTTTCCAACGTAAGGCAAGCATTTTCTTAGCAGCAGTAAGTCCACTGAAAAACAACTTTTTCTGCATTAAAGAGAGACTGTAAGAGGAATCATCACTTAGAAGCAAAAGTCTCGGACAGCATGGTACCTCAAACTCAAAAATGTCCTTCAACGTCGTAGAAACTTGTCACCAAATCTCGTTGACTTCAGGGCAATCCCAAAACATGTGCATATATGTGCCTATACACCCACTTGAGCAAAAGTTACATTAAATGATGCTTCCTGGGAGTGAGATACATCCTATGAGTCATCTTGAAATGGATCAATTGATGATTAGGGTTTTTAGAGACATGTTTGAGGTTAGCCCATATTGAGTCCCAACATATGTCATTACTGTCATCTGAGCCAATCCCATAAATATCTCTGCTCCAAACATCTACAACTGGTAACTTTTAGTAAGAAGCCTCCAGAAACAACATGTACGGGGATGAAACTATACCTTGTATTTCCACATGAACTAAGCAACGTATGCAAAGACAGGGAATACTAGAGCCCCAAGGAACCCCATATGCACGCATGGCAGATCTCAGGTGCAGATAAAAGAAAAATTAAGTGCCTGTTAAATTGTATTCAGCACGTAGATCATTAAACTTTGTAAACCATTGTTACCCCAAACATCAGCCAAAACTTGAATCCCTCTATCACTCCAGTCTGAGAAAACAAAAGGCTTATTATCTGAAAGAAGTCCATGATTATGGAATAATGGAGAAAGAGAATGCAATTTATAGTCATCATGGGAATACTTTGAAGCCGCCTGCCAGGTAGAAAGGAGATAAGCTATTATTGGGCCAAAATGCTGTTTTACACTCTTCAACGGAGTATTACAATAAATTCTGTAATTTCAGGATTTATTGTAAAAAATTCTGTATTACAATAAATAATAAAATAAATCCTGTAATCTATAAAGTAAAACCAGATTAAATTCAATTGGTTGCCAAGATACAGCAGAGCCAGGCTTTAACCATACCGTGAGAGGTCGTAATGTAAAAGCCTAATGATAAAGCCTAAAGTCTGGAAGTGCAAGTCCACCAGCATCCTTGCAACGATTTAATGTTGAATACTTTATACGAGGGGACTTGCCGTTCCATATGAACTTGGAAACCAATCTTTGCAATTTAGACCAGAAATCTAAAGGTGGAGACAGAGGTATCATAGCAGAGAAGAAATTAACGCAAGGTAAAATATCCATTTTGATGACAGAAATCCGAGCTTGTAAAGAAAAAGGTAGCGTTGACCAAAGAGTCAAGTCTATCTCTACACGATTATATATATACCCTGGAAATTTTTCAGAGCTATTGTGTGTAGAGACGGAAATATATCCACACCCAAATATCTAAAGCTGGTTACTGTCGGTATGAAAGATGGCAAAACCGACTTAGAGGATGAAGTATTTAAGTGCATTAATGAGGATTTGTTCCAATTAATCTTATACCCAGAGAATTGGTGAAAATAGTCAAATACTGACAATATATGATGAACAGACACAGCAGTATTACTAACATATAAAAGAATGTCATCAGCATATAACGAGATTCTATGAGAAGTGTTACTAAAAGTGATAGGACTAACCAAAGAATGTTGACGAATTTTCTGTGCAAGAGGCTCCAAGAGAGAGTGCAAAAAAAGAGTGGTGAGATAGGGCATCCCTGACGAGTCCCACGTAATATAGAAACATTTTAAGAGGTGATCAGACAGAGCTGCACACGGTATGTCCATTCCACTGGTCACGTGTATGATATGCAATAACCGGCGAACATTATTGGCCGCAAGACGAGATTTAATGAAACCAGTCTGATCGTTATGCACCAATTTAGTCATAAATGCATCTAAATGGGAGGCCAAAACTTTGGTGAACAGTTTCACATCACTGTTTAACAGAGATAATGGTCTATAATTGCCGCACTGAGTCAAGTCTTTATTAGGCTTAGGTAAAAGAGTAATAATGGCCATATTAGCACTATTATTAAAAACACCTACCCAAATAGAATAATGAATCCTATTCAACAGAGGCTGTCCCAGCTCATCCCAGAAAGAAAGGTATAGTTCAGGTGGGATTCCATCCCATCCCGGAGACCTACCCCTCTTCATACGTACAAGAGCATCCCTTAACTCATCTAATGAAATAGAAACATTTAAAGATGTACCCTCTGCTTCTGAGAGACATGTAAGAGTCAAATCTTGAAAAATTTGTCGCATAAAGTTTTACTGAAAACTATATCCGGCCTATATAAATTCTGATAAAAAAATGTAAACTCTCTATTTATAGCTTTAGGTTCACTTATCAAGCTATTAGGAGATTGAATTGCCATAATATTTGAATTCTTTTCACATTCCTTAATCTAAGAGCTAAAAGGTGACTTGGTTTAGCACCATTTAAATAATAATTTCTTCTAACTTTGTGCATTAATAACTCAGCCCTATGCCGTAATAATGAATGAAGTTCTGTACTTATCACCTTTATTTCTTTCTGAACATCCTCAGAGTAACAAATTTGCTGATAATTCTCTAGCCTGTTTAATTTTGTCTCGAGAGTGCTTATTTCCTTCAATCTAGACTTGCAAAAGAAATGGAAGAAGACCGTATGCAACACTTAATTGCATCCCAGAGAATGCAGGGATCGTCCACCGAACCAACATTTATCTCTGTAAACCAACTCAACTCTTTTTTGAGCATTGCACAGAAATCTTTATTTTGTAACAGTGTGGTATTAAAACGCCAACGTGATGCTCTAGAAGGTGCAGACGCGAGAGATTTTATCTGAGACCACACTATGATCAGATAGAGGACAAGACTTTATATCAACACTGTGTAATTCTGAGTATGCAGCATGAGATATAAGTATATAATCCAACCTAGAATAATTTATGTCTGGCAGAGTAGAAGGTGTACTGTCTCTTTGTAGGATGGAAAATGCGATATACATCAATTAGACAAAGATCAGACATAAACTTACGTAATATAGTAGATAATAAAGATTGCGTTGGATAATTTTGCATGCAAGAACGATCAAAAGAAACATCAACTACCGCATTTATATCTGCACCGATGATAAGAAACAATCTTGTATGCGCAATAAAGTTGTAGAGAGAGTAGGTAGAAAATTTGGATCAAAATGAGAAGGGGCATAAATTGAAATAAATGCAAAATTCTTACCTGCAATAACTGTTTTAATGTATGATACTCTGCCTTCCACACAACTATATCTTTCTAAAATGTTAAACAAAAGTTTTCGTTTTAACACGACCAAAGTACCCCTTGATTTACTATCTATTGAGGATGAGGTGGCTACATAATAAAACTTGTTAGAAAACCTTTGAACATCTGACTTTCTTAAATGTGATTCTTGGATAAATGCCAAAACAACCTGTTGCCTATGTAAGTAATCCAGACAGGCAGTCCGTTTAATGGGACCATTCAGCCCATTTGTATTCCAGCTAACTATATGAAGCATTAGAACAGCCACATCTTAAATAATGGGGACAGTCTACATTACTTTTTTCCTCAAGGGCGTTATAGTGACATCTCAAGGATAGTTATCAGCCCAATTCTTTTAAACATTACGCTATATCACCCTCATATTTGAGGAAATTCTACAAGCGGCATTTGTTGTTCTTGCTTTATTACAGAGTCAGCAGTTAGTGCATCAACCCTGAGTCCTCTAACCAGAAAGTCCAGACGTAATCAGGGCAAAGTCAAACCTCGTCCTCCAGAGATGGACATGCAGTTACTGGAGACACTTTGCAAGGAGGGCGACTGCAATGTGGATGAGGTTGGCACTCCATTCGCTCACAATCCTATCAGCCAATGCTTGACTTCCAACACAGCTTGCATCTAGAAATTAGACCTTATTCCATAAGCACGTCCTTGATAACATAGTTGTATAAAACCCAGACTGTGGTCTTGAGTGGAAAACTTGTTTGAATGATCATGCGTGAAAAGGTAGCTTATCACATGTGTGGTTAGGATCTTGTTTTCTTTCTTCTCATCATCCATAGATCATTTTAATGTCTGTTACAGGTGAGAAATGTTTACCAGACTACTTTCTGTGCGTTCCTGGACTCTGTGGGTTTTTCAGGACTCCAAGAGCTTCCTCCGGTGTGTAAAATGCCATAAATTATATTTAACATAAGCAGCTTCTGTTTATACTGTGTTATGTTGCCTTCTATGAGCTAAAAGTATAAGTGGCCTATATGACTTATAGCACACTATATTCCAAATCTTCTGAAGTCATACCATAGCTAGAAACAGGCAGAGATTTTTGGATTAACTATTCCTTTAATTATTTCCATATTATCCTGTACTGTATCCTGTATTTCTTCTTTAATGTTAAATTGGTGATCTTAAAATGCTGTCTCTGCTTACATGGTTTTTAATGTGACAAATAGCATCCTGACCAATAAATTCTGTCAGCTGCTCAGATGCCAGGTAATTCTGTGCGGTTCCTTGTGCCATGGAGTGCTACAGGCTGTTTAAAGTAACAAAATTCCCATTAGGTTTAGCCCATCTCAGAATATTGATTCAAAGATTAATTTTGCACTGTATAGTGTAAAATACACAGTTAATATTTGTTGTGAGTCAGTGCTTTTGATTGCTTTTAGTGCACAATGAAATAGGACCTGTCTATATTGTGCTTCATAGCAGTTGTTAAGGGTTGGACTATGTCCACCGTTTTTATGAATTCTATGTTTGTATGGTGATGATTAGAAAAGTTAGTCCAGGTTCAGCAGTATCTGAATAATAAAATAAATAAGCAATAAAATAACAGCTACACAATACACATTTACCTTCAAATAATCTTTCACCCTCCGTCTAAATAATGACAATGCTTTTGGTCTCCTGTTTTTCTGTGTTTTTCTTATAGATGGAAACATTTTCCAAACAGTATGAAGAGCTGTACTACAAAAACAGGGACTTTGATGCCAGGTTGTTCTTAGATGATGATGAGACACTTTCCCCAAACAAAACAGAAGTGTGAGTATTATGTGCTAATTACAATCAATTGGTCACACTCATGGCTTAATTTTTCTAAATGTCAACAATTTCCTTGTAGGACAAAAGTGGAAATTACTCCAAGAAAGAATCAGTGTGAAGAGGGTGTCATAATTCCAGTCCCACAGACCCCAATCAGGTATAGATACGTTCTGTTAGTACCCAAAATGTAGATTTTTACTCTGTTCATCAACGGGAATGCAGACTACAATATATAAAAATAGTTATCTCCTTAGAAAGAGTGGGTGATATCAGATGCGAGTCTGATGAAGAGCATGTGGCTCGAAACGTCACATTTGTTTGTCTCTTAGTGAGTCCATTAAATTGATTTGGGGGTAGCAGTGTGCAGAGAAAAGTTAAACACCCAATAAATTTTATTCCTGGGCACCCAGAATTTAAGTGAATGCCCTGATAGAAACAATGCTGTGCTTAACTATTTTCTACTGGTTTATTATTTCACCTGTTGCCCACCTGTAATCAATAGTATGTGTAATGTTTGCCAAGGTGACTGCAGAAAGGAGTGTTTGCCACTTTAGTGTGAATATGATTATGTGCACAATGTTGTCTTGTAATATAGCATTATTATGACTCCGCTCACATGATGGAAACCCCTCTGAGATCTGCTTTTTATGTTTTCACAGGACCCTTAAATCTCAAAACCTCTTTTTGGTGCTGCTTTATTTTCAGAGAACCCAAAACACCTTACATTGATTGATTGATATTTGGCACATAATTTGTGTTTGAGCAAGTGTATTTAATCAATATGTTCTCAATTCAAACCATTTCCAATTTGTCTTTTTTTTTTTTTTTTTTTTGCAGAGCTGCTATGAATTCCATACATCAGCTCAGAGTTGATCTTAACTCAACCAGTGACCAGCCCTCAAGCTATCTCCAAGTCTATTTCAAGGTATTTCCCTGAACAAGGACATTCCGTTTTTCTCCTTGATGAAATAACCAGTCCAATATTGAAGTGTTTCTTATTTATCTGCTTGTTTTTAAATATGTAAGTGTATAATTGAATGTTGCTTGTCAGAACTGCACTGTGGACCCTTCAGAAGATATCACAAAGAGGGTTGAGGAGCTGAGTCAGGTCTTCAGCCAGAGGTTTGCACAGGCTGTAGGCCAGCGATGTGAGGGGCTGGGCAGAAAGGTACTGCCAGAAAAATAAACCCTAGATTAGAGTAGGAGAGACCTGAAAATGTAGCTTTTTTTTTTTTTTTATATATATATACATTTTCCTATAGAAAATGCTAAAAAGAAAGACTGCAATGATTGGTTTTTCTACAAGAAATCAAAATATAACCATGAACTAGTGGTTGGGGCAATTGTAACACTTTCTAAAGAATAGTATTTTCCACTGTATCTCAAATAAGTGCACACCTCAAATGAATAATCATAAATTGCTACAGTTGCAGCCTCACATTGCAGGTCTCCCCTACATATGTATTAGCCTTCTTCAAAGTGAGCAACCTTCTGAAATGTTAGCTTTTTTACTACAGTACAAAATATACCTTTTTTTTATGGGTTGTAGCGTTTTAGTCTTGGTGTCCAACTCTACAACAAAGTCATGGAGTCCATGCTTAAATCGGTAAGCCTTCATAAAACTTTGAAGTACATTTTACATGCTTGCAGTCATATTGTCACTGGTACATCCTCTGGTGATCACCTATATTATTTTTTAGGAGGAGAAGAGATTATCAGTGCAGAACTTCAGGTAAAACCAGTATAAATATCTTATAAAAGCAGGAGTTGCCACTTATCAGATCATTGCTGTTAAACATTTTTGTTTTTATTATAAATTATCATTGACAATGCATCTTGTTTCTTCCATTTTAGTAACCTTCTCAACAATGCAGTATTTCATACCTCTTTGCTGGCATGTGCCCTGGAAGTTGTTTTGGCTACTTATGTTGGTACGTAGTAGTGTATTTTGTATTTTGAGTATACTTAATATTTGCACGCTTATTGGTTGCTTATTGGCGCTCATGTTATTCAAACTGACAATTGAATCTTTCTTATGTTTTAGATAGCATTTATTACAGAATTGTCTTCTTTACGTACATTTTATCATCATGTGTAATTTCCTGTTCTAGGAAACTCCCTAAAGAATGGAGGCTTTGGCCTAGGCTGTGGTGCCAGTGATTCCACAGAAACGGATCTGTGCTTTCCGTGGATCTTGGATGTCTTCCAGCTGCACGCTTTTGACTTCTACAAGGTGATAGAGAGCTTCATTAAAGCCGAGCCCACCCTGAAACATGACATGATGAAGCACTTGGAGCACTGTGAACATGTCATCATGGAGAGTCTTGCATGGAGAGCGGTGAGTAAAGTGTAGATTATAACATGACAGTGACCAAGAATATGCATATGCTCAATATACCATTTATGTGGGTTGGGTCATTCATTCACTCATTGAAACACCTGTTTAGCAAGCACAGCTATTTCCTAGTTTTCAACATTGCGGTCAAAACTAAATCTAAATGGAGCTCAGTGGAATTAACTTAATTAGTCCACTGGGTACTGGACTTATTCAAATAATTCCACTGCACTCCATTTAGATTTAGATTTGACCACAAGGATGGGCTTAATGTAAATGGCACTTAATAAAATGCATCAGATCAAGGTCAGGTGAATCCAAAACAGGCCTGAACATACAGGGCTTCCTTAAAGGAATAATTCACCCAAAAATTTAAATTCTCTCATTATTCATTGACCCTGATGCTATCTAGATGTGTATGATTGTCTGTCTTTAGCAGAACACAAATTAAGAGTTTTAGAAGAAGCTCTGTCAGGTCCTTATAATGCAAGTACTCGGGTGCCTGCAATTTGACGGTTCAAAAGTCACATTTAGGCATCGGAAAAGTGATCCACAGGACTCGACTCGAGTCGATTAATTAATGTCTTCAAATAAATGTAATTTTTTTTAAATGTTATTAACTTTTAAAAAGCACGACCTGCCAGCTGTTGTCAAATCACGTAGCTGTCGAGTGACGTAACTTTGGCGAATCCATGCGTGAATTCGGAAGCGGCGCTTATTTACAACAGAAAAAAATTTACGTTGCGTGATAGTTCGGCCATTTCAAACAACATCAGAGCCCTGGACGGAAGCAATTTAAAATTAATAATGTTTTATTTATCAACTTGTTTCTTACATAAACCAATCGATTCGCGTCATAAGGCATTCATTGATCAACTGTAGTCATTTACTTGCATTATAAGGACCTGACAGAGCTCTATCCATTGAGACCGTTTAGTCATTAAGTCATTCTCCAGGAAACCAGTCACTGGTGCAGCTAGAGGTGGTGACGTTGTTGTAATAATAGATGCGCAGAGTAAGGGAGATTTTGAAGAAGATATCTGCAGCAACCAGGTTGACCATGTAGATGGCAGTGCTGGTAAAAGTTTGAGGCATGTGGCTGAAATGCCACAGTGCCTGGGCATTTTCCAATTATGCCATACATAAAGATGAGTATTTTGGAGATCTTGTAGTACGTGAAGCAATAGCTGGTTTCCACTTGCAGTTGGGTTGAATAAGAGATGTATGTCTTGTTCCTAAGATCCATGGTCATGTCCTGTCTGGTCAATTCTCCTTTTCGACTGCATCAATCTAAATGTTGTAGTCCAGACACAATTGCGAAACCTGTCTGTGGTCAGAGAGACAATAGCTTTACTATTAATCCAGTACTTAAATTATTATATTCAAGAAGCTGCATCATAATTATGGCGATTAAGTTTTCTTTCTGCTTGTGATTGTTATATATTTGTGTGTAGGGTTGGAAATCGAGATCTGGTTACATAAACAAATAGAAATTAAACAGCTGAAAGATTATGCTGTTTGTTTTAACATTTAATAGTACTTGTCTGTATTTTTCCACCAATGCAGACAGAAGACCATACTTCAAATCTTTAACACTGTTTTCTTTTGTCGCTACTGAATCGCCACTGCAAAAGGAATCAGCTTTTAGCTGAATTTGCGGTCAAAATAATGTAATGCTAAGAAATAACATGTTTCTATTGCGTTTTCCTCTTTTGCAAGCAACAACTCACAAACAGTGCAACCAGTGTAGTCTGATTCATAAATCAATGGCTGATGAGCCTGCTCTTTTTAATGAATCAGTCAAAATTTCTCGAGTGTAGAAAACCCACCTTTTTAAAATGGCTCACTTCCTAACTGAATCAGCCAGAGTGGTTACTGAAGAAAAATCTGACTCACTAAGTGGTCATATTTGACTCTAACCAAGATCCGTTACTGTTACTTAATGCTCTTTAAAGTGTAATTATTGATTAGTTGTTCATACAACTTGTACTTAAAACTACATATTCAGAAAAGAGCTTTATTGTAATAAATGGTAATAAAAGTACCAGTAATTGCATTGTCTTTTAGTATTTGTGTTTTTAAGAAATATAAACAAAATATATGTTATAATATAGTTGAGCTCAAGCAAGTGCTCCCTCAAGGCACAAAAGTACTAAAGGAATTGTTAAGGAGCCAGAATTATGAAGTGATTCTGCAGCTTAATGTTTCAGGCACCGTGGTACTGCAAGCTGTGAGTGTGTTTGCTGTTTTATTTGGTTCATTATAAGCGCAAGTGCTATTGAGTGACACCTGTCTCATAGACACACTTCATACAGGCAACTATAACCATAGAAGGACATTTTCTAGTTCAGTTAGAGCTTCCTCTTCACATACCATAAACCATCTGCTCTCACCTCGTCATAATCAGCCAATATGCATGTGTCTATATATTCAGGCTTTATGAAAACGGGAACAGCAAAGATCATTAATGTTCATGGGACTGTTATGCAAACACATTGTGATATACAGTACATTGTTAACTATTTCTTAAGAATGTTCAAGTACCCCAAAATTATTATAAATGCTAAACTAAAGAAAATGCTCAATGTTTGGTTTAACATTATAAAAATATAAAGTAAAAAATATGTATAAAAATTGTATTTGCCTGTAATAATAAAAAAACAGAACATATCGGTTTAGATAGTTTTGATTAGCTATGTATACTTAATTATGTTTCATAAGCATGTATCAATATACAGTTTATATATACCTAGGGTTGCAGCAGTGTACCGGTTTCACGGTATACCACGGTTTGAAATTTGACAGGTATCATACATGTACATTTGCTTATCTACGGTATTGAGAAAAAATGCAACCGGATGGAGAATCTCACATGCGCATCTCCTTTCCTCCTTGTCTGCCTGTCAGACTCGTCAACTTGCGAAATGCATGCGCGTGTGCAGCAGAGAAATTGTCCGAGAGAAGCGAGGCTAGGGGGTCTGACATGAGTTTGTGTGTGAGTTAAAGCAGTGTTTCTCAACTGGTCTAATCGGACTGGGTCGGGGACAGCAGGGAAATGCAAGATAGTTGAAGATATTTTGGCTGCCGCCCAAGTGATCGACTATTTAAGACTACCGACGTAGATTTAATGATAATCTCGCAAACAGCTAAAGCAGACATGGCAACATACGGCCCGCGGCTCATTTATCGTAAAAGCGTTTTTATTTTTCATTAGATATTTCAGTTAATTTGCATTGGGACCTAACGTGCCTCCACACGCATTTAACTTGCTCAGGGTTGCCAGATAAGAAACGAAACACCCCCAGTTTGAGATTTATACTTGCGCAAATTGGAAATATTCCGCCTAATGTAATACTTATGTTGTGCAATCTGGCAACCATGCACGCAAGTGCGCCACTTCTATCAGGCTTTCTCCTTTGAACAAATTGGATGAGCCTTTCCTCCTGAGTAATATGTGTATACATATGTAAAATTAGGTAGCAAACTGGATAATAATGGGCTCATATATGTAAATATGTTCTTCAATTTTTAAAAGGTGGAGAGAAAACTTCCTGTAGATTTTGACCTCAACAACCAAAATAATGTCACTTGATGCATGTCCTTGTACTGGAAAACCATGAACAAAACTATGCAACATAAAAGGAAATGCAACCCAGGATACATTAAATACAGGTTATGTTTAATCTATGGCAGGTTGTCACTTGATGTCCAATGTAAAATCTGTTCTGAAGCAAAACCAGTTGAGAAGCACTGAGTTAAAGATACAGACAGGAGCAGTACATGTTAACTGTTAATAATCATTGGACATTACTTCAAAAGCTCACACAGCTGATGTTATTTACATTTAGTAGTTCATTGAACATGCTATGCTAACATGTAAACTAACATGCTTTAGTTATATAACATGTTATAGTTATATGCTATTTTTATCATGTTTATAATTCGGTTTATTATTATAATTCTGTTAGCTTTCTTATTCTATTTATTTTATTTATTTTCAAAAGGGAGAATTTTTTTACACATACTTCAATAAAATAAATGGTTTCAGGTTTCAATTATAATAAAGTGTTTGCTCAAATAAATAAATAAAATAACCTTTCTGTTTTCACTGATAATACTAATTGTGTAATGCCGTGATATTTTCTGAGACTGTTATCATACCGTTAAAATCTCATACCGTTGCGACCCTATATATACCATGTGTATTCAAAATGCATACATAGGTTGTTTCAGGCAGAGGAAAAATAATTTATTTTTATTATTTTATTTTTAATTTGAGTGCTCGGAGGACAAAGCATTCTTAAATTGTTGTAAATAGCATTCAAATTCAGAAATCATGCACATTGAATGAACCAACAATTTGCTTCACTTGGCCTCGTCCACATTTCTGACTTTTCTTTATCTAGGATCTAACTTAGTTCATTGAAAATGCCCAGTGTTCATTGTCAAGCTTGAGCAAAACTTATTTTTAAATCTGTCTTAACTGATCTTCACAACTTATATATTGTCACACTAAATCAATAAGCGAGAGTCCGTGTGTATGTGGGTATATGCCATATAAATGTTGAGATGTACGTGTGTGTGTGGGGGGGGGTGGGTGGGTTTGGGTGGTTTGAGGACATTTTTTAGGGTACAAACTGGTAAAGGATATTATGCTATAAATGTGGGTTATGAAGACATTTCTAGTGTCCCCATTATTCAAATAGATTAAAAAAACATACTAAAGGATGTTTTTTTGAAAATGTAAAAATGCAGAACGTTTTTTGTGAGGGTTCGGGTTGGGGGATAGAATTTATAGTTTGTACAGTATAACAATCATTATATCTGTGGAGAGTCCTCATAAGGATAGCTGCACAAACGTGTGTGTGCGCGCCCGTGTGTGCTCACTAATATAGTTGTTCAGGTCAGGATAGCAAATTTGTACACTTCATTTAGGGTATGCACAAGACATCGCCAGAGAAACCTCAACCTAAATCCTTTGAGAATTATACTTTAAATTTTACACTCCTTTTTTGTAGTCATAAGATTACTTTTTTTTTTTTTTTTTTAGAAACTACAGTGGCAAGAAAAGTATGTGAACCCTTTTTGGAATTTGCTGGTTTTCTGCAATATTTGGTCATAAAATGTAATGTCATCTTCATCAATGTCACAAGTAAACACAAACACAATGATGCTTAAGCTAACAACACACAAACAATTATAATCTTTCATGTCTTTATTGAATACGTCCCATTAAACATTCACAGCGCTGTGGAAAATGTAAGTGAACTGTTGGATTTAATAACTGGTCATTTCTCCTATGGAAGTAATAACCTCAACCAAGCGTTTATGTTATCTGCAGATTTGACCTGCACAATATTCAGAAGGAATTATGGACCATTCTTCCTTACAGAACTGCTTCAGCCTAGCCATATTCTTACGATGTCTGGTTTGAACGGCTCTCTTGAGGTCATTTAACAGCAACTCTATTGGGATAAGGTCTGGACACTGACTGGCCAGTCCAAAGGTGGATTCTCTTTTTTTTTTAAGCCATTCTGTAGTGGATTTACTATAATGTTTGGGGTCATTGTCCTGCTGCATCACCCAACTTTTATTGAGCTTCAGCTGGTGCACAGCCACCCTGACATTATCCTGTAGGATATCTTAATAAACATATCCCTCAACGATGGCAACTTGTCCAGGCCCCAAGGCAGCAAATCAGCCCCAAAATCATGATGCTCCTTCCACCATACTTCACCGTTGGGATGATGTTTTCATGTTGGCATGTTGTGCCCTTTTTTATGCCATATTTAGTGCTGCATGTTCTTCCTAAACAATTCAACATTAGTTTTATCAGTAGACATTTTTCCAGTAGCGTTGTGGAGTGTATAGGTAGCCTTTGGCAAACTGCAGGTGCGTAGCAATGCTTTTGTTTGAAAGCAGTGGTTTCTTTGTGTCCTACCATGGACACCATGCCTGTTTAATGTTTTTTGTGTAGTAGCCTCATGAACTGATGATGTTAATAAGATGTAGGCCAGTTCCAATTATTCATATCCAAGTCTTTGCTGTCACACTATGGCATTCTGCGATTTGACATTTGAGTCAGCTTGTCTGGACGGCCACTTCTAGGGAGAGTAGCCACAGTACTAAATCATCTCCATTTATAGACATTTTGTCTTATCTATAACTTTAAAAGAGATAACTTTGTACCTCTTTTCAGTTTTATGCAAAGCAACAATTCTTGATCGTACGTCAGCAGATGCTTCTTGTGAATGGCAAACTCAAAATGTTTGAGTGCTTTTTATAAGTCAAAGTAGCTCTAACCCAAACCTCCTATCTTGTTTCATTAATTGAATGCCAGGTTTGCCAACTCCTGACTCTTAATTTTCTTTTGTTGACATCATTAACCCAAGGCTTCAGATACTTTTTCCAACCTTCACTGTTAATGTTTGAATGATGCATTCAATACGTACAAGAACAATATAATAATTTTTGTGTTATTAGTTAAAACAGATTGTATTTGTTCATTATTTATCCTAGATGAAGATCAAACCAGATTTTAAGACAAAATTATACATAAATCCAGGTAATTCCAAAGACTTCACATACTTTTTCTTGCTACTGTAACTGAACGGAATTCCCTCAATTAAAATATACAGTTTAGATTTTTAAAACACTCATGGATAAATTCCCTAAACAGTTGATTTCAGAACCAGCTTGCAAGATTGAAATTGCACCGTACAAGTTGTGTTGAGCACAGATTTCCAGTGTCCTTTAGTGAACTGAGTGCTAAACCAGAGCAGAGACTGTGTGCAAATAAACAGGGCTGTTACTAGGCGGAATTTATTCTCAATTAAAAAACTATTTCGGCCGAGTGTGTCACACTGTTTGGCTGAGATCCCACTCTCTTCAGTCCGAGGTATGACACACTTGCCGAATTATTTTTTCTAACAGCTTTGATGTGCTTTTCTGTTGCTGGAGCCATTAAGCAGGGAGATCAGTAGGGAGCCCTGACAGTCAAGTGAGTAATGACCTCACACTGAGAGTCTCCCTCCACCTGGCCTGCGATTATGTTACGAAGCTAACATCTGAAAATCACTGGAAAAATCATCTAGTGTGGCGCCGGTTTTACAGACACCTGATTTTATCTTGCCAAAGTGTGCACATTTTTCCATGTCATCTTATTCTGCATTCTTTTCCTTTAGTGGATTGCTTTTACTTGTGTGCAGGCTCTTCTTTAGATTTCTTCTTTCAGTTTGACACCTGTTCCAGCACATTTAAAAATGTATTACAGCTGAACTTTTAGTTGGTCTCTGTATGTACTTCTTGGTTTGGAGGTTGGAATTCTTGGCTAACATCTGATTCTGTAAGTGATTTCCATGTAAGGACTTGTTTAGAATCAGACACATCTTAATGATAATTATGTGAGATCACAATCACAACTTTCACTTGGGTGATCAGATTAAAAGCTTTAATTGTGCTTGTTAGGGTCTCTTGCCTGTCCTTATTATAGACAGGATGTTGATCTTATGTATTTGAGCCAAGTGAATGTTGCAAGTATTGGGGATTAAGAATGTAATGCTTTTAAACAGACTTGCCTCTGTGGTTATGGTTTAGCGTGGGAAACAAATCCTGTTAACCATAATTACCTATTCATTTGTATAGAGAGAAATGAGGAGTAATATCCAAAAATTATAAAATTTTTGGAAAGAAAAACAATCAAGTGGTTATTTTCTTTTTTTTTTTTTTTTTTTCTGTAAGAAGAGACCAACAAGTGATACAAGAGACATAACACAAGTGGAGCCGTGTTGGAAATTGTTTGCCTGGTACAATGATCAATTGTACAGTTTTGTGTTAAGAAGGTGAGGATATTATAACATTAGAGGACAATACACAGTGACATAAAACGTGTAATGAATGGTGTGTGGCAATCTGCTGTATTTCAGTGTATATTAATCTTTTTTTCTCGCTTATTATTTACTTGTATATGTAAATCGTCAAAGTTTTTGTTAAAAGTTTCCACTGTCTAAGAATTTGAAAACCCCCATTAGCGGCTTGATTTTAGAAAGTGTTTGTAAACATGCCCCTAGGCATGCGATTATCTCAGGAATGAGCAGGTCTCAACCAGTCTCCTTTCCTCTTCTGGAACATAAATTTGCTCATGGTACGTTACAGTATAAACATCAAGAAATATGAGGAGATGATGCCTTTTTTCAGATACAACTTAAACAGTAAAACACTGATATAATCAGTAGACGGAAGCAAATGTCATGTCATCCTGTGCAACCTGTCACTCCCTTTCCCTGTCACTGTTTGTTCTCAGACTGAGTGGATATAATGGAATTTGTTTAGTTTAATCATGGCTTAACTCAAAGCAATCCAGAGTTGCTGAGAAATTAACATTAAAGGATACTCTGGGACATCTCGTGGGAATTTATTAAATTTTTTTTTTTTGGCCCTTGTCTCTTTTTTTTTTTTAAATGAATATTATGAAACATAAGCCAGATATTTAATGAGCCATTTAATTGGGATTAATACTAAAGATTTACATGTATTACAAAATGAGTGGACGTAATGCTAAACAATATTTGAGATCTATTATATAGCCTTTCTCTGTTAGAGCTTTGAGATTGAGAGTAGAGATTGAATTGTTAACAAATTAGTTAGCACCAAGAAGATAAACTTTAATACATTTTGTGTTAAAGTTCACCAGTCATCAGTCAGGTGTGTGAGTCCAGTGTATCCTTTGCTCAAAACCATTGCTTGCATTGGCCAAACAACCAAGGATGTTCATGGCATATAATTTTCTTCAAGTGGCATATAATGAATATAATTTTTTCCCTGGCATTTGTCAAGTCACACAGTAGATTCATCTCTGATAAATTTAACTTGTAAAGATGTGATTTTAGTTACAGAATTTAGTCTATAACTATCATCACCTATTGTATTGTTTATTTTGTTTTTATGGACCGCATAAGACTTCCATTTAATAGAGTTCTGGATCGTCTCAGAGATGAAATAATAGATCACAGGGTCAAAGCAACAGTTGGTCACCGCAATGCAGAATGCGATTGGATTAATAGTCCGAACCACATACTCCAAAGTGCAGTTTTCAATTATCTTACTTCGGACAAGTGTGTAGAACACCAAGTTTACATTGTAAGGGATGAAGCAAAAACAGAATATGAGCAAGTGCACCACAATCATGCGCAAGATCTTGGCCTTGTTAAGATGCCCACCGCGGTTGAGGCACTCCGGATGTCGTAAGATCTGCAGGACCTTCATGGAGCAGATAAAGTTTATCAGCAATGGAATCAAGAAGCCCACCGTCTCCATGAACACCACCACTTTCGACACTTGGGACTGCCACTGAGAGTTAGAGTAGTTTTCGAAACAGTATTGTGTGCCGTTCTGAGAAGACGTGGTCTCCATCAGAAAACCTGCAGGTAATCCTCCTGAGATCAGGAGGACCCAGATGGCACAACAGGCTATTTTGGCATTGCGCTTAGACCTGAGTGTCATAGATGCAAAGGGGTAAACAATTGCCAGGAAGCGGTCCGCGCTGATGCATGTGAGGAAGAGGATGCTGCCGTACATGTTGGTGTAGAATAGGACCACTGAGATTTTACACAGAGCTTTGCCGAAAGGCCAATGTTGATTAATGAAGTAGAACATCCTGAATGGCAAGCTGAGGACGAAGAATGTATCTGACACTGCGAGGTTCAGCATGTATATTGTGGTCTCGTTGTGCACTTTTAGCCTGCATACAAAAATGTACATTGCCAACATGTTGAAAAGCAGCCCCAAAATGAAGACGATACTGAAAACTATGCTATATAACATGTACTTAAATCCATCTCCTGTGCAGTTATTTGAATCGCTCATCTTCAGTTTAGAAGAGTCAGTCAATGTCCTATAGTACTTACAAACATTAGAGAACCAAAACATTAAGTTCCATGAAGATCCATAAATTCAGCAAAAATGGTGAGCATCTGACATGTATACATTTCACAGGTTTGCCACAAGAAGCAGCTTGTTTGGAAGCTCAGAAATATGTTGCGTAATCCCACTGTCAAAGTCCAATTGAGCACATACACGCAAGCATTTGTTTAATCAAACCACATCAGTTTACCTTCTCTCTTCCCCACACAGTGGATGCTTTGCTTGTGTGGTTTAGTGAATTAATGTCTTGTTGCCGGCACAGGAAGTTGATTTGAAGTTTGTTATTCCATATTCGCAGTTCCTTTGTGACTTGAATAAAACAGCATCACTCTTGAAGTTTAATGAAAAGACCAAAGCCAGTTTATCTTCTTGGTTATCGTCGTAAATGAAAGGAGTGATTTGATATTCCCACAAACCAACCCTTCTTAATTCCACTTAAAGTATTACACATCCTTGTTTTGGCTCCTTCACAGGTTTACTTAAGACTTGTTAGTCTTCTTTGCCTCTTCCAGATGTACCTGAATTTCTGTCTTAATCATAGTCACTAATTTTATGTTGTAATCATGTGAGGCTTTGTGGAGCCACCCTGGTGTTCAGTTTCTGGTTTCACACAGTGAACCAGTGGAACGGAAGTGGAGTGAGAGGGAGGGGCTATAGTTGAAGTTCCTCTCTTTAAATGTCTATTTCCTCCCCCATTCATCTTGCATACACAATTTCCACTTTCATTATGATCTGCCTTTACCAGTTTAAATGTGAATGATTTGAATGCTCTATTAAAATTCTATCTTAGATGTTTCAGCATAATCACTTACTTTTTGACAATGTTATGTTCCCCACACATTCGTAAATCACTTTAATTTACTGTATTACAGGTGTTGAGTAATTGGTAGGAGTGGTTTTTACTTAAGTCAAAAGTCTGGATACACCGAAGCCATCTTTATTATTACTATTTAAAATTTTAAGTATCCATTGGGCATTATCTCAACAAACTTCATGAGCTGCCACGTGGCTATTTAAACAAGCTTGAAAGAATTCCCATGTATATTAGACACGTGTTGGCTTCTACTTTTCTATCTGGTCCGGGGGGGGGGGTTAGGTGACTATATTGAACATGCACAACAGAAGACATGGATATATGCATCATAAGATTACGTCCTCATTTATTCTTTATATTAATTCCTCATTAAAACTTTAATCCTTTCAGATTGTTCTTGTGGGAAAATCATCCGCTAATTTGTTCCATTTGTGTCAAGGGTGTTCAGATCAGTGATGTAACTAACACAAAGCATCTTGTTCTCCCCCCAGGACTCTCCACTGTTTGACCATCTCAGACAGTCTCGCGAGGAAGGACCTGCTGAACAAGCAGAGCCCCCGGGAACACTGAACCAACCCCTGCATCACAACCATACAGCAGCTGACCTGTGAGTGACCCCTTGAAACTGGGCTGGACATTCAACATCAAGTTAGAGAGGAAATATGTGAGAGATACTAATATTGGAACTTGTTGCATAACCCATGCTTGGGAAAGTGGCCAGAATCAGCGTGTGACTCTGCGCTGTTGTTGTGAAAAGACTCTGATTAACTTGTCTGAATCAGCATAATTTTGTCACCCTCAAACATTAGTTGAAACACTTCGAAATTGTATTCTGATTTGATTGTTTATTTATTGAAGGTTTTAAAGTTTAAATCTTTTTCCAAGTGGGTTAATTTGTTTATTACTTTTTGCGTATATGGAATATTTCTATAATATAGTGGTGAGTTTACTGTTATTGGAAGCGATCGTTAATGATAGCTATGGAATTGTACAATTTACTTTAACACTAGAACTACCGTAATTCTATAACTACTAGAATGGCCATAGCGGTCATTCTGACCGTTCACACTAGACTGTACCAAATGTAATTTTTTTTCATGTCATATTTACATCCGAAACTTCTATTGTGGTTTTAGAATTAATCTTCTAATGTCTGTCCTCATGTTTTCTGATGTCATCACCCTAAAAAAATTTAAAATCCTCGAACAAAATCCTCAATTTGAATAAAATAGAATAATATGGATTAAATGGAGCACGGAGCGCCAAGCGAACACAGATAGGTCTACATAATACAATCTTTTTTGTAATATATAATAGTGTTAGACTATATATATATATATATATATATATATATATATATATATATATATATATATATATATATATATGAAATATTCTGCCTCAATCCATGCATGTTGGCGTTTAGACTTTCAAAAACATTTTCACTGCGGTGAAAAAACTTGCTGGACACAAAGCGAGACACGCGCATATATATATATATATATACACTACCGTTCAAAAGTTTGGGGTCACCCAAACAATTTTGGGTTTTCCTGAAAAGTCACACTTATTCACCACCATACGTTGTGAAATGAATAGAAAATAGAGTCAAGACATTGACAAGGTTAGAAATAATGATTTGTATTTGAAATAAGATTTTTTTTACATCAAACTTTGCTTTCGTCAAAGAATCCTCCATTTGCAGCAATTACAGCATTGCAGACCTTTGGCATTCTAGCTGTTAATTTGTTGAGGTAATCTGGAGAAATTGCACCCCACGCTTCCAGAAGCAGCTCCCACAAGTTGGATTGGTTGGATGGGCACTTCTTGCGTACCATACGGTCAAGCTGCTCCCACAACAGCTCAATGGGGTTCAGATCTGGTGACTGCCCTGGCCACTCCATTACCGATAGAATACCAGCTGCCTGCTTCTGCTCTAAATAGTTCTTGCACAATTTGGAGGTGTGTTTAGGGTCATTGTCCTGTTGTAGGATGAAATTGGCTCCAATCAAGCGCTGTCCACTGGGTATGGCATGGCGTTGCAAAATGGAATGATAGCCTTCCTTATTCAGAATCCCTTTTACCCTGTACAAATCTCCCACCTTACCAGCACCAAAGCAACCCCAGACCATTATATTACCTCCACCATGCTTAACAGATGGCGTCAGGCATTCTTCCAGCATCTTTTCATTTGTTCTGGGTCTCACAAACGTTCTTCTTTGTGATCCAAACACCTCAAACTTGGATTCATCTGTCCACAACACTTTTTTCCAGTCTTCCTCTGTCCAATGTCTGTGTTCTTTTGCCCATCTTAATCTTTTTCTTTTATTGGCCAGTCTCAGATATGGCTTTTTCTTTGCCACTCTGCCCTGAAGCCCAGAATCCCGCAGCCGCCTCTTCACTGTACATGTTGACACTGGTGTTTTGCGGGTACTATTTAATGAAGATGCCAGTTGGGGACCTGTGAGGCGTCTGTTTCTCAAACTAGAGACTCTAATGTACTTATCTTCTTGCTCAGTTGTGCAACGCGGCCTCCCACTTCTTTTTCTACTCTGGTTAGAGCCTGTTTGTGCTGTCCTCTGAAGGGAGTAGTACACACCGTTGTAGGAAATCTTCAATTTCTTAGCAATGTCTCGCATGGAATAGCCTTCATTTCTAAGGACAAGAATAGACTGTCGAGTTTCAGATGAAAGTTCTCTTTTTCTGGCCATTTTGAGCGTTTAATTGACCCCACAAATGTGATGCTCCAGAAACTCAATCTGCTCAAAGGAAGGTCAGTTTTGTAGCTTCTGTAACGACCTAAACTGTTTTCAGATGTGTGAACATGATTGCACAAGGGTTTTCTAATCATCAATTAGCCTTCTGAGCCAATGAGCAAACACATTGTACCATTAGAACACTGGAGTGATAGTTGCTGGAAATGGGCCTCTATACACCTATGTACATATTGCACCAAAAACCAGACATTTGCAGCTAGAATAGTCATTTACCACATTAGCAATGTATAGAGTGTATTTCTTCAAAGTTAAGACTAGTTTAAAGTTGTCTTCATTGAAAAGTACAGTGCTTTTCCTTCAAAAATAAGGACATTTCAATGTGACCCCAAACTTTTGAACGGTAGTGTGTATATATATATATATATATATATATATATATATATATATATATATATATATATATATATATATAGAAGGCGCGTGTCTCGCTTTGTGTCCAGCAAGTTTTCTCACTGCGGTGAAAATGTTTTTGAAAGTCTAAACGCCAACATGCATGGATTGAGGCAGAATATTTCATTAGATAAAAACATGTTGTGAATTTTGGAAATTATTACATCTATCTTTTTTCAAAACATGTAGACTTTTGGACTTTACAACGCTCTGGAGTTACTGGAAATGTTTGGACAACACGAATCGGAAACAATCCTATGCAGCCACCACTGGAATCAAAATCTATGAATAAATGAATCTGTTATATTAATAAACACCAGGACACGAAATTTAAATTCTAATGAATGTGTTAAATTTATTAGTTCATCGACAACCACAGAACTTGCTATTGTAGCTAATTACTGATACAAATGTTATTATTTATATTCTATTATTTTCTTTGTAAAATAAAAACAAATCAATACAATAGCAATACAATAAAAACATCTCCAATGTGTATTTCAAGGCATAGTAAAAACCTTAGACATGTATGAAACACATATAGACCTAACCTAAAATAGCCAAAACTGTTAATAAAGAATAAGAACATTCGCTAAACTGTGGGAAAACGAACTGATTTAGAAAGCAATATTTGTTTTACAGTGAGCAAAAATATTATGCTGTAAAATCATAATGAACAAATTTTTGGTTGTTTTGGGGGCAAACACCACACATCATTCACTGCAGCTGCCACACACTACATTTTGACATCTGTCACAAGTGTCCTTAGTTTTGTTTTTCTTGCAGTTTCTCCACACTTGGCACTGCCTTCCCCTCTCCATCTGCAGCTGCTCCTGCCCGGGTCCTTGCACCATCAGCTGTGTGGCTTTTGCTCATATGGCCGTAGCGAAGTTAATTTGCCAGTCGCATTATGAAGTTCCTCTGTGACATTCTCTCATTTGTGCATTTCTTGAACATGATGGAAGCATTTATCGCAGCCAGTTCAAGGATATTATAAAACACAGCCACTAGCCACTAACGTGTGGGTGCTTTCACAGTATTTCCTCGCCATTTGAACTAGCACATCTACTCCGAACTTGGTTCTGTTGTAGTATGTCTCTGGTTTAGCCTTTTGGCCACTTGTGATGGCAACAGCTGTGTGGACAGTGCTTTCCTCCTTTTGCACTGATAGACTGTGAGCTTTGCATTGTCACTTCTCAACACCTCCGTGGTGAACAGCGCCCTTTGTTCCTTTACGTAGCAAACGCTGAAATGCGTGCGGTCAAAATTACTGTTATGGCCATTCAAGGTAGAGATACTCAGAACTCTTTTTTTGTTTTGAAATTTTAATAAAATAACAATGTTAGAATAAAATATACACATATTTAAGAAAAGTCATGGGTTTGGAACAATATGAGGGTGAGTAAATGATAACAGAATATTTATTTTATTATATTTTTGATCAGTAGTTGCAGTAGTTGTGTGTTGCGATGCTAGTTGGCATTGCATAACTAGATTAGCCAGTTCACCGGTGTTTTACAGCACTGTGAGATAAGCCTGAGTTTCTGAGGATCTTTCTGTGAGAATGAAGTGGCATACTTCCTTTTTGAATTATTGATAGAACAAGGAACCAAAACTGTTCTAAAACTTTTGAGGTTGTTAAACAAGTATCTTATTAATCTTGGGCATTAGCAAAGGGTCTCATACTTTTTGGTAAACTTTCTGGAGCCCATGTTATATACTTGAAATTAGAGCCCAAACATTATGGGATTTTTGAGACCAATACCGATTTTAGAGGGATAAAATTCACAGATTACCGATATGGTGGCCGATATAGTTCATTTTTGAGCTGGAATGAAAACAGACCTTTTCTATATGGGTTGTGCTCCCATTTTGTACACCCGAAATATACACAAAAATATACTCTGATACCGATATATCTGTGAAAGGCTAATATCGGCCGACCAATAAATCGATTTTGCACTGATATGACTAGGCAAAGGAATGCAGAATGGTGCTTTCTTAAATATTTTTTTATCAAAGATTATTTGACATTGTTATTATACATCAACATATTCTAGAAATGAACACTTGAAAATAAAGAATAAGCAAAAATACAAGAAATAGCTAAATAAACATTTTCTGAAAAAAAAACGTTTTCATAGCTGCGTATATCGGAAAAAATATACACCGATACCGATCTATCTGTGAAAGGCTAATATCAGCCAATAATATCGGCCGACCAATAAATCGGTCGGGCACTACTTGAAATATACATAAATCTGAACAAAGTATCTATTTTTGTGAACGGTTTAGTTGGCAATTTTCTGAAGGTAAATCGGTAGCAAAACTCAAGAGCTTATATATTTGTACTATAAATATTTGTAATCATAAGTTGAAATTTACACTTACAGCATTGATGTGAATCTTATAGTTGAATGTTGTGATATGCACTCACAGTCAATAATTCAAAGATTGTGTTCTGAACTCACAATTGCAGACTTGAATTGCATTTTGTAGTTGTACTTTGAAAATGAAATAATGCAAAGTTTTACAAGTATTACAAAGTGTAATACAAGTTTGTGTCTGTAGTTTTATTTATGTGAATGTAATTTTACACATTTGTGACTACTTGTCTGCAATTGTGAATTCAGAACACAAGCTTTTAATTATTCTCTGTGAGTGCAGATTGCAACATTCAACTTTAATTATTTATTGTACAAGTTTTTACATCTAAATATGCAAGATCTCTAGTTTTGCTATTGATTTACCTTCATAAATTCTCTGTATTGCAGAAGGACTGATGTGTTCTAAGCCTAATGAGGCTGTAAGCTTTTTGAGTGTCTTTAGCTCTGTGGTTGTAGCATTTCAGCCACTGAGTAAATTTAGCATTTTTGACATTTGGCTTGCTGCTTTTGAAGGTGTGTTTGCGTGTATTGAAACAAACTGTGGTTGGCCTATGGGTGGAAATTTATCTCTTGATAAGTTCAGCCCCTAGCATTTGGTGGCCCATCTCGTGCTAGTTTTGAGTATGATTGTGGGAGACTAATGACTTAACTGTCATAGAAAGTCAAGTCATATTTATGTATAAAGCACATTTAGGAAATGCAAATACTGAAATAAATGCAAAATCTCAATCTACTGTAGATAAATCTAAGTATAGAATTGCCACACTAAGCACATCAGATGTTCAACATAGGATAGATTACATTGCAATTTTGTTAAAATTATGTTGCAACATTTTCACATCCTCGTAGGCTAGGGATAATAGATGTATCTTAAAACAGGGTTTAAAAACGTTATTATTAGGAGGGGATCCGATACTGATTGGCAAGTAATTCTAGAGTAGTTTAACCACTAACTTCTATTTACTTGCTTGTTTTTTTTTCTCTCTCTTGCCAGTTATCTCTCTCCTGTACGGCCAAATTTTCAACCCCCAGCGACAGAGGCTGAGCCCCCCGCACCAGGCAGCAGACCACCCCGATCAAACTCTCTGAGCCTCTTCTACAAAAAATGTATGTTATAGCATTTTACTTGAATGTTCTTTTACATACATAGTGAGTGCTGAAAGTTGTTAATTTAACATGGTAAAAGTTTTTTAAGTTGTGGCCAAGCGGGTCTTTTTCCATTTCACTTTGTGGCATTTTATGTTGAGCTATGGTTTCATAACATGGCCCACTATTTAGATCATATTACATATGACACATAGCCAGGTGCCTCTGTTTGTAACTCTGTGTTGCAGTCAGTAATCTTGATGTACTGATGTAATTTGCAAGATGAAGATCAATCTCATTCTAACAGTCATGATCCAAGTGGAGATAACATGCCTTTCAGCTGTAATGTTCATCTTGCTCTCTATCTTTTCAGTGTACAGGATGGCCTACCTGCGGCTGAAAATGCTTTTCTCACACCTGCTGACCTCACACGCCGAGCTGGAGCCGATAATATGGACCTTGCTGCAGCACACCCTCCAGAACGAGTATGAATTAATGCGAGACAGACACTTAGACCAGGTACTAAGAACCCAACTCTTGCTCTTTACTGTGTACATGCAAGTGTGTGCATTTGCTGTCTTGGATAGTAAAATTCTAATTATTTTAAATGCCAATTAAGTTAAACATTAAAAATATAACAGACGTTACCGTGTTACATGACCGCATTGTTCATCCATATGTCTTTAACACTAATCACATGTTGGCAAAATCTGATGTATTAAAAGCAAAAAATAGCACAAATATTTCTTTCATTCTCAGAATTTTTTACAATTTACATGTTTAATTATAAATTAAATTATAGACTTTTTTTGTTGTTGTTTGTGTTAAAAGTCTATCAGTGTTTTAGACTTTTCTTGACCAGTCAAGTGCTTGTCAGATAATTCTATCAATGCTTTGTGATGTAAATTATCATAAACAGGGACATCCACAATCACTAGAAACATAGGAGCATGGGTGTAGAACTATAATGCTGTATGTATAAAATGTACATATAAAAAATACAACACCTGAGTTTGTATATTTTACATCATATTACGTTCTTTTAGATGAAAATATCAAATAAATTAATGCAATTGATTTTAATGTTCTTGGACCTAGTTCTGCGTAGTCTTTGGTCTTTCGAGACCCTGTTTTATAGCTATTTTCATGATAAAAATGTCTTGAAAAGGGAATTTTAAGATTATATCAAAAAAACTAAATACTGTTTTCCCTCCTCTCTCTTTGCATTGCAGTTGATTATGTCAGCCATGTATGCCATATGCAAGGTGAAGAATGTGGATTTGCACTTCAAAACTATCGTGACTGCTTACAAAAAGCTGCCCAATACTAATCAGGAGGTGAGTGCACATCGATACACCTGTGTTTTGTTTCAGATGATTGGAACTGCAAGTCTTCGATTCAGCAGATTTGTGTTACTCTTTAAAGAATAGTGAATACGAAGTGATATTAACATCAGTTCAACACTCAACTTCTCTCTCTCTCTCTCTCTCTCTCTCTCTCTCTCTCTCTCTCTCTCTCTCTCTTTATTTCTTTTTTTTTATTATGGATTTGGAAGACATTTAAACATGTGTTGATCCGAGAGGGTCAATACGACTCAATCATTGTCTTCTACAACCTGGTCTTCATGCAGAGGCTGAAGACTAACATTCTTCAATATTCCTCTCCTCGGGTGAGATGCATGTTTTCATTTCATTAAATCAAATGGTTAGATTTGTACTGCTTGTGTTATACTGCCATCTAGTGGTTTGAAAGAAGCATAGGTAAAAAAAAAATTACATTTGAGACATCATCTAAAATATGTAGATATTGTTCACGTAGTTTCGTCAATGTTTTGTGGTTTGACTGATGGGTGTTTGTTTTTCTCCCAGCCACCTCCTCTGTCTCCCATACCCCATATCCCCTGCAGCCCCTACAAAAACTCTCCTCTGCGAGTGCCTGGCAGCAATAATGTCTATGTCTCCCCACTGAAAAGCAGGATGTCTCCTGTGGTCATGACCCCACGGAGCAGGTATCACATACGTCATTAGAGATTGTCTTTTAGTTTTAGAAATGTGCAGCATCATATCACATATTACATTTTAAACTTGATCCATGCTTGAATTGCTTTCTTTTTTTGGCATTTTACAAGTCCACATTTAAACCAGAAAATAAACAATGAAGTTTCAGTATTTTGAAAATTCTAATGCAAAGGATCGTTATGATTTAGAATACATATTATATGCTCACTACAGCTCACTAATCTAACTACTAAATTTGTAACATTGGTCATGTACTACAGGTCATGCTGTATTTTCTTGCTTCATTGAAGCTCACAAGATGTTTTTTGAAATATTTTTAAATCATGCCGGTATAACATGGATGATCAGGTTCATGCCAGCTCAAGCAAGCTGTCATTAAAAGGGGACGTGTTAAATACTAAGAAATTCTCATGCTGATAATTGCATTTGTAATGTAGAAAATACATTAGATTTGTGCGTGTGTGTGTGGTACTAATTGTGGCATCTCTTTTGTATTGTGCTGTCTTGGGCAGAATTCTGGTATCGATTGGCGAGTCATTTGGGGTTTGTAATTTTAAAAGCACTTATTAAGCTTTCAAACCATTTTAACTTGTTAGACATTGTTTTGAAGTCTCTTTTCTCACCCTTTCTCCCAACAGTCAGCAGACAAATTTCAAAAGATCAATCAGATGGTGAGCAGCACTGATCGGTCCCTCAAGAGGAGTCTGGAAGGAGGCTCCACCCCCAAACCCCTGAAGAGATTGCGTTTCGACATGGATGGGCAGGATGAAGCTGATGGAAGGTGGGAAAACAATTCATGCTCTATTTCTTTGGTAAGATTTTTCTCTTTCTTCAACATTCCAGTGAATCGTTGAGAACGTTTTTTTTTATTTATTTTTTTTATAGCAAAACAAGTGGTGAATCAACGCTGATTCAGAAGCTGGCAGAAATGAGTAAGTGTCCTGCTACTTTGGTACATGTCTGTTGTTTGAAATGTTAACTAGATATCCTGGTACCAAAATCCTGTCACATTTTCCTCTCTCATTTTTTATGTTCGTCATATTTATGGATGTCTGCAGCAAAATGTTACTTAACACAAACATTTATTTCAACTTGTACCTTTTCTTAAAACCAAAAAAGCACAAATCTGTGTTACAGTGAGGCACTTAAAATGGAATCCGTAAACGTTACAAGTACTCACTGTTTCAAATGTATAGCCACAAGATTAAACAATATGCATGCTAACAGGATTTTAGTGTGAAAAGTGTCAATTTATATCCATCTTTATAACTTAAAGATGCTGTATGTAATATTTTAACTGTACTAAATCGTAAAATGATCATATGTCATTAGAGAATTAGGAAACATGCTAAGTTGAAATCTCTGATAACAGTGCTACAGTATATTCTACTTTGAAGTTTCCATTCCGAGCCGAACTTCTGTTTATGTTTTGGCCTGTGTGACCCCGCCCACCGCCCTCTCACCAATAGTATTTCGACACCACCGGGTTGACAGTTTGAACAAGTTTGCTGGCAAACACCACTGCGTGCTGCACCCTTGGAAGCCAGCAAACAAACTGGATCAGAGATAACAGATTCCACCCGACATAAAAGCCTCATCATCCATCTAAAAACCACCATGACCAGAGGCATAGTAAAACAAGGATAAATATTGGAGATGCCTTTTGGAAGTTGGAGACCGCTTAAAGCCCAGAAATCCTTTAAAACGGATGCTGAGTTGCCTAATTTTCTTGCTGCATGTCCTCATTCTGGCAACCCGTGTGAGCTTTGAGTCTGGGGTGGGGAAGACAACTCCAATATTTTGAATTTGGACTGCAGTACCCATTTCAAACTCTTGTTGTCAATCTTACATGTAGCAACTTGTTGCAGGGCGGAGGGCGGGGCCGGGTCGTGATTCCGCACACCCGGACCCTAATCAGGCTAATCAAGCCTCAGAGAGGGATAAAGGCCGACTGGACGCTGCAGTTCGAGAGAAAGAGATTTACGGACAGCTGTCCGACACCATTGTGTGTGTTTTTTCTTTTTGTTTCAGTTTTTTATTAAACTATTATTTATATTGTCAAGCCGGTTCTCGCCGCCTCCTTCCCGGGTTTCGTCACCAGTGTAAAAGGATTAATGGAAAGGAGGCGGCGAGAACCGGCTTGACAATATAAATAATAGTGTCAAATTATTATTAAAATAAAATTCTATTCAGCCCAAATGAATTCACAAAGTATCCGAGCCCTCTATATTCAAAATATACCGTAGACATTGTTGCGTCCTGTGAAATTGTCTGTCATTGCCAAATCATTTGTTTTGCCATTGTAGGCTCAACTCGAACTCGAATGCAGGAGCAAAAATTGAAGGAAGAATCTGTGAAAGAGCATCCAGAAACCTGAGCCAAGACACACTGTGCTGCTTGATAAAACAACTCCACCATCAAAGGGAAAGGCTGACATCCAAGAGTGTTTTATGTTCTTACATTTTAGACTCATTCACCTGTTTTAGTATTTAAGAGGTGCACTGTATTTCCTGATATAGCATGGCTGTTTCCGGTGTTATTTCATTTTAGTTTGTTTTAAGTGTGAGGATCCATGAAGATGTTTTTATGCTTAATTTTATTTAGTAGGTAACAATGTAATTGAGAAAATAAGGTTGTGGAGCTACTTTACAAACATATAAAAAATTGCGGGTTTTATATGTCATGATAATTTATTATTTTGCATTTTTGTTGTCATTTTCATTTTAGAGCTGCCTACTTTAATTTGCAGTCCTGGAAATGTGACATAATCATGTTTTCAGCTAATTTACTTGTGGCCTTTTGTAAGCATTTCATTGATCGCATTTTATTTGGATTGATAAAATCTAATGGATTTAATTTAGAAAATTAATTGTAATAGAAATTGTTTGCAGTTGACATGTTTGTCAACATTTGGTCATCTTTAACTTTTTCTTATTGGACTGAGTTGTCCGTTATTGTGATGGAATTTAAGATTTTTTTTTTAATTATGTTTAGATTATTTTTACTCTGTCATTTGTTTTTTTTGTTTTTTTTTTAAATGATGTTGTACTTAAATGTTCTTTAAAAAAGATAATGTAATGCCATGAAAGTTTAACAACTGACTTGTTTGGTTATGAAAAATGTGTCCTGTTGTTGATTTATTGAAAATATGACTCATCTTGTCATATGTAGATAACATGTATTACCCATTTTATTGATAAAATCTGTTTAGGTATGTGTTGGCAGATGCATCATTCCTTACTGGAATATGGTTTGCCAGGAAATAAGCTCCCAAATGCATTGGTATGTAAATCACATTACAGTTGCTGAAGTACAAACGTGTATTTGAAAAGCAGAGAAACGGCACCATTTTTAGCATTTAGATTTTCTGTGATTTTAAAATAGATTTTTTTTTTAAGGCATAGTACATACAAAAATGGAAATGATGCCATTATTTACCGCTGTTCTAAATCCCTTTTACTTTCTTCTGTGTAACACCAAATGAGATATTAGGCAGAATGACAGTCTCAGTCACCATTTATTGTATTGAGAAAAAAATATTCGAACTTGTGACTCCAGGTGTGGAAGTTAGCATCTTTACTTGCTGAGCTACCCAGGCCCCTGCAGGAACTGAATTTTAACTTTGCGCTGAGTTAAGAGGTGGTATTGAAACGTCTTCTCGCAACGACCTATTTCTCAGGAAAAAAGCTAATTGTGCTTTGCGCCACTTCATTTGAATATAATACACCCACAGTTTGCGCAACTGTCAAACTTGCCTTGCCTAACATCCACTATTGTGTTCCACAGGGAAGAAAAAGATAGCCATACAGCATTAGAAAAACAAAACTGAATAAATAATGGCAGAATTTGTATTTTTGTGTAACCTATCCTTTTAATAGAAATAATTTGGGTTTTACAAAAGTGCCTTGCTCTTTTAAATTATTTGGTAAGATCATTCAAATGAAGAATGTGTTTATGCAAAAAGGCAGAAGCTAGTTCAAGCTAGTTAAAGCAAGTTTGTTCATGCAAATTCCCCCGCACACCAATTACGATAGCTATTTTTTCTGATCTCCTGTCATTGATGGTCACAAAGCTCTAATGTGTCAGCAGTTGCTTTGGTTAAAAGGTTATCTTCTTCTGAAGTGATTGTCATCAAAGAGAAAATGTAGTGCAGTGCATATGGCTGGTGTAAATTAAGACTGGAGGAGAATGTGCCATTCAGATTGTGAAAAACAAAGCTGACGTACATGTTTTGTAATAGTAATACATCGAAGTGGCTTTAATAATTTGACAAAACAGCTTTCGTACGTGCTGCGTATAAGGACATGCTATTCAAAACAATGAATCCAAACCAATTGAAAGAACTGACCAAATAAAACAATACCGTTACAGGAAGAGTGCTGTTCTTATTGAGGGACGGCTCTTAAGTTTGAACTTTTGCCTAGAGTGCTTTGTGAGAGGGTGGCATGTCTTGGGACATCCTCCTCCTTTTAAAGTTACCTACACTTAAATAGATGACAGTGTTACACTGGTTGGGTTGGTGATAAACTTCAAGTGTGTGACGACCTGATTTCACCTCTCCTCGTTGAAGAAAAAGGTAATACCTTGTTTTTTTGTTTTGTTTTGTTTTTTTGTACCTACCTGTACATGTTTCTAACATGTTATGAATGTGTCACTTTCACATGCACTATATAATCACAGTATTCTACAAAAGTGATCTCAATTGTTCAGTTTGTGTAAAACAAGTTAACTTGATATAAAGAGTCTATTTTGGAGAAACTGTAATTTTGAGATAAAGATTTAATTTTAATAAAGGTAGAATGCGTGCTAAATGTTATGCACTGACTAAGATTCTCATGTTAAACTAGAAAAACCTGTCATTGATTCTTTTGAACAGCTTTTGCGAACAAAATGAAAATAGAAAACTCATAATGCCTCTTAAAATAATTTAGTATCCTTGGTGTTCTAATTCTAGCGCTAGCTCCAGAGTTTTTGCGCTTCAGTAACGATGCTGAGATATTGCATAATTTCTGAAAAACGTTTTAGTTTTTCTTTTGCATTACTAACACTTTGTATGAATGTGTTCATGTACCTCCAGGTAAGGCCATGAATGCTTCTTCTCCAGAACTCAGGAACAACATTTCCAGTTGTGGCTCCATTGATGACTTCAAACACATAGTGTACCCTGCAGCCTACTTGATTATTTTTGTCCTGGGAGCTGCCGGCCACTCTTTATCTGTCTGCGTCTTCTTCAGCCAATGGCGAGCTCAGAAGAGTTTCACTACAGTCAACTTGATAATGGTGAACCTATTAGTGTCGGATCTAATGCTGGTGTGCTCCCTTCCTCTGAAGATCTCCTACTACCTACTAGACTCTTATTGGCCATTTGGTGACATCACATGTCGAGTTATATCCGTACAGTTTTATCTGAACATGTACAGCTCAATCTATTTCCTAGTGGCCCTCAATGTCTTGCGTTACCTAGCGCTGGTGTGGCCATACCTGTACCTACGCATACAGACCCAATACGTTGCCGGTGTTGTGTGTGGTCTCATTTGGTTGTTAATAGCTTTGGCCAGCAGTCCACTGCTGTTCCTAGAGAGGGGAAATAATGGTGAGGCCAGTGCTCGGTGCTTGGAGCTGTCATTGGAAAACGTGGAAAACTTCATCTTAATCAATAATGTCTCTTTTCCGTTGGGCTTCGGGGTGCCCTTAGTGGTCATCATTTTCTGCTCTGTCTTTGTTGTGAAGAGTCTTCTGAGACCTAGTCCTGCAATTGGTAGGCCCAGACCTAGCAGGAAAAAGGCAAGCGCTCTTGTTATCATCAGCCTTGGGATCTTTCTGCTGTGCTTTTTGCCATATCATGTAGTGCGAACGATCTTCTTATCTGTAGAGAAGCATGTCAAGATGAATGATTACAGAGGCTCCTGTCACAATCTTTGTGTAGTCCAGAAGGCTGCCGTCATATCACATTGTTTGTCCACTGCCAACAGTTGTCTGGACCCTATTCTTTTCTTCTTCGTTGGGGAAAATTTCCGAACGTTCTTTGCTAAATGGATGAGAAGAAGAAAAACAAATGATTGTGTTGCTAGACGAAACCAGCAGCAGGAAGAGTTACATGTTTTGCAGAGGTGAACGAAACAAAAGATGAACAGATAACAAAAAACAGATGGAAATAGGTCATGTTTCGAGTGCTGCAATTTAAAAAAAAAAAAAGTTTTATAACCTTTTAGAAGTGATCAGCCTTTGCATTGCAATGCTTAATGTTATTTCATGCTCAGTGTTTATGTCTTTCAATATGTTGGTCTTATACTGAGGTTTCACTTTTCCCTGTGAGTCGTTGGCGGCCTATATTTGTACAGTCCTAATGATAAACTCTGAGCTATCAAGGAGCATAAAATCTTTAAGCGAAGCATGTGACTTCCTGCAGACACCTACAATACTTCTACAGCATGCCTTATCATAAAACCTAAATGTGTCATCGTGCAAATTCCTTGTTTAAGTTTACATTCTTTTAAAGTTTTAAATGTTAGATGTCTGTGTGGTTTTCACTTGTTGAATTCACACAAGGAAGCATGTGGGAGCCAAGGTCAAATAAGGCTTGATATCAGTTGATATATTTTGACATCTAGGCATCTGAATTTGAACCTTATTCTGGCTTGTTTAGTTACAATTTTAAATCAGTAATTTTCAGTTTGTGGGTCATAACCCAAAAATGGACTGCAGGACTCAACTGATACAGTCACGGACAGCTGGGGGGGATCACTATGTTAAACGCAAATAACTGAATGTTAAAAATAAAATACAAATAATAAAACAAATGAAATGCAAGAAAAAATAAGTCACCTCCACAAGTGTCCCAATAATTTGCACAGACTGATATTACATCACTGGGCCTGTGCAATTCATATAAACCGATCAGCCACAACATTAAAACCATCTGTCTAATATTATGTAGGTCCCCCTCATGCCGCCAAAACAGTGCCAACCCGCATTTCAGAACAGCATTCTGAGAAGCTATTCTCACCACAATTGTACAGATCGGTTATCTGAGTTACCGTAAACTTTGTCAGTTCTAACCATTCTAGCAATTATCTGTTGAACTCTCTCATCAACAAGGTGTTTCCATCCACAGAACTGCTGCTCACTGGATGTTTTTTGTTTTTGCCATCATTCTAAGTAAATTCTAGAGACTGTTGTGTGTGAAAATCCCAGGAGATCAGCAGTTACAGAAATACTCAAACCAGCACATCTTACACCAAAAATCATCCATGCGATTATCTAATCAGCCAAACATGTGGCAGCAGTGCAGTTCATAAAATCATGCAGATACAGGTCGTTCACAACCATCGGAATGGTGAAAAAATATATAAAGTTATCACTTATATATCACTTTTTTGTGCTTCAGTTATTGAACACAGTTTTCCCTTGGCACACCCAAAGCCTTGTTTCTGGCTATGGCTTTTCAATTATCTAATTATATCAATAAAAGTTATTAAACGTTCCTGTGGAATAATGGAGGCCTCTTTTAAACTTCTTTTGTTGGTGTAGCGCAGCTGCTCCCTGTTCAAAGGATGTTTCTATAGGAATGTGTTTCCTAAACCTCCTACTTTGGATTCAACTTTTACACAGCTCAGGGAGAAGGGCCTAGTATTGTTTCATGATTTGTTTTCTGATCGTATATTTGTGTCGTTTATTGATCTGTTGAGTAGATTCAATATTCCTAAATCCAATTTATTCCATTATTTTCAACTACGTGACTTTTCCAAAGCACATTTTCCTCCCTTTCCTCACCAGCCAAAGAAAACTCTGGTTGAAGATATGTCACTTTCAATATCACATAGTCATATAACCTCAATTTATGACCTGCTACGTTCTTTGCAGTTCCCTCCTCTTTCTGCTCTCAGGGAATTCTGGGAGAGGGAGCTAGGACTCGAACTTGACGAAGAGCTGTGGAATAATGCTCTGGCTAAAATTAACTATCTGTATCTGTGCTCGTTTGAATCTTGTCCAGTTCAAAGTTGTTCACAGAATTAATTACACCAAAGCAAAATTGAAGAAACTTTCTTTAACAGAAGATGACAGGTGCAATAGATGCTTGTTATCCCCAGCAGATCATACTCATACATTTTACAGCTGTCCTAAATTGCATTCATTCTGGTCTTCTTTTTTCACTACATTGTCAAAAGCTTTTAGTATCTCTGTGAAACCCTGCCCAATAATTGCAATCTTCGAAGTACCTCCTGTTGATGGCTTGTATGATAAGCGGCACGTTGATATAATTGCTTTTGCTTCATTGGTAGCCAGAAGACAAATTCTGCTACACTGGAAATCTGCATGCCCCCCTTTTAATTTTTCCTGGTTGAAGGACTTAATGCCCTTTCTACACCTGGAAAAAAATTAAACACTCCGTTAAAGACTCAACTAACTCATTTTATAAAATGTGGAACCCTGTTCTTTCCTTTGTTGAGACTATACCCTCATTGGAGAATTTTTTTTCTTTTTTTTTTTTTAAAGTTCTTGTGGGATAATTTGGGATGGGTAGGGATAAGGGTGTTGTTTTGGTTACTTGTATAATTTTATTAGTTGATTTCTATGATTGTTTAAAAAAAAAAAACAGCAGGTTGTAAAGTTTTCTATGTATGCCATGCATATATTTGTCATTTAAAAATCTGCTTAATAAAAATAAATAAAAAAGGAATGTGTTTCCTGTCTCTACTCTCACGTTTCACATGTAGTTCAAACATGTATGTCACCCCCATATAAGGTAAAGAACTATTTCATTGGTGGGGGTCCAGTGGAATGTGGTTTTTCTGGACCATATAACAAAGTGCTGAACAATAAACGTTGAAGAAGGATTTGATAGCATTGGGTGTCTGTGTCATTTCTTTCTTCCCTCAGCTGAGCCGCATCGAGACGGGGATAGCAGATCAAGAAAATAAATGATCTAACAGTTCCTTATTCTCTGATAAACTGTGAAAATGCAAGAAAGATACATTTATGTTGCACTTATGACTTTTTGACTTTAGAGCCCTCGTTAATTTACAAATTTTTTTACTTTACTACATTGATTCTTTTGGGGATATGGCCATAGAGATTAAGTAATACTTTAGTGCTACTTGCGTTCTACTAAGTGCCTCAGGAAACCCAGCCATGGACATATAAGTGAAATGAGACAAAAAAAAGTTTCCAATTTGGAACTGGTCATCCTACTACATTATATGTAATTCCTACCTACAGGAAGTGACTTTTGTTAAGCGAAATGGAACAGGCTGAATTTTACCTGTCAAAAAATCTAGATGGTAGATAGATATTTTCAAATGAATTGAATATTTTGGAAATGAACTTTGGAAGGTGAATATTTATTTTAAAATGTTTAATATTGAAATTAGTTGTGAAATATCTACAAATTGAATATTCAATGCTTAAAAATACAACCATGTCCATGTTAAATTTCAGCCTCCCAAAATACAAGCAATGTAAATTCAATGCATTTAAATGCAAGCACTGATAATACAATACATTTATTTTTTATCGATTAGAGCAGTTCAACATGCATTTATGCTTCAAAGACTTTTGTCATGAATTTACCTCCATACATCCACACACACACACATATATATATATATATATATATATATATATATACACACACTCACCTAAAGGATTATTAGGAACTCCTGTTCAATTTCTCATTAATGCAATTATCTAATCAACCAATCACCTGGCAGTTGCTTCAATGCATTTAGGGGTGTGGTCCTGGTCAAGACAATCTCCTGAACTCCAAACTGAATGTCAGAATGGGAAAGAAAGGTGATTTAAGCAATTTTGAGCGTAGCATGGTTGTTGGTGCCAGACGGGCCGGTCTGAGTATTTCACAATCTGCTCAGTTACTGGGATTTTCACGCACAACCATTTCTAGGGTTTACAAAGAATGGTGTGAAAAGGGAAAAACATCCAGTATGCGGCAGTCCTGTGGGAGAAAATGCCTTGTTGATGCTAGAGGTCAGAGGAGAATGGGCCGACTGATTCAAGCTGATAGAAGAGCAACTTTGACTGAAATAAACACTCGTTACAACCGAGGTATGTAGCAAAGCATTTGTGAAGCCACAACACGCACAACCTTGAGGCGGATGGGCTACAACAGCAGAAGACCCCACCGGGTACCACTCATCTCCACTACACAGGAAAAGGAGGCTACAATCTGCAAGAGCTCACCAAAATTGGACAGTTGAAGACTGGAAAAATGTTGCCTGGTCTGATGAGTCTCGATTTCTGTCGAAACATTCAGATGGTAGAGTCAGAATTTGGCGTAAACAGAATGAGAACATGGATCCATCATGCCTTGTTACCACTGTGCAGGCTGGTGGTGGTGGTGTAATAGTGTGGGGGATGTTTTCTTGGCACACTTTAGGCCCCTTACTGCCAATTGGACATCGTTTAAATGCCACGGCCTACCTGAGCATTGTTTCTGACCATGTCCATCCCTTTATGGCCACCATGTACCCATCCTCTGATGGCTACTTCCAGCAGGATAATGCACCATGTCACAAAGCTCGAATCATTTCAAATTGGTTTCTTGAACATGACAATGAGTTCACTGTACTAAAATGGCCCCCACAGTCACCAGATCTCAACCCAATAGAGCATCTTTGGGATGTGGTGGAACGGGAGCTTCGTGCCCTGGATGTGGATCCCACAAATCTCCATCAACTGCAAGATGCTATCCTATCAATATGGGCCAACATTTCTAAAGAATGCTTTCAGCACCTTGTTGAATCAATGCCACGTAGAATTAACCCAGCAAACACAGAACGTTCCCCTAACGTTCCCGTATGGTTCCCATTTGGTTATTTTTTGGGAACCAAACAGGAACATTCTAGGAACGTTCCCTGTAGGTTATTTTTAGGTTTAATTTTATAACCTAAGGAGAATGTTCTGGGAATGTTCCCTGTAGGTTATTTTTAGGTTCTATTTTTATAACCTAAAGGGAACGTTCCCCTAACCTTAAGGGAACGTTCTATTTACGTTAAGAAAACTTTCCTGGATCACCAATAGGGAACGTTCTTGCAACGTTCTGGGAACCAAAAACTAACGTTCCCAGAACCTAAAATTGTTAGCTGGGAAGGCAGTTCTGAAGGCGAAAGGGGGTCAAACACAGTATTAGTATGGTGTTCCTAATAATCCTTTAGGTGAGTGTGTGTGTGTATATATATATATATATATATATATATATATATATATATATATATATATATATATATATATATATATATAAAATGAATGGATGGTAAATAATTATTTAATATTAATGTTCGATTTTAAGCACATTTTTGTACGATAAATTGCGATTTTAGTAGCCTACTGTGTCGTGTCGTCACTTTTCGTGAATGTATTTGAGAACCACTCAAGGTTGCACTCACTGCAACAGAAAAGTACATGTCTTAGACCTACTGCAGTTACACAAATTGGGCTTACACGAGTTTAACGGACTGTGTAAAAGTTACTTTTTCTTTTTTCAAAACAGTCACGAAAACTCCCTTTCCACAGCAATTGTATTGTATAACTCCCTGACTTCCTTATGTAGCACATAAGTAGACTCCCTGACATGTCAAAAAAATACCGCTTCCTCTTTCATTTCATCGCTGCATGGATGTTTTGTCACCAAACCGTTGCCCCGTTAGAGAGCTGCCTACGATACTGTTTGGGCAGCATCTGCACTTGCAGCAATTTTGGCCACCATAATCGCAGTTAGAATAAAAAATGCTCTATACAGAGCACACTATTTTATGACATAAAGCCAAAATGATTAGTACCTACGTTATCTGTAAGTCACCAGCAAGCAATAACAACCAGTCACACCAGTCCTTTTAGGTTTTAAAAACCACACAGGCTGTAAAGGGCCGTTCACACCTAAAATGTTCCTGAGCTTAAAAAAAAGTAGCTAGACGCAACGTTTAAAACAGCACGCGGGTGTGAACAGCACTGAGTTTGGTGTGAACGGCCCTGAATAATGTCGTCTTTTTGAAGCCTATTGAATTTTAGCACTGAGGAAAAAAAGAAGAAAAAAAAGTAAACAATTTTGCTCGCGGAGACAACAATATGATGCTTACCGTTAATAACTCTACGTATAGCGCCCTAAATCATTCGTTTAAACGGCGAATGTGCTTGAATAGGCTAATACCACATGATCATTCTCTGCAAAAAAAAAAACTCTTAGCAGCGTATGGCAAGGCACAATCCTTCAGCCGTGGAAATGTTGTAAGAGTCAGACCTAAATATAACCGTCGACCACCCTTTTGAGCTCTGAGAGAAAGAGGATGAGAGAGCGCGCATTCGTGTGAAGAGAGGGAGCGCGAGCGTCACTCAGCAAGTGTCACACCAAAACAGTAGCAAAAGTTGAGGACACACAAACAACGCTGGACGATGAAGGTATGAAAACAATTGCTGTGATCTAAAACGTATTTGTTGTTGTTGTTGTTTTAAACGTTGTGTTAGTTAATTTCCTATTCTGCTTTCACACGTGCACACAATAAACAAAAACTTATTTTGTAACTGCATTTCAGTCCATGTGCCACGATATTTTTGGCACATTAACTTATAGTTACATTTATAGATATTATGCAAGATTATGCAAGATCTATAGAAGTGTGTTGAGCATATACAGTAGCTTTTATTTTAGCATTTGTTTTGGTTAAACTAATTGTTTTTACTTAAATGTGGACTTTTTTTTTCTTTTTGCTATAATTTTTGGAATTTTAGTATTTAAATCAGTATAATCAATTATAAATATAGAATAAATATTTCTAAAGGAGAAATGCTTAATTATGCTCAAATTTCAGTAAAACCAAAGTGTTCTGCCATGGTTAGAAGTAATAACGGTTTACACCTCACATTGTGACGCTGTCAGCAGGGATTTGTCTGGGTCCCATGTGACGGTTTTGAGTCAGTGGTTGAGAGAAGAAAAGAGCACAGCTGTGGCTCACAAAGTATTTCTGAATGTCTTTGACACCTGTCACTTTCAGCACACTTCCACTTATGATTTATGTATCAGTATGTTTGTAGAGGGCCTAGTAATCAGCAGCACAGGTTTTTATGGTTGTATGCTGTCTCTTTGAATTGTGTTTGGATCAAATTTCTAGCCACCAAAGACCATTGAATCATTGTCACAAGTTAGAAGTAAGTATGGCTGGAATGACATCAAGCTATCTGACACAGGAAGTAGTGTAACTTCATCCGTATGACAGATTAAAATGGCGGGTTTGAATGGTGGACCCACGTGTGTGTGTTCACATGCATGCATACTGGGATGTGCACAGGCATTTTGGGGAGCAGGGGCTCATGTGTAAAAAAAAAAAAAAGAAAAAAAAAAAAGGGGGCACTTCTCATAATTATTAATTTAAAAAACTTTTTTTTTAATTTAAACAAAACGTTAAATATGTTAACACAACTTAACCCAATTTATTTAAATTCCCTCACACTCATTGTTTCATACTCAACAGATTACTACAAAATAATCTGTTCACACAGAGACCATGGTCTTCACTAGGTTTATCACAAGAGCATGTGTGACATTTAGTGTTTGTGTGGAAGGAATAACACAGAGTAGGTGGATGGTCACTCAAGATTTCACTTTACTGAGCCTGGGAAGAACGCGACCAAAAGCTGGTTAGTGTACAGTGCATCAACAAGTTGCTTTGATGTCAGCAGTGAAAGATATGAGACTCTGCTCAATACACATTTTTACAAAGTGATCGTGAACATATAGTGGAATAAAACTCGAAATAAAACATACATTAAAGAAAATATAAATCACTGTCTCTGTTCTCATTACTTCACATAAATACAGAGAAACTTAAGTAACCATCATTTTACATATTTTTGTATACATGAAATACAGAAAAGTGAAGAACGCAGACCTAAAATGGCGCAGTTACACAGTTCAGCACGTGCGAGCACGTGTGGGTTAATGCCAACACTCAATTCAGCTAATATATTTTACCCAAAACATGAAAAATCTGAATAAAACACATACCTGGGAAGAACACGACCAAAAGCTGGTTAGTGTACAGTGCATCAACAAGTTGCTTTGATGTCTTAAATGAAATAAACAGATACGGAGTTCACAAGCAGGTTAACACACACTCTCCATTTTATCATCGGAAATAACACATATTTGACCCGACTGACAGACAAATGAAGTAAACTTGTGTGTAATCTAAAAGTCCAACCTTGCACTTGAAAACAATGTAAACTCAGTTTTTTTTGAAGCAGCGCTTATTGATGCGACTTACCAGCAGTGAGAGATATGAGACTGCTGGTGGTGACGTAGCTCCGCCTACAATATCGCGCACACAATTGCAAGTGACGCAACAGCCAATGTCGAGTTTTCCCAATTAATGCATGAATATAACAGCATTATTTAAACTCTGTTACATACACCCCCCCTTAAATTCTGCTAAATTGGGTAAGAACCAGCACATGTAACAAACTAAATATACAGAAAATAGTGGGAAAATAAAACTCAGGTGCAAGTAAAAGAGCTTTACAATACAGCATGTCAGATAATCTATCTCTTCCCCAGGAAGTGTGTAAGAATGGAATGGTACCAGGTTCCACACTTAACACAGACTTTAGAAGGTGCAGTCTACACGCTTCTAGTAGTTATAAATGTATCTCTGCTCTTCAAATAACTTTCGATGCAAACAAACTCTTTTCATAGAAGAAAAACTCACTTCAAAGTCATTCTCTTAACATCACAGTTAACTCTTAGATATGAATCATCATTTAGACTCAAACAAAAATGTTCCTCAACAACTCCACTACAAAGTTAGTCCCTTGAAAAATAACTTGTGCATCACTGTGTGAATCACTTTCCACAATTTTCTGACTATCAATTTCACAAATAAGTCTGTTAGGAGGCTTAACTGATCTCCCTAATCGTGTAGTGATGTGGGCTCTATGTGTGCTTGTGGGTTGTTCGCAAATGACAGGGGTAAGTCTGTTAGCCGGCTCTGGCAAACAACTGGGGTACTCATTTGGCTTGGTTGCAGGTAAACTCTCTGTACTCTCAGCAGGTTGAGGGACATGCTCAGGTTCTGGACTGTATTGTTCATTGTCAGGGCACTCAGGAGTCATCTCTTGAGGAATGTCTGAAACTTCACCACACGTGGCATCCTGCATACCGTCACTGGCATGTGTTCCATCCATCTGCAATAACCATTCTGATGTCTTTGAAACAGGATCAGGATCATCCATCAGAGCGGAGTCAACAGCACTGCCACGGGTAGCATCAGTAGAATCTGATCGAACTGATTCTTCTTCACCATCATCCCAGGATAAGAAATTAACTGGAAGCAACGGATTTCTGTGCACCACTTTTTCCTTGCCAGTCTGAACATCCTTAATCCCGTACACATTAATCTCTGGTCTCACTGATTGAACCTCATACAAAACAGAGTCCCACTTGTCCGCGACTTTCCTTTTTCCTTTCTCTCCACGATTAGCCAGCAAAACTCTATCTCCCACTGCTAAGGGTAAACCTCTGACCTTCCGATTGTAAAGAATGGCATGGTGGTTCTGCTCTTTGAGACTGTGTTTCCGGGCAATTTCTCCAGCTGCACTCAGATCTCTTCTCAGTGCAGTGACAAACTCATGGTGGCTGACCACCTTCTCATCACTAAGGACATGCTGAAACATGATGTCGACCGGCAGCCTCGGGATACGCCCAAACATAAGATAAAAAGGGGCGAACCCGGTTGTTTCATGCACAGTACAATTGTAACTGAAGGTTAATGTTCTTAGAAGCTGTGGCCACCTCGCCTTGGATTTCACTGGGAGAGCTCTTATCATATTGCCCAAAGTCCTATTGAAACGTTCTGCCAGACCGTTACCCATAGGGTGATATGGTGTGGTGTGCGATTTTTGAACACCAGCCATCTCAAGCAAGTTCTTAATGATTTTGCTTTCAAAATTTGCACCCTGGTCCGAATGTATTCTCTTTGGAAATCCATAAATGCAGAAGAGGTCATTCCAAAGGCGATGGGCAACTTGCTTAGCCGACTGGCTGTGACAGGAGAAGGCGTGTGCCATTTTAGAAAAATGATCAGTCACTACTAGGACATCAACGACCTTCCCTGAAGTCTGTTCAGCACTCCAAAAGTCTATGCATACTAGTTCCATAGGCTCAGAGGTGTGAATATGCTCAAGGGGCGCACGAGCATTTGGCTCTGGAGTTTTTCCGACAACACACCTCTGGCAGTTCTTCACATAAAGCTTGATGTCTTTACTCATCCCTGGCCAAAAGAACCTTTCAGCTGCAAGGGAGAGAGTTCTTGCACCACCCTGATGTCCAGCTGCATCATGAACACCACGGAGCACATCATGCTTTAGGGTATCTGGTACAACGTACTGAAAGAGTTTCTTATTCATCAGACGATCCTTCTTTACTCTGTACAGCACATGATCACGAATCTTCAGCTTTTTCCAGTGCTTCAAAAGGTTTCTCACCGAGCTAGGTTCCTTTGCTTTCTCGCTCTTCGAAGGACGTTTATGTCTCAAAACATAGTTGATAACTCTACCGACTACATTGTCCAGCTCTTGGAGATTTGCAAGTCTGGAAAACGGGATTGCAACAGATGGATCTTCATCAGGAAGCTGGAGTGACGTTGGACTTGTCACGAGCAATGGACTAACTCCACCATCACAGTGAGCACCCAGAAAAGCAGAAACTTCAGCAGCATCAATGGATCCAAAACATGAGTCATTCACGTCATCCTGAAGCTCGTTCTCAGTTTCGCAGTCACTGGTAGCCTGCGTATTCTGACAGTTGTTAGTGACACGAAAGACACCTTGCACAGTTCCAGTAACAATGCCATTTACCTCATCCAAGAGAGAAATGTATGGTTCTTTCAACAGACGATGGCTGACGCAAGACTTGACAAAGGGCTCTCTGCTCAAAGCATCTGCAACTACGTTTTTTGTGCCTGGCACATACTTCAGGTCAAAGTCGTATGCAGCAAGCTTCGCCACCCATCGCTGTTCACACGCATCCAATCTGGGTTTGGTAAGAATATAGGTCAAAGGATTATTATCAGACCATGCAGTGAAATGTCTCCCTTTTAGCCAGTGGCTAAACCTGTCACAAACAGCCCACTTTAAAGCCAGAAATTCAAGTCTATGTGCTGGATAGTTCATCTGAGACTTGGAGAGTGTTTTGCTGGCAAAAGCAACTGGACATGCAATTTTTCCTCCAGGGGGCACCTGAGATAACACAGCTCCTATCCCATCAAATGAAGCATCAACAGAGAGAATAAAGGGATGACTGAAATCTGGGTGTGCTAGAGTCACACTGTGCAGCAAGTCTTGCTTTAGAGTTTCAAAAGCAGTTCGACACTCACTAGTCCAATCCTCGGGCGAAAGTTTCAAGACACTGAGTGGCTTCCTCATACGACCACACTTCCTTTGTGCTCTTTTCTGTGACTGATCCGATAGGAGACTAAAAAGAGGTTTTGCCTTAGCTGAACAGTCTATAATGAAATGCTGATAATATAAAATCATACCCAGGAAAGATCTGATCTTCTTCTGAGAAGGAGTTATGTCATCCGCTTCCATGAGGTCGGTAGTCTGGATGTCACCGATCACCCTCACCTTTTCTGGGTCGGTCTGGACACCATTCCCAGTGACAGCGTGTCCCAAGAATCTGACAGATCTCCTGAGGAACATGCACTTCTTTGGCGCTAGCTTTAAGTTGTGCTTAGACAGGCGTGAGAAAACCAGTTCCAGACGGTCAAGAGCTACTCGCTCACTAGGAGCAAAAACCATTAGATCGTCCAAGTAGCAGAGAAGGCTTGTAAAATTCTCATCCCCGAAAATGGACATCATCATCCTCATAAAGGTTGCCGGACTATTGGTCAAACCTTGAGGAAGACGATTGTACTCATGGAGGCCAAACGGAGAGGAAAAAGCAGTGTACTTCTTATGCTCTTCAAACAAGGGAACATTATAAAAGCCAGAAGTCAAGTCCATGGTTGAAAAGAAAACATTGCCTCCCAAAGCTGCGAGTGCATCCGCTTGGTGTGGAAGTGGGTGAGCATCCTTCACTGTCTTTGCATTTAGCCATCTAAAATCTGTACAAATACGAAGGTCACCATTCCTTTTCCACACTAAAACCAGCGGAGATGCATATTCACTCTGTGACTTCCTTATAATGCCTTTAACTTTCATCTCATTCAAGGCAGTGCGCAGCTTATCATACTGGCTGGGAGCTACACGTCGATAAGGGAGTCGAAACGGCTTCTCGTCCACCAAGTGGATTTTGTGGACAAAGTCAGTGGCTTCCCCACAATCCATTTTTCCACGTGAAAAGGTTGACTCATACTTCTCAATGAGGTTCAGAAGTCTATCCTTCCACTCCTCTGACACTTCACAAGCATCCAGATCCAGATCCTGCAGTTCCAATTTATCCAGCACGTTTCTCCTTTCATCACTGGTCTGCACATGACTTATAGGACTCGCAGCACACTGAACGTTACTCTTCAGGGACTCAGCCGTAGACAACTCCTCTACAGCTATACAAGTGAAAACATCCACGATCTTCGTGTTTCTCTTAAGAATGATTACTTTGTCTGTAGGGTTCATTATTTTGAACGGCACCCATCTACTGCCCCACATAGGTGTGATGACTCTCCCTATGATCACGTTCCTTGGACTGCACTTACAGAGGGTTGGCTCAACAATGACTGTGCTCCCCACAGAAACAGATGTAGACTCAGGAAGCTGAGCCCAAGCGAGATGTTCATGGTGCGGTTCTAGTGTTATTTTATCTTTTAACTTAGCTGTGCCCACTTTATCAGGCATGTCTTCACCCTTCCATCGTTCCACATTAGAAAGTAGAGACAGGAATTGGTGACATTCAACATCCTCTGAGTTAATTGGGCTGGACACAAGTCTCCAGTATCCGTCGGACTCTTTCATTTTTTGAATTAGCCACTTGATAGCATTGCTGCCAAGAATCAAATTGTCGGTTTGGCCTGGAACCACTAAAACTGGAACAATCATCTTGCAGGCATAAACCGAGAGCTCAAGCTCATACATCACTTTCGGGGTAACACGCTGTCCGCCACAACCAATTATGACTACATCACTGGCAGGAAACTTTTGTAAATTTGGCTTGTGCTGTAACAAGAGACGTTCAGCAGCTTCACTCATTGTGCATGCCATGGAGCCACTGTCAACCATAGCTTTCAGTTGAAGGTCGCCCCATAGTGTCGCTGGTGTGTAAAACAGACTATCAATTCGCTGTACTCTGTGAGTGTTCTGAAAAATTAAAGTTTTCCCTGCAGTCTCAACAGAACTAGAAAGACTATAAACTGAGGTTGGGTCATTCATACAGCACTGAATAGGAGGAATAAATTCACGATCCACACTGTCCTCCCTTGAGGTCAGATCTTCTAGTTTCCCAGCCCTTGAGAAGATGGTGATTTCACTCTCTCAGGACAGACAAAGCGGGAATGGTCAGGAGAGTGACACTGGAAGCACAGCATCTTGTCAAGACAATGCGTGAGCCCAGAATGATCAGGGCTCGAACAGACAGTACACGGCAGGTCATTAAGGCCTTTAACTCGAGGTAGACTAACTTTGGGCTTCAATCGTAAACTTGGCTCTTTGCTGGCAGATTCTTTTAACAGGACTTTTTCCAATAAGCTCATGACTCGTACTAATGCAGACGCTTCCAGAGATCTGGACTGCTGGACATCAGAAGAAGCTGGAAGTGCTGCAAACGACAGTTCCACTTCAGTTCTGTTCACTGGAATTCTCGTGGGTGCTGCATTCCTTACCGCAGGTACAAGACTGGAATCTGAGTGATATTCATTCAAAATATCTTGAACTTCTCGCACAGACCATGCGCCAATTGTTTTAGATCGAAAGGTGATGGCAAGCTCTTTACACGGGCAGTGTCTGATGAACATGCGGGTTACCTCCGTACCTGGACAATGCAGTACTTTACCCTGTTCTTTCAGGCGCTCAGCAGCGATGTCAACTGCACGGTTTAGCCTGATCCAGTACTCGAAGGCAGCTTCATCTGGTCTGGGCAAGGTGGTATAAAAGTCAGCTAGTGGGAGAGGAGAGCAAGGAGCATCCTCGAAGTGTTTCCTGAGAATACTAAAGATTGCATCAGGGTTATGCACAATGTCAATGTCACAGTTTCTTATGCCAAACTTGACCACATCCCTTGTTTTGCCTCTTAGATGGACCATAATCTCCTCCGCTTGATGCTCTTTTCTCAAGTTATTGCGTTTAATATAGTCTCTCATGATATCTATCCACTCATTTAAGTCAACAGCATCAGAAACTTCTCCCCTGAAGCTAGGAGGTTCTCTCACATTTTTGGAAAAGGACAACTGGCTTTGCATCAGGTCCAGCATTTGTGAAGTTGCACCATCTGCAGTTACATTTTTGGATGAATTATCAACTGAATGTGAGTCAACTGTATGTGTTGGGCTTAGTCTGTTGACTATGCTATCAGCAATTTGCTGACCAACCTGGCTGATTATGTCAGTCATTGCAGTGATTACATTTGGTGGCTGTGTATCAGGGTAAGGAGTAGATGAAAACACACCCTGTTGCGGTCTTGAATCATCCGATTCATAACTTGTGGATGGGCCCTCAAAAACTAATGGATCTGAATTGGAAGTGTGACTGTCTATGATTACATGAGCATCACTCTGTACATCAGGCCCACTGAACTGTAATGACTTTGGCACTTTCAATAAACCCCATCCTCTACCTTTACTACCACAGACTGGAGTGCGATAGTTATCAAAACCACTCATAATGGAGATCAGTACTAAAAAAAATGAATTCAATAAATCAAAATCCTAAAATCTGCTGTTGTCTACAAGCAAATTGTCCTTAGCAAATGTTGCAAATTGCTTAAGTGCAGTCACTAAATGAGAGAAAATCCTTATTTTTCTTCACAAAAAAAAAAAAAACACTTGTCCTGAGCAAAATTGTGTCCACCTGACTCCAGCGGAAACTTTAAGATGAACCCTCGGCCGCTTCAGGAGCCATCTTGATTGAAGAAACAACGGGTCACGGCACCAATGTGACAGTTAGTGTTTGTGTGGAAGGAATAACACTGAGAGTAGGTGGATGGTCACTCAAGATTTCGCTTTACTGAGCCTGGGAAGAACAGGACCAAAAGCTGGTTAGTGTACAGTGCATCAACAAGTTGCTTTGATGTCAGCAGTGAACGATATGAGACTCTGCTCAATATACATTTTTACAAAGTGATCGTGAACATATAGTGGAATAAAACTCAAAATAAAACATACATTAAAGAAAATATAAATCACTGTCTCTGTTCTCATTACTTATTACTTCACATAAATACAGAGAAACTTAAGTAACCATCATTTTACATATTTTTGTATACATGAAATACAGAAAGTGAAGAACGCAGACCTAAAATGGCGCAGTTACACAGTTCAGCACGTGCGAGCACGTGTGGGTTAATGCCAACACTCAATTCAGCTAATATATTTTACCCAAAACATGAAAAATCTGAATAAAACACATACCTGGGAAGAACACGACCAAAAGCTGGTTAGTGTACAGTGCATCAACAAGTTGCTTTGATGTCTTAAATGAAATAAACAGAGATACGGAGTTCACAAGCAGGTTAACACACACTCTCCATTTTATCATCGGAAATAACACATATTTGACCCGACTGACAGACAAATGAAGTAAACTTGTGTGTAATATAAAAGTCCAACCTTGCACTTGAAAACAATGTAAACTCAGTTTTTTTTGAAGCAGCGCTTATTGATGCGACTTAACCAGCAGTGAGAGATAAGAGACTCTGCTGGTGGTGACGTAGCTCCGCCTACAATATCGCGCACACAATTGCGAGTGACGCAACAGCCAATGTAGAGTTTTCCCAATTAATGCATGAATTTAACAGCATTATTTAAACTCCGTTACACATGCAACAGCAAAGGAAACTATGCTACAATGTGCATGTTTTCTATGCTACTATTTTCAAGTATATATTTAGAATAAATGACTGCACCAAGGAGCGGGACATAGTTTCACTACTAATTTGTTTATTTTGCACAAGGCAATACATCGTTTTAATTCTATTGGTGTTATTGGAATACATAACACCTCAAAATCAACAAAATCTTAACACTAAACTGAAAAAGGCTGTTGCTGCTATTTTGTTAAATTTACAGGGAATAAAAAACACTGCACAAAATGATTGACAAAAATACAGCAACTGAAATGAAATTATTACAAAAAAAGGTCTTGAACTTTGAAATAATACAGTTATCCTATTCACCTGCAGTGCATTGTCAAATGTATGCAAATTAGCGCATTTTAATTGGTTAACGCTTAATTTGCATATCAATGTGGTGATTGTGATGATGTTATTAGACACAAGTTGTACTGTATTCACCTGTAATGTCTCCATTAAGTACAGTACATTAGCATGTATGGCCATGAAATAGTGCCTTAGTAAAACTTTAGCTATTATATTAGCTAGTAGCTCATGAGTCATGCATGTTAGCAAGACACAAGTTAACTATATTTAGCTTTTGACTAATTAGCTGTAAATCGAGGCACTGGAGGCTTAGTCTTTTGTATATCACAACTCACCTCCACACAAGCCAAGAAAAACATATGAGAATATGTTTCTCAGTCTGTGTGTCTGATGTGCCGATGTGTGTTGGAGAGGGGAGGGAGAGAGGGAAGTCGGGCATCAGAACCCAACAAAGTCTCATCTACCGACCTGATATTTAGATTTTTGTAGAGATCGCCCCTGGGCACCTCGGCAGATCTACTAAGAGTATATTCTAAAAGAGCGGCACACATCGGAACGTCTTTTTAAAGACACCTTTCTGGTTGTGTGTTATTCCTGGATGCGGTCGATATCTCTCGCCTTCAGACGGCCACAATCGCTGTCTTTCGCGCAAAACATCTTTAGTGGATGCGTCATGGCAACGTTGCGGTCACGGCTCACTTTCGTAAGAAACGCCTCTCACAGCTACGCCCCGCTGCAGTGCCTTTCTTCTCGGAAGTGTATGAGGAGCTGAAAAGATCGTGGGAGGCACCTTTCACTTGCCGGTCCCAATCTTTCAGATCCCCCGGTCTCACTACCCTCGATGGTGGGGCGGCCAAGGGTTATTCGGCGATGCCCCTAGTGGACAAAGCTCTCGCAGTGCACCTGTGCCTGCAGAGTGCCGCCACCTGGCGTTGGCACTCGAAGCTCCCGTTCAAGGCCTGTAGGCTTACATCATCCCTGACAGCCAGGACCCACGGTGCTGCTGGTCAAGCCGTCTCCGCCCTGCATGCCATGGCTCTCCTGCAAGTACACAAAGGCATAGCGCTGAAAGAGCTGCATAAGGGTAGTTCTGCCCCGGGATTGATGCAAGAGCTGCGCAAAGTGACCGACCTCGCCCTCCGGGCGACGAAGGTCACAGCATGGTCAAGCGGGTGGACGATGTCCACTCTGTTGATCTAGGAGCACCACCTATGTCTCAACCTGGTCGAGATGCGAGAGGCCGACAAGACACACTTCCTGAACGCCCCATCTCCCAGGCCGGCCTATTCATCGACACCGTCGGAGACTTTGCCCAGCAGTTCTCAGCAGTGAAGCAGCAGATGGAGGCCATCCAACAAGTCTCGCCCCAATGCAGCTCAAGATCCCGCACCATGTCTGTGCATTGCCAAAGGCGCCCCCCTGCGGTGGCTGCACTGGCTCTGCCACGGCCCAATCCTGCGACCCCGCCCCAGCATCAAGCCCCCCGCAGGAAGCAGACGCCACCCGACTCACGGCGCCTGCTAAGAAGAATACTTGTAAGTGCCCCTGAGACGGGCGAGCCGGGGACAAGAATGCCGGCTGTCCTGGAGCTGGTACATAGACCACTTCATCCCCCAGTGGAGGGCCGGGAGGAGAATCTTTTGTTCCCTTTTCATTTTGTTTTGCCGCATGCTCAAGTAGCTGCAGTACCCAAACATTGAACAAAAGAGCAGTTATCTCATTCCCTGGGTCACATAACCGGTGTGTACGGCCGTCACCCCGACCACCGTCCACCATTTCTCTTTAGCAGGTTCAGCGCCCCGGCGGTGGTTTCCCTGCCCCTGCGCACCAAGCTGTGGCACAAACAGGCTCCACCCCGGATGGATTTGACATACCGTGGGGACGAAACACTTCCTCCCCTCCTCCTTGAATTATCCACTGGTGAGTATCAGGAGCGTGGCTCATGCTTTCCAACATGTTGCAATGGCTGGCACGGACTGTCCGATTCGGCTACGCGATTCAGTTCACCAGGCGCCCGCCCAGGTTCAGCGGCGTTCACTTAACGCTGCCATCTTTCGCATGGAAATCAAATCCCTTCTGTGGAAGCGTGCGATAGAGCCCGTCCCTCCAGCCGAAATGAAGAACGGGTTTTACTTGCTGTACTTGATTGTACCAAAAAAAGATGGTGGGTTGCGGCCAATCTTGGACCTATGAATACTGAAACAGGCTTTACAAAGTCTTACGTTCAAGATGCTGACGCAAATGCATATTCTAGTGAGCGTCCAACATCAAGATTAGTTTGCGGCGGTAGACCTGAAGGACTCGTACTTCTACATCTCTATTCTACTATGACTCAGACCCTTCCTGTGGTTTGCATTCGAGGGTCGGGCGAACCAGTACAAAGTCCTCCCTTTCGGCCTGTCCTTGTACCCTTACGTCTTCACAAAAATTGAAGAGGCTACCCTAGCCACGCTAAGGGAAATGGGCATTCGCATTCTTAACTACCTCAGCCGGCTTGGGCTTCGGGTCAACTGGGAAAAGAGCAAGCTGCTCCCAGTTCAGAGCATCTCTTTTCTCGGTCTGGGGTTGGACTCAGTCTCGGTGATGGCGCGCCTCACCAACAAGCACACCCAGTTGGTGCTGACCTGTTTGAAGGCATTCAGACAGAAGACAACGGTTCCACATAAACTATTTCAGAGGCTCCTAGGGAATATGGTATCCTTAGCGGCAGTCATGCCTTTCGGGTTGATGCATATGAGACTGCTTCAACACTGGCCTCAGACTCGAGTCCCGAGATGGGCATGGCGCCACGGCACACATCGCATAGCTATCACGCTGATCTGTCGCTGCCTTTTCAGCCCTTGGAACGACCTTGCATTTCTATGGGCAGGAGTTCACCTACAGCAAGTGTCCAGATGTGTTGTGGTCACCACAAATGTATAAAAACTAGGCTGGGGCACCATGTGCAACGGGCACACAGCTGCCGGTTCCTGGTCAGGAGTGCGACTGGGTTGGCACATCAACTGCCTAGAGATGCTGGCTACTACTACTCACCCTATGGAGGCTATTGCTGTTGATCCAGGGCAAGCATGTGTTGGTCCAGTCTGACAACACAGTGACAGTAGCATATATAAATCGTCAAGGCGGCGTACGCTCTCGTCAAATATCGCAACTCGGCTGCCATCTCCTCCTCTGGAGTCAGCAGCAGCTGAGGTCGCTGCGGGCCACTCGTAACGCCACCGGCAGGCAATGCTCAGCAGAGAGTGAAGACTCCTCCTCCGGGTGGTCCAGCTGATTTGGAGTCAATTCGGCAAAGCACAGGTAGACCTGTTTGTTTGCCGGGAATCCTCCCACTGCCCACTCTGGTATTCCCTGACAGGAGCTCTACCAGGCAGCTTTATGCCCTGAAGTGGCATTTATTCATAAATTGGTGTTCTTCCCTAGCCAAAGACCCCCAGAGATGCGCAGTCAGGTCAGTGCTTTCCTTCCTGCAGGAGAGGCTGCCACTTTGAAGGTATACTTAGCCGCTATAGCCGCACACCATGACACAGTGGACGGTAAGTCCCTAGGGAAACACAAACTGATCATCAGGCTCCTCAGAGGTGCCCGGAGGCTGAATGCTCCCAGGCCATGCATCTTCCCCTCATGGGATCTCTACGTGGTCCTCCTGGGCCTTCGGAGAGCCCCGTTTGTGCCGATAGAGTCAGTCAAGCTGAAAGCCCTCTCCTTAAAGACAGCCCTCCTGATTGCGCTCACCTCCATCAAGAGGGTGGGGGACCTGCAAGCGTTCTCTGTCAGCGACTCTTGCCTGGAATTCAGTCTGGTGATTCTCACGTGATCCTGAGACCCAGACCGGTCTATGTGCCCAAAGTTCCTACGGCCCCCTTCAGGGATCAGGTGGTGAACCTGCAAGCACTGCCCTGGGATTAGTGTGCCCCTGTGTCCGGTACGTGCTTTGCGCACATACTTGGATCGCACGCAGAGCTTTAGAGCTCTTTGTCTGCTTTGGTGGACAGTAGAAAGGGAATGCCATCTCTCAACAGAGGCTTGCCCACTGGATCGTGGATGCCATTGCATTGGCCTTCCAGACCCTGGCTGTCCCCATCCCCTTGCTTGGCACCTCTCTTGCAGACATCAGCAGAGTTGCGGGCTGGGCAACAATCAATACCTTCGTGAGATTTTACAATCTCTGGGTTGAGCCAGTTTCGTCCCTTGTTCTTTCAGGTACAAACAGGTAGAGCTCGATAATCCGGATCAGCTGGCCGTGTGTATCGCTTGCGTATAGTGCCTTCCCCCTCCCCTGAAGTGAAAATGTGTAGCTGGCACGGACTGCTCCCATGCTAGTTACGTCGTTACACTAGTTACACTAGCTACTACTAGTGCTGCAAAAGTGAGTATGTCATCATAAGCAAGCCTCTGTTTTGAAGATGAAGAAGGGCCCATGCTGAATTGATTATGTTTTTGCTGTTTGTTGTGTTTACTTGTTCTGTCATCTGAGTTCTGCCAACCGTTGCAATGAAAAAAATAAGCTTTGGAATGGATTTGCACAACCTGTGCCACAAGTTGTGGCGGTTGCTATGTTTATGATGCTAATAAAAGCATTATTGAATCTATTAGTGATGTGTAACAGAGTGATGTCATCAGGGGTCATCTCTGCAGGTGTGTGTTAAATAAAGGCACAGCTGTGGAGCACACACAGACACACACATGCAAAACTCACCAACCACTGGGTCTCAAAGGAAAGAGATGCCCGCACCCTACCTTAAAACAAGTTTAAACCAGTAATGAGCTCAACACCCTATACTTAACAAGTGCAAATAACTGTCTGAGATACACAACACATGCAGACTTTGAGAAATCCAATTATTATAGAGTTTTCTCTTTGGAATATTCTATAAAATCTTAAAGAATACCAAAATATATGAAACAATGTTATTCATATATTTACGTAATACTGTATCTACTCTGCCCTGCAAGAGTAAAAGATAGTAACTACTAATTTTGTCAAAATTCAGCTATAGCCTAACTGAATTCAGGTGTCTTAGACTGAACTATGCTCAGTGTTATCTTTTAATCCACATTTGGCTGCACAATCAAAAACTTTGATTTCATTTTTCTCAGTTGCTGTCTTGATGTAGTCACGGTGTTTTGGTTTTGTAGAGCTTGACGCATCTCTAAAACTTTGGTAAAAGATTAAAGAGTACGTCTCAAAGAGGGGAACCGATGGAGGTTAATCAGCGTTTTCTCAGTTGCTGTTGTTAAAAATGCTCTTATATAGCATCTCAGAGATGGGAACTCTGCTCTGGGAATGATTTAGTCTCTGGGGTAAGTCCTCAATGTCTTGCCATGTTGTTTTTGGTGGGTACCATAAATAAGTTAGTTTTTCAGTGATATTATTTGAATGTTCTTTCTTGGGGTCAAGTAATTTTTATTTGTACAGTGCCTTTCACAACACACATATTTTCAAAGCAGCTTTACAGGAAATCATGCATTGACAGAAAATGAAACTGTAATTTCTATGAGTCATCATTGTGTAGTATGATTTACACTTACATTTACATTTATGCATTTGGCAGACACTTTTATCCAAAGCGACTTACAGAGCCCATATGACAGGGACAATCCCCCCAGAGCAACCTGGAGTTAAGTGCCTTGCACAATGGTGGTGGCTGTTGGATTCGAACTAGGGAACTTCTGATTAGCAGCCCTGTGCTCTAGCCACTATGCCACCACGTGGTATGATAAAATATGATTGTGAAATGTGTTTAAAAATAAGTAATTAAATAATAATTGTATTTAGAAACCCAGTGAGCAAGCTGAAGGCGACAAGGAACACAAAACTCCATAAGATGTTGGTTAATGGAGAAAAATAAGTTTGGGAGAAACCAGGCTCACTGTGGGGGCCAGTTCCCCTCTGGCTAACATAATGAATATAATGCCAATATTACTTAATTATTTATAGTGCAAGTCATGGTTTAAAATGATTAAAATAAGTAAGTGTTTAATATTTTTCTCAGGCTGAGGTCTCTATTTAACTGGGTGATGCAAAACATGCGTAACTGCATGATATGGAATTCTTCCATTTAGATTACATTTTTATGTAAAAGAATGGTAAAGAAACACAGTGTACCAACAATATCGAAGTATAAGGGATAGTGTAAGAATATTGCATTATTATTGCATAAGCATTCCTTGATGTAAAATAGCAGTACAGAGATTTACCAACAGAAAAAAAATGTTTTCCTCTTGCAGACTAAATAGGGCAAATGATGTCAGCATGAAATGGAATGCTTTTATCTTAAAGAGAACTGGAACTAGTAGAGCTGGAACACATGGGCAGCAGACACAGGCCAAACTGAGAGACACAGAGAGAAAGAGCTTGAAGAAAAGAGGAAAGGGTTTAAATCAATCTGATCGCATTGTGAATTCATAGACAGTGGCGAAGTTCTTCAGCTGAAATTCATCTGTGCTTACCAAAATGTGCTTTCAAACCACTGCCCCCAGTGGCCAAAGTTGAAAGTGTGCCCATGTGTTCAATAACACTTGCACTCCATTTTCCTGGTCCACATTTTGGCGCCAAAAGCATGTTGTAAAGCATGATGTTGTTCATAGTTGTAAATTATGTAATACAGTCAACAGGAATGCATATTTTACTAACCATACGCCGAAACCCATCCCCCATCCCCCAACCCTTAAACCTAACCATCAGTGGAGTAAAATTAGTCTTAGAGGGAAAATACAACCTCCAAATTGTGCTCATCATTGATTATTTGAACGTGATTACTTCCTGGTTTCCATGAGACCAGAACACATGTTTTTGAGACAGCTCGTGCAATTCATTGTCAGTAGCACCACAGGTAAACACATATTAATTAATGTATGATGACACAATCAATATAACATAATGCAGGTTTCTCGAGACTTTTATTTACTTCATACAATGTCTAAAAAAATGGAAAATTAAAACTGTCAGGCACAGCGTACCAGTCAAAGACATCTTGTGCATGTTGAAGTTGAAGTGCATGTAGTGCAAGCTGAAGTATGTAATTCATGTGCCACCAAAAAGAATTGCAAAAAAAGCTACTCTAAAAGCTTTCTGAACATGCACCCCGTCTGCTGTTGGTCAAACCATTGGTTTAGTCAATGTTATTGTGTTTGTAAAGATGGGTATCGTAAAACAGGTATTATCAGAGCGCTACAGAGATGCAATGCTTATAGTTTTTGAGAAAGATAAACTATGAATGGCTTGCTTATAGTTGTCTCTGCATATTAAGATTGGAGAGTAGAAAGTATTTTATCACAGAAGAAGTTACATACTCCAGCTTTAAATAGAAAAACAACCTATAATCAATTGAAAAACACAGATGCAGTGAACATGTTTGGTGGTTTCCTGCAAAGTGCTGAGAATGAGCACTTTTACAACAAATAATTGCGTCAGACCAAATACACTGCCTTACTTCTATATTGCACAGTTTGCTATCTCTCTCCGCAAGGCAGCACTGGTTTCCCTTCACTGATAGCAAGAGTGCTGATAGTCGTACATGGGATATCCTTAAACAAAGATAATAACACCAGGCTGGAGAGTCTGAAGTCATAGTGAACTGAGCCCCTGTGTTTCTCTGAGGATAGTTGTATGGCTCGGTTCCCAAAGAGCACTTTCTCAACATTTTTCTTTTGAAATAGTTTATTTTCATCACATTGTTCTAATGATGGGCGGCACGGTGGTGCAGTGGTTAGCACTGTCGCCTCACAGCAAGAAGGTCATGGGTTCAAACCCCGGTTGCCCCGGCCTTTCTGTGTGGAGTTTGCATGTTCTCCCCGTGTCTGCGTGGGTTCTCTCTGGGTGCTCCGGCTTCCTCCCACCATCCAAAGACATGCAGGCTAGGTTAATTGGTGTCTCCAAAAATTGCCCTAGGTGTGGATGTGAGTATGAGTGTGTGTCTGTATATGTGTGGCCCTGCGATGGACTGGCGACCTGTCCAGGGTGTACCCCGCCTTTCGCCCAATGTTAGCTGGGATAGGCTCCAGCCCCCTGTGACCCTGTACAGGATAAGCGGTTGAAGATGAATGAATGTTCTAATGATTGCTTACAACTCTAACGGTTTCCTGTCAACCTTACCTGTAAGCGTCAGCATTACAGGACATAAATGAGATATCTTCACAAATGATTGAAAAGTCATTTAGAAGATTTTGACATTGCTTTGCATTCTGCAGTATTGTGCATTTTATTTTGTATTTAAAGGAAGTGTGCGGAGAATTCACAAAGAAAGAATTGCGCCCCCTTTAAGTGTTGGAGACAAAATCAAACTTGCACTATAATACTCTATAACGCTATAAAACCACTATAAAAAATGTGTCAGTCAAATATAAAAACTTTAACCAATTAATTATACATTTAAAAATGTACAGGATCTAAATTTTATGAACAGATTTAGATTAATGACCATAAAATATATAACAGATGAAAACTGTCCTTATGAAAACCTGCACTCCTGAAATAATAGCATTAAAGAGTATAAAGTATTAGCTAGTATTAGTTATGTTGTTGATAATCATTTTAGGGACTGTTATTCATTTTACCTGTTTTAGACAGGTGATCGGTGATCAACTCAATTCACACAGATCAAGTTGGGAAATCACAAAATTTCCTGGATTATTTAATACATTCTTTCTTGATTATTCTTTTTGAAAACATTGTTAGTGCACAGTCTTTATTCTCTTTATTGCCACAGTCACCTTCAGCCTGCCCACTGGGGTTATTAATACAATTATTATTAATTACTTATTTTTAAACATGATTAACAATCGTATTTTATCTAATTACACAATAATGACTCATCGACATTATAGATATTACAGTTTTTATCTTCTGTTAATGCCTGATCTTCTGTAAAGCTGCTTTGAAACGATGTGTGTTGTGAAAGGCACTATACAAATAAAATTGACATGACTTGTGTAACATGAGAGTTAATGTCTCTAAGTATTATTTTTTTCTCCACACATTTTCATAGAGTAAACATTTCAATTTAAATCATTAAATGTTTGTCATAATCTTCTTTTCTTGTCGTCTTTGTTATTGGTTATGAAATAAAAATGCACCTGTACATTTTCATCATTACTTTCATTAATGAGATTAACTCAGAGTAGGACGTTTTTTTAAATAACATTAATGAATTGTCTTACATTTTTCATGCATACACAGTTTTGACAGCACTTCACAGTGTGGGGTGGAATGCCAACAGGGGATGCTGCAGCACCCCCTACTTCCCATGGCTATGATTACAGTCTTTATTACAGCAGATAATAATATAAAATGGGACACTGACATTGATTAACATTTTTGTATTTCAGCAGCATTCTGTTGTAAAAAAGCCGTCTGTGGCCGAACTAGCTGGGAAATTCAGTTGTCAAATGCCCCATATGACAGATGCTGAAGTGGTGAGCTTTCAGATCACAGTCTCTTCTCATCCCCTGTCAAACTGATTTCAACTTCCATACGCCCCTCTCCTTTTTCCTAAGCCTACCTTTTTTAAAGCTGTCCAGTTTGCATTGTCTCTTTCCTCCCTTGTTATTATGCTTTATCTTTTAGTTTCCAGCTCTCTTTTTACACTCTTTCCTTTGAAATTTGTAGTTTAACAAAGAGTTGGAGGGGTGCGCATCGTAAGATTAGTGGCAACAAATATGTGACCAATTAATTTAATTTTAATTAAACTTTTAGAACTTAAAGTTCTTAAGAAAATTAAAACAAACCTACAAATGACAGTTTTCATGAGAATAAAATTCAAATCTTAATGTGAGGTTAATTATCCAAGTAAAGGCTGTAATAGTTATAGGCTTCTATTATTTATTTAGATACAGTGAGATCCCAAATCTGAGACTTTTTGTTTTTGATTTATTTTTCTATTCTTTTTTTATTACAAAGAATTTTATTATTAAAAAATACAGAATGTCACAGTATGTTGTATACTGTCATTTTTCCTTAATGACAGCATACATTTGAGCTGGCATGGACTCCACAATTTTGTACAAAACCTGGATGATCCATGCTGTCCCAGCTTGATTTGAGAATTTTCCAAAGAGCATCTTGTGAACTTCATTGCAAGCAAATCTGACCTTTTATACAAATGAGTTAACATGGTCAATGTCACAAATTTGATAAGTGACCTAAAAATAGGGCTGAAACCTAAATATATATTTCTTCATTTTACATAATAATGTTTCTTTGTTTTAAATTTTTCAAAATCAAAAACTATATCTACAATTTGATGTTAGGGTTTGAATCCCAGATTTTCAATGTGGTCTCAGACTTTTGGACCCCACTGTATCACAGGAGATGTAATACAAGTGTAGTCACAAGTTGCATACAGTATATGCCTGTGTTTTTTAAGGTCAAGTCTTTATAGTGCAGGAACAGGAAAAAGCTCTAGCCGCTTGAGTAAAATGTGTATAATGATGTGATACATGTATGCCACCTGATGCTCTGTGTACTGAAATTCACAGGAAAAGATTAAAGATTTTCCTGGTTCGTTCTAGGCCCCCATCCCCTACATCTCAGACTAGGATACAACTTTCATGTCTCATTCTTGGAATGATAAAAATTTATTTTTAGTTTCGTGCCACCCATATTTTTTCTTCTTATTTCTTCTATTTATTCTTTCTTCTTTCTTCACTTTGCACCCGAACAGTCTAGTCCTCATAAACTGATTGGCAAGGTGTCATTCTATCGCTAGTAAAGTAAATGTTGTGTAATGCAGAATTGCATGCCTTTTTATGCAGGTGATAGATAAGTTATCTTGTTTTTAACATTAGCAGTACATACCTGTTTTTTCTCATTTCATCTCAGTTATTTAACTTTTATAAGCGCTGTCACTCAATTTAATCACTTTCTCAAACATTTCTTCATTCTTAGCTGTTAAATGTGATTTATCTTATTTTTTGATAACTACACCTGAGTTTTGTGAATTTGATATTTTGGTGGCCATATATGTTTAAGCATGTGGATCTGAGTTCTTATTTTGTTCCAGAACAAGCCTGTGAGGAGGAGACCCCCAAGCTCATTGCAGCTCCCTGCTAACAATGATTCAGGTCAATGCCAGGATGAGGTGAGATGAACTTCTGTTGGGTTATTGGACTTAGAATAAAAGCATTGCCTGTATTAGACTTTTTGTTGTTGTTGTTGTTGTTGTTGTTTTAGTTAACACAGTCTAATAGAATATCTAATAGAAATCTGTGGATATGGGGCCATCCTTTGGTGAAATATTGGAATAGAATACATTTTAACATAAAATTTAAATAAATAAATGTATTTAAAAAATAAAATAACTAAAAATAAAAGTTTAAATAAATGTTACATATGTGGGGAGTTATTTATATAAATCAGACTAATAACACTTTACAATAAGGTTCCATCCTTTAACATTTGTTAATGCTTTAGGTATCATGAACAAACAGTAAACTACATATTTGTTTTACATCATTCATTAAACTTTGCTAATGTTAGTTAATAAAAAATACAATTACTAATTTTTAGTTCATGCTAAATCATTTGTGCATTAACTAATGTTAATTAATACAACTTTTACTTTAATAACTATTTAGTTAATTAGTTAGTATATGTTAGAATTAACATTAACTAAGATTGATAAAAGCTGTTTAAAAATAAAATATTGTTCATTGTTAGTTCATGTTAACGAATGTAGTTAACTATTGTTAACAAATGGGACCCTATTGAAAAGTGTTACCATCTAATAATATTTTTGGAACTAACTTTTGTCTCAGCCTTAGATGCGCTCAAAGATTAAAACACTATGTACTTTAACACATGATTTAAAACATTGCCTTGAAGTTAGCAAATGGACTATAATTGGTGCTTATGAGAAAAACATTATTTGCCAAAGTTTGCAAGGTTCACGGCACTGTGCAAAACAAAAAAACAAATAATAATAAATAAAATAAATGTCTATGGCGTTTACAGCCATGATCATAGTCAACCTTTCTTACAGAAATCTTACTGTTTCCTTCCTGAGGAGTTAAAGGTTATCTGGACCATTATTATAAAGTGAAAACACATTATAAACCCTTAATAGTAACTGAGGTGTTACTTGTTAGTTAGTAATGAATACTCAAGTGTTTGTTCCTACATTTTATTAATTTAATCAAACAGACCAAACAAACATGCGCAGACTTTAAAAGAAAATTATCATTGAATTATAAATAATTGAAATAATTGGCTGTAAATGTCCTATAATAATAACATAACTGCATAGGCTACAAACCTTTGGCAGGAAAATGCTTTCAGTTGCTGGTACTCACGGTTACTACATGTTTTAAAAGTCTTATCTCTTAACATAAAGTAAAATGATGTGTCTAAAGGACAACTGTGTTGATCTCCACAAGACTTTTCAACAGAAAACGGAGAGAAAACCACCGTGCAGCATGAGGACGATTCCCTCTGTGTACCTCCGCTCTAGACAGCCCACTCTGTAAATGCTTAGTTTTTATCAAATTCATTTTACATGTTTCCTCTTTAGCCTATGTTCGGTCTGAACAGAATCGAAAGTATCAGATCGACGGAAGGGTGGAGCAAAATCACACTTGCTCTTCTTTCAATTTCAGCACGAGCATTGAATATGGCAAACCCTGATTGGATTAGAAGCTTGATGAACGTGACACTCATTCTTTTTTCCCATTGGATCCATTAAGTTAATCAGAAATAAAAGCACTTCACATAAAATTAACACTTCTTGTAAGATTAACTTACAGTATCTATGAAAATTGTTTAAATGTTTTGTAAAATATGGTACATTCAAGTGTGTATTCATTAATTAATAAAGCATTACCATGACCCTCACTTTAAAATAATTAGAAAATCCTGAGGCAGGACTGGACCGTGGAACAGAGACGGGTCTGGACCGTGGAGCAGAGCCGGGTTTGGACCGTGGAGCAGAGACTTGCTTGTGACATAGCATGGAGCAGTCTGGTACTTGGCTGAGACATGGCATGGAGCAGGCTGAGGCGCTGCTGTACCATGGCATGAAGCAGGCTGAGGTGCTGCTGTGACATGGCATGAAGCAGGATGATGTGCTACTGTGACATGGCATGAAGCAGGCTGAGGTGCTGCTGTGACATGACATGGAGCAGGCTGAGGTGCTGCTGTGACATGACATGGAGCAGGCTGAGGTGCTGCTGTGACATTGCCTGGAGCAGTCTGACTCTGGCGCAAGCTACGCAACCATGACGTGGAACTCTGGCTTCGCGGCCATGATGTGGAACTCTGGCTTGCGGCCATGACGTGGAACTCTGGCTTGCCGGCCATTATGTGGAACTCTGGCTTGCCAGCCATGATGTGGAACTCTGGCTTGGCGGCCATGATATGGAACTCTGGCTTGGCGGCCATGATGTGGGGCAAAGTCCTGGAAGGCGGAGATGTGAGAGGTTTGAGGGGCGAAGCCTTGGATGGGGGAGCCATGGGAGGCTCGAGAGGCAAAGCCGTGGAAGGCTTTAATGTAATCAAACAATGAACCAAATGAAAAACATGACAAGGGGAAACACGTGACAAGTTCACATGAGGGAACAGGAAATCACATGACATGACACCAAATGTGACAACCCGCAGCAATATCAAACATGACAAAGTTAATAATTTGTAATGAACAGAAGAGAGGTTATCCCAAGGAATACACATGTTGGGCACATACATCTGTAAGATGACTATGATAATCTACCAGACACTGTAGCCATGATATGGAGAGCTGTATGTTCATAAATTAATTCCATCATAGAAAACATGTGAGGCGCATGTTTTTCTGAAGGAGAATTTCATGTTCACAATAAAAAATAATCATTCACATTTCAGACAAATGTTACCAAGACAGCGTGTGGGTGCCGAACTGAGTTGGTATTGAAAATACTGATAGTGTAGAAAGGCCGGTATCCTTACTTTTACATATTAATAAATATTAAATTATTTTGTTATTTTACTATTGACTGAAGTACTTCTGAAATCTTTTAGAGCATTACTAAAAGACCTGGGGCTTAAACCCTGGAAGCCCACCCCTAGTGCTGCCCATGGGATCACATTTATGATTATGTTTTTGTCCTTTTTGGAGCTTTAGAGATGTGGTCATTAAGAACTGTTGTTGTATAAAGAGCTGCGAGAAGATTCTTTTAAAAAAATTACCTTTTTGTTCCACAGAAAAAGCAAACAGGTTTGAACATGGACTATGCCCTCAAATCAGCATAGGATTTCTACAATGCATTTATTCCAGATTTTCCCAAATTTTTTATTATATCAAGAACAATTCAAAACAATCCCTAATAAAAACCATCAATGTTTTATTCGCCTGAAGAAGCTAATAGTTGTTTACATTTACTATTGATTTTTGTTTTGATCTATTCAGAAAGGAGCAGCAACAACATCTCCCAGGAAGAATAGGAACTCTGCTCTCATTGAAAAGCTTCAGGTGAGGCATTCTTTCCAAAACTGTCACAGCTTTCCTATGCTTATCCAGCAATGATTCCCTCTAGTGGACAGAGGTCAGTATTGCTTTAGGACATACATATCAGAAGTGATTTTGTCTCATTTCACACAGGCCAGCCTTATAATGTCTCCAGTGGGCCCACCGACCATCCCCAAGAGCCCGGGGGTGGTGAAATTACCAGTGCTGCCCTTCTCACCCGTCTCCCCCAGCAGTCCCTCTAGTCCTCCTGCAGTGCTCATGCCTAAACAGGAGGAAGCTCCTGCCAGCTTTGAGGATCCTGCTGAAGGAAATGTTCTTAAAAGCATTAACAAGGTTTAATCCCTTAATCTATTTTCATAGAATTGTTTAATGCCCTGTTCACACTGACGGCGATTTTAGATGTCATTGCATCACTGTTCATTTGCATGGAGTTAAGCTATTTTATGGAGTCATTGGACATGCCCACATCACAGTGCCAAATGTTGCTAATGTCACCGGAAATCAGCAATTCTCGTTAAAACAATGAATAACTTCTGGTTGCTGCAAGTTGCTGTCAGTATGAACAGGGCTTACATTGAAGATCTATCAATATTAATGTAGTCTTTTACATGAAAATGATTACCTGATTGTTTGAATTATATAAAGACTCCTTGTACTTAACCGGTTTAGGGTAGAGCTCGCCTTTCTATCAAGCGCCGGCCACCTTCTCGTAGACACAGGAAGTCCAGTGCAGACGAAGGTGGAGAAGAGGTGGATAAAACAGCCTCAGTCACGCCTGAAAACACAACTCCAAACGGGGATGAGGGAGATGTGTTTGAGGAGCAGAAGTCATCTGACAGTGCCGACACAGCATTGCTCTCTTCAAAAGAACAGAGTGTGCCAGAAACTAAATCAACAGATTCAGAAAAGGCAAGCCCAAAAGAGGAAGAACCAGATGAGAAAGTGGAGACTGTGACTTCAGAAAAGAAAGAAGGAGAAGAGAAAGAAGAGAAGACAGAACAAGAGCAAAAAGAAGAGAAAAGTAACGAAAAACCACAGTTAGCTGACAATACAGAGTTTACAGTGCAAGAAGAGGCACGTGAAGAGCCAGCCACTCAACAGACAGAACCTGGCACAACAACAGTTGGAAAAGAAAATGAAAAGAAAGAAGAGGCTGAAGTAAAGCATTAGAGCAAAGTGAATGGATGCTTTATGCTAGCATTTACATCTGATTTACGTGCCAGGATGGACAGATCAGAGATTTCTGAATGTCTTGCTTTATCTACACACTTTCACATTCATATTTGAAACACATCCACACCTGCACAGTATTTCTCCAGTATAAGTTATGTACTTTAACTTATTACTTTGATCTCTTAAATCACAGAAGTGCAAAGTCTCTGCATACAGAAAAAAAGTTCAAATCAACTGCCTCACAACGAACAGCTTCTTAAAACTCACAGCAAGGCAACAGCAGGAGAAGAAATAATGTGAATAACTTGGTCATAGACTTCCAGTCAACAATGATCCAGACTGCAGTTATATGCCAAATGCTTATAATTCTCCTCATCTGAATGTACAAATGAAACCCTCAGGTGCAGAGAACAACAGTATTGTTCCCTCCTGTACAGTTTTTTAATGTTTTGGTAATAATAGCTCTGTTCTGAGCCTCTGGTATGAAATTGAGTATGGCAGATTTGTTTAGTTTTAGATATACGTTTTGTCTTTTATATATAATTATTAGTCCCCACAAAAGGACATATATTTTTTATTCTGTTTGTGTTGTTCATAGTTGTATTCCTTTAAAAACAATTAATATCAAGTTAATCTTGCGCTTTTGAGACTTGCTAAAATCATAAAATATGGAAACACTGAAAAAAATATCCAAAAATCATTCACCTGCCACTGGAAAATACTGTAGTTTTATCATCAAAGCGTTGGCTGTTAAACAAATATTAAAATATATAATCAAATATATATTTAAGGATCAATGTATGCAGAATCATTAAGATGGAACGTTCTTATTTCTTACAAGAAGCTTCGCTTGAGTTTGTGCCCGGGGAGCTGGTCCTATTCTGTCTGCAGACTATATGTAGTGATCACTAGTTATCTGGTGTCATGTATTCATGTTTCACAATATTTTACATTTAAATGTTGCTTAAGTAATTAATTTTACATTACTCTTTGAAATACATCTCTTGATCAGGGCATTGACAGATTTTCCAAACCTGTCCTCATAGAAACCCTAGTGAGGGACAGATTATCATTAAAATAGGACATTTCTTTCTCGTTAAGCTTGTATTTTCTTTTTTAATATTTGACATGAACACATCAAATCAGTATATTTAAGTAACTGCACAATGGCAAAGGTCAGGCTGTGCTTGTAAGTGAAAGGATTGGCAGTCCCAATCAGAATAATTAATGATAGGATACAGATATTCAAGGTCAGTGGAGGAAAGATTATGGTGGATCATCATGTTTCCTAATCAGGACAGCACTGAAATACTCCAAGACTCCTTAATTTGTTCTAATTGCTTATAATGTAATTTCAGTCAAGTGTGACATAATAAAAGAATTTGAAACTAGTTAGTTTATAAAAATCAATGTAAAGAGCTCTGTTTGGAAATAATTTGTGATTCTTGGGTAGAAATAAGAAATAATCTTTTTTGGTTTAGTCTACTAGTGTTCTGATTGTACCATATGTATAATTTTCATTTAATTTGATTATGAATTATCATGTTACCACGTATCCAGTCATCTCTTCAAATTTTCCTATTCAATCATTGGTCTATTTTTTGTCTTCTCACTCTTGTCCCTTGATTGGCTGGCTTAAGAATATTGTCTTGTCCTTCTCTCCCTCTCTGATTGGCTCTAACGATCAGGTTTGTGCACGTGTCCTGCACACAACTTGTGTTACATGTCAGAGCTCTGGGTCAGAGAAACAGAGGTCATGCCCTTACTTGCTCATGCAACTGCAGCATCATTAGCATAAATATTAGATATTATTTTTTTAACAAACAAAGAGTATAAAATCTTGAACTATAAGGGAAAGTATGACCAAGGTTATATTATGAATTATATTAAAAATTATTTTATACATTTTTTATTTAGTTTTTATTGCAATTTTATTCAATTTGGTTACATTTTCAGTGTATGACTACTTTATTACTATATAGTATTTTGGTGGTGTCAAATTAATGCATTATGTACAGATTTTAGTTTTTAGTTTTTCTTTCGTTTTTTGTTTGTTTTTTAGTTTAGTTTTAGTATAGTTACCTTGCAATAAGTTTTGTATGCCCTCGCAATAGTTTTGTTTTCTCTTTAAATTTCCCATGGTTTTACTATAATAACTATATTTTAATCTTGACATTTGTTGTAGTGATGGGAAGATAATTTTACTGACTTGGATCTTTGAGTCTTGTTCAACAAAATGAACAAATCTTTATTCAAATCATTTCGTTTATGTCATTCATTTGAGCAGAATTAAATTCAAATGTTACATTTTCAATAGTAAAATCCCCCTCAACACGTCTACTTACGCAAACTTTGATTATAGTCCCAATAAGGAAAGATTTATAATGCAGCCAAGGACAAATTATGAGAAACAGAAATTACTTTACTTCACCTCTGGATTGAATCTTCTTGTCCAAGTCGTTAATTCTTTTGTCACGTGATGGCTGTCACATGAAAAAAGAATGAATGACTCGCCCAGATGACTCGAGAGGTGAACTAATCATTTCTGTTTCCTGTGTGAGCAATGCATAGGATCTTTTTGTCACGTGACAAAAGAAAAAGATTCGAGAGGTGATCTAATCATTCTAAAACTATAATAACCACAAAATTATTATTTTTATTACTGTAGTTCCCTTAAGACCCAGTTCACTTGACATTGGGTCCTGCGTTACATCAGGTGAGTTGTCAGTGGATGACGCTACCACCCATTCCCCCAGCAAGGGTGAGGAACGTGTACATGCCACTGACAAGGAGATGCTTTGTGTCCTTTCAAGGATGATCCAAGATCTCGAGTGGTCTCCACCAAAGGAACCTACTCAATCTTGATGAATGGTCCCATTCTTCACTGAAGTTCATAACAATCTGTCAAAATGCTGGCACACGCCCAATTCAGCTCGCCCATGCAGCGATTCCATCCTTTCTAATGTGGATCAAGGGGAAGAAAAAGGTTATGCCCAGCTACCCCTTGTGGATAAGGTGGTAGCGGCACACCACTGCCCGGCGAGTAGCAGGGCCTGAAAATCCAGCCCAAGCTGTGGAACCTGCATGTGTGGTCCCTGAACAGAGAGCGCTAAACACGCGAGAACTGACGCATTCAGTCATGAACACCATTTTACAGGCCAAAGTGCAATCCACGAGATGCATCTACATGCTAAAATGGAATGTGTTCTCTGATTGGAAACTTTCACATGGCAAAGACCCAATAAACTGTCCCATACAATAAATTGTTATATTTCTTCAAGAGCAATTAGACACAGGATTCACTCCATCAACACTCATGGCGACTATATCTGTGTATCGCACACCTGAAGCCGGCACCATTATAGGCAAACATGATTTAATCATAAAGTTCCTTAGAGAAGCAAGATGAATAAAGGAGGCTCTGTGTCTAAGGTTCTAACCACACCCTTCAGAGCGCAGGTGGTTCACCTTCAAGCCTTCTTCCCTTCTCCAATTAATCCGGATGAAAAAAAAATCTTGCATTTTTTATGCCCTATGCGGGCGCTACACACATACATTGAGCGTACCCGCCAGTTCAGACTGTCTGATCAGCTCTTTGCATGATATGGAGGACACACGAAAGGAATATTCATCTCCAAGCAAAGACTTTCTGCTTGGATCGTTGATGTGATTGCCCTGGCTTAAAAGTCCCAGGGTCAGACTTGCCCAATTGGTGTTAAAGCACACTCAACTAGAAGCATGGCCTCCTCATGGGCATGGACGAATGGCGTGTCTTTGAAAGACATATGTTTTGTAGTATTATGGTCTTCTCAAAACACATTTGCAAGGTTTTACAACCTAGATGTAATGTCTCTCTCTTCACAAGTCCTCTCTGTTTAGAGCACTTGCTATTTTGTTTGCCAAACATTTGCTTATGCCCCTCCCTTTAAGTACGGGCTCCCCATCATTTTACACAACCGCCTGCATTCAGGCCATTGTAATTTAATATAAAGTCACAAGCACTTTCATTATAAATAAACTTCCTTCCCGACTGGGTTTGTGAAGGGGTTAATTCATACTAAATGACTATAGTTCATATATCCATTCTGAGTGCTCTCCTCCTGGCCCAACATGAGGGTCACTTGTGGCATACTCATGTCGGTCGCCGTCCCATGGGAATGTGGCATCATGTGTCCTCTCTGGAAGATTATGTCATGCAGTGCGGCATGATGGGATTCTGTTCCCAATATGCATTAGCAGAACACAAAAGTCTTGCGTACATATGTAACCTCGATTTTAACCTGAAACGAAGGGAACGAAACATTGTGAATGCTAGCCACACTACAAGAGTTCTTTGAGGTGCGAGCGATGCGCTCTTTGTCCCTCAGTCAGAAAATTCGGAGAAATGGTGTTTGCGTGCCTGCTTTTATAGCGGACAGCTTCGGCCTAAAAGGGCGGGGCTCAAACGCCATAGTCAACATTTTAATATTTCCATTATTGTAAAGAGGTTTCAACTAGTTTTTGGGGAAGGGAACTCCCCATATATGTTAGCAAAAAATATATATATTTATAAACTATAAATAAGAAACGTTCTTAAAAATATATATTTTTCACTGTTAGATACCTAATGCATTTACTAATGTTAACAAAGAGAACCTTATTGTAAAGTGCTAACAAATTACTTTCTATGTGTCAGAGTGGTGTTGCTTAAGGCAACAGAGCATTAACATGTTAATTTGTGTAGTTCCTTTGCTTGACAATTGACATTTGGCTAATTCCGACATAGGAATTATTATCTGAACAAATTTCTTGTAGCCTGTAGAAAAGGCAGAAAATTAATGACTTGAGAGGTTCAGGCTAATGCTTGAGAGCTTGTCCACAATGAACATTTGAGCTAATGTCCACATAATCCCATTTACTGTAGTAGTGTAGTGTCAAGACCCTAATAAAGAGTTTAACTTTATTTTACATGGATCTGCCTCGTCACCACTTCCAAGTGAGAAAAGTCAGTGATCTGACTTATAGCATTTGAATTAAAGGGATAGTTCACCCAAAAAATAAAATTCAGTCCCCTGTGTTGTTATAACCCAATATGACTTTTTTTATTGTATTTTTCTTAACACAAAGAAAGATCTTAAAAATAAAAGAAAGAAAACATTTTGTGCTCAGTGTAACCCTAACCCCACAATGGCTTATAAGTCTTATAAATTATTCCTTGAGACTCATGATTGTTATGAAAGCATACAACGAGGTTTGGTGAGAAACAAACCATACTGTATTATTTAATGAAACTGTTAACCAACCATTGCTCTCCTGTGCACGTTCATGACAGGGTAAGAGAGCAAGTTCAAGCAGCCCCATTAACGACATGGGGTGTTCAATCAAAAACTCATTTTGTTTATCTAAAAACAGGTCCACCACAGCAATAGGAACAACACAGCACAGCTGCAACAAACCAGAGAATGGAACATTCTTAATATATCTGATGATCTAAAGTTTGCAGTCTGAGAATAGATGCATTTCTATGTCCAGCCTTTTTTTTTTAAATGGAGTACTCAATCAAATAGCAAGAGATAGACAGAGGAAGCGGGAATGGCTAATGGTAAGTGGTCTGCACTTATATAGTGCCTTTTTTAACCTTGGGAGCAACTTGGGGGACTGTCTGTCATCTCTTCTCCATTCTGGACTGGTGGGTGTATGTGTGTGACAGTCCTCTACCTGAAGACAGTGATACCTCAGCGAAAACATTCAGTTGGTGTAACATTCTCGGCCAAAATCCAGTATTTTTTAACTGGCTAATGAGATGTTCGCTTATAATGTTATGAGAATGTACCAGTTCACAGCAGACAATGCCGCAAATAGAAACCAAGTGATCGATAGAATGTCCCGTTGCTCATCACGGCTGCTTAGTACAACAACTCTGATTCACACTGAAAATATACCTTTAATCGTATGTCGTTTGACATCAGGTGAGGTTGTCAATGTGTGCCGTTGCACTGTCTGCTATGAACTGGTACTTTGTCATAACAGTATATTAAAGCCAACATCTCAAAAGCCGGTTAAAAAAACTACTGGAGTTTGGCTGAGAATGTTACACCTACCGAATGTTTTTGTTGAGGTATCGCTTTCAGCCTCAGTTGTCTATATCTCAGTTTGATTGAGAACTCCGTTTCAAATAAATAAGGCTGGACATAGAAATGCATCTATTCTCTGACTACAAACTCATCAGACATTTTTAGTAACTTCTGTTCTCTGGTTTGTGTGAAACTTTGTTGTATTCTATTGTTAATATCGCTGTGGCAGACCTGTTGTAGATAAACAAAATTAGTGTTCATTTGAATGCCCCTGTGGCAGGGCGGAGGGTGGGGCCGGGTCGTGATTATACACACCCAGTCCCATATCAGGCTATAGCCTCCGAGAGGGATAAAGGCTGACTGCAAAAGATGGTGCGGGAGCGAGAGATTGTTTACGGATATGTCCGTCATGTGTGTGTGTGTGTGTTTGTGTCTTTTGTTTAAGTTCATAATTAAAATATTATTTATATCGTCAAGCCGGTTCTCGCCTCCTCCTTTCCCTTAACCCCCTTTACAGCCCCATGTTGTGAGAAGAGGCTGCATAAACTGTTGCTCTCATGCAGTGACTGCAGTCTCATGATCGTGCACAGGTCAGCAAAAGTCAGTCAACAGTTTCACTAAATAATACATTCGATTTTGGTTTGTTTCTCTTAGACCTCATGGTATGCTTTCATAACAATTGTGAGTTTCATAGAATAATTTATAAGACTTCTGATTTATACTTTTGTCTTTTTAAAGCTTAATGCCGCCATTGTGGGGTTAGGTACTTCTGAATGTTCATTTTGTAAGCTTTTGAAGATTGAAGTGGCAGTCACCATATATACTGCCATTGCACGACATTACTGAGCACAAAGTTTTTTCACAATTTCTCCATTTTTCCATAAAAAAAGGCAATTTAATTGCATGCTAATTAGCAAAGTGCCATTTTATGTTCTGCAGTAAAGTTATAGTGCATCCACTATTATCACTATTATCATAATTTTTGTTTGTAAAACTAAAAAGCGTGAAACCTTTTAGTTTTGGATATTGTTATTATGTAAAATCATACCTGATTTTTATGAGACATTTTAACCTTTTTTATTTAAATAATTTATTTTTTATTTAATTTTTTTTTAAATCAACCTTAAAAACATAGCTGTATAAAGAATTTGTTCAAATATTCAGTAAATTCTGTATGATCAGAAACCACATACAATCACTGACTTAAAATTCTAGAGTAAAAGTTTGTGGATTGAAGGATTATTACATAGTCTACATTGAGAGAGAGAGAGAGAGAGAGAGAGAGAGAGAGAGAGAGCTATACCTGTTAGACCTTAAAGACCCACAAATCTTGATCCATAACACATTCTCCCTACTTTAAGCTTTACTGAACACTGTCCTCTGTTGCAAGCTGTATTACAATGACAGTGCAAGCAGTTCATCTCCAGGAAGCTCAAGACCTCTTATATAAGCTTGCTCTTCTCTGTGCCAGTTACTTTTACCTGCCCATCAAGTTGAGTACAGCTGCCATTATCCCATTAGTGGTAGTTATTTTAAGTGTCCTCCTCTTTTTAGTGGTTCCTGGACATAATAGGTTTAGACTTTCAGCATATTACCCTCTAGCTCTCTGCAGAGGCCATTCTGCATTTGTCACTGCCAATCTGCTCCTCATTGCTGGAGTTCACAGGCACCTCAAGTGTAAAGGGCCAGCTGCCCCAAAGCAACTGCCTGGACCAACTACGGATCAGAAAGTGAGGGTGGGACTGGTTTCCTTCCTCTGCAGGCCACAGCCATGGGTAACAACCATACAAGTCTGGATGATATCCTTGCTGAAGATATGCACCACTGGTATAACAAGTTCATGAGGGAGTCTCCATCTGGCCTGATCACACTATTTGAGCTAAAGGCCATTCTTGGACTACAGGGTATGAATGAGGATGCAAACAGCTATGTGGACCAGGTGTTCTTCACTTTTGACATGGATGGGGTAAGATGGGGTAAAGTTTGCATTCTATAAAGTGTTTCTGTCTCAGTTTGTATCTCATGGCACAAATCATATATGCTCTTAAAGAGATAGTTCCACCAAAATTAAAATTCTATCATCATTATCATCATGTATGGAAAAATTAACATTCTCTTTTATGTCTCCTATTATTTTCTACAGAACAAAGAAAGTCATTGAGGTTTGGAACAATATGAACAATATTCATTTTTGGATGAACTATCCCTTTAAGTTGAACGAATCATCCTTATGTTCTCTAAAGATTTGTGACAGTAAGATAAGCCTATAGACAGATCTAATTATGTCACATGCGAAGAACAATCTTCCAAAGCACGCCATCATGAGGGATCAACTTCCATAGGCTTGTTGCATAACTCTTTAATGGATATTTCAAAAGGACTGGGGATCTTTGGGCCAGTGATCAGGATGTGTAGAATAAGGTCAACCAAAGCAGTAAACCATTTATCTCTCATATACATGTATAAATGGGAACTAGTACCTCAAAAGAGGCTGCAAATAATTACCATAATCTAGAGCTTTTACCTCCTAATATTGATCTCAAGGCAGGTTACTTGCCCTCAGCAAAAAAAAAAAAAAATGTAATTAAATTTCAATCGTAAGCTGCCATTACATGTGTGAAAAAAGTTTAGAAATGGGAGAACTGGCCAAAAAAAAGAAGTAGAAATAAATAACGTATGGAGGTTATTTTGTGGAGTAATCCTTCTGCATGAAGCTTACTTGGTTGGTTTACTGATATATTGAAAACAAACATGGATCTCACTGTAGACAGGTCTGCTAAGAGGAGAAAAGCTTATGATAGGGCCTTTCCCACTAGCGGTACTAAAGCCCGTTTTAGGTACTTTTCCCCGGGTCTAGTGCTTCTCGTCGCTTTCGCACCTGAGGAGCTATAGTTCCTCAAAGCCGTTTTAGGGGATACTTTTAGCTCCTACTCTGGGGTAGATACAGCCTGTGACTGGGCAGGTTTAAGTGGTTTATGAGGAAAAAAATTTTAGGTTACAAACTGGTAATTACAAGGGTATTATGCTATAAATGTGGTTTATTAGTGCATTTCCAGTGTACACGTAATTCAAATCGATTAAAAAGACATACTAAAGGATTTTTGGGGGAAAATTTAAAAATGCAGAAAGTTTTTTGTGAGGGTTAGGTTTAGGGGTAGGGGATAGAATCTATAGTTCTTACAGTAGAAAAATCATTATGCCTATGGAGAGTCCTTATAAGGATAGCCGCACCAACGTGTGTGTGTGTGTGTGTGTGTGTGTGTGTGTGTGTGTGTGTGTGTGTGTGTGTATCTTCATAGGGAGACACTATTTGAGTTTTCATTGTATCTGTACTGTGTGACTATACAGAAAATAAAGTGAATTCTGGATTACTACAACGACTTCCTCCTGGGATGACAGATATAAATAATCAGATGTTTATCGAGAGTGAGTAATTGAACTTTATAATACACTAAACTGTCATTAAATCTAGCTTATATGACGGGAGTATTGCGTGCCTGTTTCTGTGGTTAATTTGCAAGACTTGCATACATTTTTTAAGTAAATGAGTGAGTATTTCAGCAATAAAAGCCTTTAATGTAAAAAATTGCATTGATAAATAGGTTTAAAGAGCATTTCAACATGTTGTCCACTGAGTTCAGCGTGTACTCCATGTTTAAAGAGTGCTTTTCACCGCCTCATCTCATCCGGCTGCAGCATGGAGCACTGCACACACGCCTCACGTGCCCAGTTTAAACTGTAACCTGAAGACACAAGCTGTGTCCAAAACCTGGAAAATGCTGCCTTCAGAGGCTGTATAAAGATGAGGTGGGATAGAGATGAGGTGAGATGAAATAAGGTGCTTTTTAAACTGTTCAGATAGTTCCATTAATCCAAAAACACTGGTTTACGATGCAGTCGTAGTTAGTATACAACAGCCCTAAACAAACAAAAGTGTAGCCTCGACCCCAGTGTCCTCCATCGTTGCTGTTGATTTTGTCGTTGTTGCCATTGAAACGTGCATGCAAATAAAGTACAAAAAAAATTAGAATAGATGCCGTCACTACAGTGGTTCCTTTTGTGAATGTGAATGCAACAGGGAAAAAGTCTCCTCAGGTGATCCGTTCCTCTTAAGAGTTACTGAGGGAAAAGTACCTTTACTGTAGGTGGGAAAGGGCCTAATGTCCTGAAAGCATTAGTTTAGGTCAAACAGATTGTGCCACACATTGATCTTGCCGAAATTTTCTAAGGGAGGTTGTTCATACTAAAAAATGTATTTTACTGTTTTACAGTATTGAGAATCAATGCCAGCAAGGCCTCACAGACTTAAAGGGAAAGTTCACCCCAAAATGAAAATGATCTCATCATTTTCTTACCCTCATGCCATTCAAGATGTGTGTGACTTTCTTTCTTCTGCAGAACACAAACAAAGATTTTTAGAAAAATATCTCTGTTCTGTAGGTCCATACAATTCAAGTGAATGGTGGACAGAACTTTTGAACTTTCACAAAGCCAGCATAAAAGTAATCCATATGACTCCAGTGGTTAAATCCATGTCTTCAGAAGTGATATATTAGGTGTGATTGAGAAAATGATCAGTCCTTTTTTTACTATAAGTCTCCACTTTCAATTTCACATTCTTCTTCTTTGGTTTTTGGTGATTTGCATTACCAGTATTTGTGCATATCGCCACTTACTGGGCAGGGAGGAGAATTTATAGTAAAAAAGGACTTTAATATTTATATGTTTCTCACCCACATGTATATCATATCACTTCTGAAGACAAAAGTAACCACTGGAGTCTTATGGATTACTTTTAGGCTGCTTTATGTGCTTTACAGAGCTTCAAAGTTCTGCCCACCTTTCACTTGCTTTGTGAGGACTTACAAAGCTGAAATATTCTTCTAAATATTTTTCATTTGTGTTCAGCAGAAGAAACAAAGTCATACACATCTGGGATGGTATGATGGTGAGTAAATGATGAGAGAATTTTCATTTTTGGATTAACTATTCCTTTAATTTAAAGGCCATCTTGCTCCCTAAAGTCAAAAAGTTTATTATTGGATAATGCGATTAGTATGGTGGAGCATAACATTATACATACAAATCAATGGCCAAGTGCAGAACATCCTTAAAAGGCCAATCATCACGACTTTGCATGTCAAAAACATGAATACGACATAATGTACTTTCCTTGACTTGTTCCTCCCTTTCTCTTTTTCTTAAGGATGGATATATCGATTTTGTGGAATACATTGCTGCCATTAGTTTAATGCTCAAAGGGGAAATCAACCAGAAGCTAAAGTGGTACTTCAAACTTTTTGACCAGGATGGCAATGGGAAAATTGACAAGGACGAATTGGAGACAATATTCAAAGTAAATGAAAGATTCAACAATTCTGTTTTCATTAAGATTTTTGACAGCTTTCATTAGAGCTCTCAGGATTTTATCTGCAGCAAATACAATGTGAGACGAGGTTCATATCTGCTGATGATTGCTGGATTATCATCATTAAAAATATCCTCATATGCTCCCACATCAGGTCTTTAATTAACATGACAAATAGAATGCCATTGCTGAAACTGATTCAGAAGTCAGGTGAACTTGGACCTTGGATCAGTCTGCTTATCTTGTGGATGATCTCATTTAATCCAATTAGGAAACTGTCTTCCTTGGGCCTTATCTGTACCTCAGTTTCTGAGACTGCTGCTTTTTAGCATGCCAATAGGATTGCATGTTCCAAGTGGTTCCATGTTCAGTTCACTTTGGCTGACCTCTGGCAGTGGTGGCTGGTTGCTATGGTTGGCTATTACACACAACACTGAAGCAGTTCAATCATCCAAGTTCTAGGGATAGATATATATAGTGTATGCAGCTGAAGTCAGAAGTTTACATACACTTAGGTTGAAGTCATTAAAACTCATTTTTAACCACTCCACAGAATAGCAAACTATAGTTTTGGTGAGTCGTTTAGGACATCTGTGCATGATACAAGTCATTTTTTCAACAATTCTTAACAGACAGATTGTTTCACATGTAATTGACTATCAAAATTCCAGTGGGTCAGAAGTTTACATACACTAAGATAACTGTGCCTTTAAGCAGCTTGGAAAATTCCAGAAAATGATGTTAAGCCTTTAGACAATTAGCCAATTAGCTTCTGATAGGAGGTGTACTGATCTAGAGGTGCACCTGTGGATGTATTTTAAGGTCTTCCTTCAAACTCAGTGCCTCTTTGCTTGACATCATGGGAGAATCAAAAGAAATCAGCCAAGACCTCAGAAAGAAAATGGTTTATCCTTGGGAGCAATTTCCAAACGCCTGAAGGTACCACATTCATCTGTACAAACAATAGTTTGCAAGTACAAACACTCTGGGACCATGCAGCTATCATACCGCTCAGGAAGGTGATGCATTCTGTCTCCTAGAGATTAATGCAGTTTTGTGTGAAAAGTGCAAATCAATCCCAGAACAACAGCAAAGGACCTTGTGAAGATGTTAGCGGAAACAGGTAGACAAGAATCTATATCCATAGTATGAGTGTATATATATATATATATATATATATATATATATATATATATATATACACACAAAATGAGTCCTATACAGACATGAAAGGCTGCTCAGCAAGGAAGAAGGCACTGCTCCAAAACAGCCATAAAAAAAAGCCAGATTACAGTACATGGGGACACAGATCTTACTTTTTGGAGAAATGTCCTCTGGTCTGATGAAACAAAAATGTAACTGTTTGTCCATAATGACCATTGTTATATTTGGAGGAAAAAGGGTGTGACTTGCAAGCCGAAGAACACCATCCCACCCATGAAGCATTGGGGTAGCAACATCATGTAGCAAGACATCAGCCAGGAAGTTAAAGCTCAGTCATAAATGGGTCTTCCAAATGGACAAAGGCCCCAAGCATACCCCCAAAGTTGTGGCAAAATGGTTTAAGGACAACAAAGTCAAGGTATTGGAGTGACCATCACAAAGCCCTGACCTCAATCAGACAGAAAATTTGTGTGCAGAACGAAAAAGCGTTTGCGAGCAAGGAGGCCTACAAACCTGACTCCGTTACCAGTTCTGTCGGAGGAATGGGCCAAAATTCCAGCAACTTATTGTGTGAAGCTGGAAGGCTACCCAAAATGTTTGACCCAAGTTAAACAATTTAAAGGCAATGCTACCAAATACTAACAAAGTGTATGTAAACTTCTGACCCACTGGGAATGTGATGAAAGAAGTATAAGCTGAAATAAATACTTCTCTCTACAATTATTCTGACATTTCACATTCTTAAAATAAATTAGTAATCCAAACTGACCTAAGACGGAGAAGGTTTTCAACAATGAAATGCCATGAATTGTGAAACTGAGTTTAAATGTATTTTAAACTTCTGACTTCAACTGTATGTATCCTGAGTTTGAGACAGGGAAACAGAGAAAATAATATTACAGTAGATGCCATTCACTTCTAAAGCAGGGTTATAAAATATGAGGTGTTTGTGGTTCCGGCAGCCCTGACTAATGCAGCATAAATGTGAGGACAAGCACAAGTGCAAGACGCCTATATATACATGTCCCGTAGAGGATAACAATATATTTAAGGTATGTTTCCATAGATTTATACTTTATGGATCATTGATAGAAAAGGTTGTCAGAAGTTGTCCAAATCTAGTTTCAAACACTTGTCAAGTTCATAGAAATCAAATAGTTGTATCTATGAAGATTTCATATATTTTTGAAAAAAATTTATAGTATTTTCTACCCAATTTCTTTTATTTAATTATTTTAAAAATGTCAAGTGGTGTTAACCATCAAGTTAAATGTATTAAAATGCTTTCCTTGCTTCAGCATATTTTCACACATATTTTTATATATAATACTGTATATATTTAGATATTTTAAATATCACTACTTTTTGAGTCAAGAACACCAAGAAATTTCTCAGGATTACTCGACATGAATTGAACAAAATGTGCCTTTTCACAAAAAATGTTAAATATATTTTAACACTTTACACAATCTTAAGGGTCTAAAGAGGTCCTCACTGTCTTTTTCACAAGGCTTACCTACATGTTGATTACACCATCTGACTTTTTGGACAACAGTGTTTCAAATATTCACATTTTCAAACTTTTTTCAAGATTTTCAGCAATTTAATTAGACTTTTCTTCTGTGTCTGGTCACACCACGTGACATTCTATACTTTAAGCCCCAGAAATAATATAAAATCACTTTGAACTCAGTAACTGAAAACATGTTCATCATTGAAGTGGTGTATGAAAGTAATTCTTTTGTGTTAATTGCATTTTCATAAATTTTTGTATAACTCAATAGGTTCATACCACAAATGTATCACGTTGTGTTTAATAATTATCCCTTTTTGGTTCTACAAACTACAGGCAATACAAGACATCACACGAAATCGTGACATTGTGCCAGAGGATGTGGTGACTCTTATATATGAAAAGATTGATGTCAATGGAGAGGGTGAGCACAAATTCCATTTAATTAATGAAAAATATGAATCTGAATATTAATCTTTCACATGTCTGTTGAGCTGATTGCATTTTGAAAATTCTGAAAATTTCAGGTGAACTGACACTGGAGGAATTTATTGAAGGAGCAAAAGATCATCCAGATATTATGGATATGTTGAAGAAATTGATGGACCTCACTCCAGTCCTAGTTATTATTGTTGATGGTCGACAGAAAGCCACCACAGAGGGTTAGGCTGCTTAAACACCATCATAAGGACATAATACAAAGAATACAAAAAAAAAGACAATCTCCGTTCTGAAATCAAAGTAGAGCTGAAAATGGATTGGAGTTATACAAGATGTTTGGCAATTCAACTCTGAGGATCAGATGTACGTCTCCACGCCATCTGTGTGATCCCCTTGATAGAAAATTCAAGGGAGAACTCAGACTGTTGCTCAAACCTGGTGCTGTCCAATCCCAAAGGAGATACAGAGCTTTGCGTCAGATAGGTACTCTGATGCTATAAGGGGTTCAGAGGACTAAGGAATGAGCAATGTGATGCTTAAGGAAAGGCTCAGTGGAGAAGGCTTGTAATATGACAAATAATGCTTGTCCAACTTTTATTGGGTAAACTCATCATATAATCCATGTATCGATTGGAACTGTTTATGGCATCCAGAGGCATTTTTACGCTGCTATGAGAGTGATTTGGGAGACAGTCCAGTCTATTACACAGTCTGAATTCCCTAGAACACTACGTAAATTAAATAAGGTATTGGATACCAAAAGTACAGCACTTTATACAGGAAAATAGCAAATTTGCAGTTACATAATGCAGAAGAAATTCATAAAATGCCTTTCCAGTTTTTGCTGTCTTTTTAGACTAAAACATTTAATCTGATTAAAACACTTGTCAAATGGTAAAACTAAAAGTTAACAAAGTCTTGTTAAAAGCAACTACATGTTTCAGACTAATAGAGATATTTAAAGGTATTTTCCCCCTCTAATATCACTGTTTAGAAGTCTGAACTTGTTAAAACAGTCTTGAACCCCCTAAAACACTTGGATGACCCAACAGAATCTGCAAACTTTTTCAGATTTTCTGTGCTGATCTTGGTGGCAAATCTTTGAAATTCTGTGGATTCTTTCAAATAATCACCAGCTCCCCTAACAATAAATGTAAATAGTGTATCCATAGTATACATTAAATATACACCAGTGTAACTCAGTCGATATGACATTAAGTTTAATGCAAACAAAATACAGACTTCAGGACATGGCATGCTTCTTCACATGAGGGCAGGTTTGAACTCTTTTCGATAACTCTGTATTATCTGCAGTGTTTTTTAATAGCAAAAATTCAATTCAAAGCTTTGTTACCATCTAGAGATGATGACATTTTCATACCATGCATGAAAATTTACACTGTATGTACAAATGCCTCCAGAAACAGATCTTCTGTATTTAAACATTTTCAGTTTTGACACTTTTCAGGCAGCAAGCTTCAAGTACTCAGATAAGATCATCTTCCTCTGTGATATACATTCTGGTATGAAATATTTATGTTGCCTTACTAATAAAACTTTAAGCAAATCACTGTTTAATTTTATCCAAGAGAAAGTAAAGAAATGTTGAGGGAAATAATGTTAAATTCTGTCTTTAGGTTACTAGTAAAAGCAAGTTACTGAGAAAATAAACTTGTACAAAACACCTTTAAAAAAAAAATAAACATTGGTTTCCATAGTCTACATAATACAAAGAAAATAACTGAGCACCGAGATACTTATATCCCTTATATCCATTCCTAAACAAATCCCAAAAGATCAACTATCACTTATTTGATCCAAAAAGAAACATTTTGGTCGCTCTTCTAAATATACGCAGTTTATCCAAATGCAAAGGGATAGTTCATCAAAAAATTATTTACTCAGCCACATGCCATTTCAAACTTTTTTCTGTGAAACACAAGAGGAGCAATTTTGAAGAATGTTGGCACTGTCCCTTTTTACATACAATGAAAGTAATGGTGGACAGAACTTTTCGGCCCCTAACACTCTGTCTAAAACCTCCTTTTGTGTTCCACAGAAGAAAGTAAACCATATGGGTTTGGAACAACATGAGGATGAGTAAAGGTTCACATGATTCAGTGAGTTTTTATTTTGTTTGAGGTGTTTGAACAGGTAAGCAATAATATGCATAGTCTGATGACGGTATACAGTATGTCACTCCCAGTGCACAGTAAACTGAGGTAAGCATCAGAGGGAAGAAGGGGAAAATCTTCTGTCAGATAGTCAGTGGGTAAACAAACTCACAGGTGAGCTCCATGGGAATCAGGCCCAAGAGATATACTGCTTCCAGTGAGTTCACCAAAGCACAAATGCAGTAAGTAAAAGACAACTAGTAATAAATAATGTCACTATTAAATACTGACCTGAAAAGCTTTAGAGAGGTGAAACTGAAGATTGTAAAAAACGTCATGAGAAAATTAATGGGCAACACTGCAAATAAGAGGAGGCACTGAAAAAGTTATGAGATGGGTGTGGAGCTGAGGATTTCTTAAAGGGATAGTTCATCCAATATATATATATATATATATTTTCATTCTCATCACCCTCAAGTTTTTACAAATGCATGTGTCTTTCATTCTTCAATAGAAATTAATCATATGGGCCACTTTCATGCATTTCGTGCTGTCATTTTGGAGCTTGACAGCCCTAGTCCTCATTCACAGTCATTATATGGAAAAGACTCGCCAGGATATTCCACATAAATTCATCTTGTATCTTCCACGAGAGACAAATAATTTTCTGCATGAGGGTAAGTAAATAATGACAGAATTTGTATTTTTGGGTGAACTATTCCTTTAATGAGACGTACCTTGGGTTGTGAAGAGGAGTGGAAATATGGTAGAATGACCAGTTGTACTGAGGATAAGAAAAATCCTGGTGTCCTACTTTCCACTGCAAGCAGACTGACATGCATAAATCGGTGTTTGAAAGATCAGCCTATTTTAAACCCGCCTATGTAAGAATACCATCAGATGAATACCTCAAAAGGAAGTATGGCCATTAGAATTAGCTTTTTCATGAACATGCCAATCAGACATAAATGATCCATGGACACAAACGACAAGACACCGCACGAATCCTCTTGCTCCATTTGGCCTATGCCATATCTTGAAAAGAGCAGACAGCAAGGGAAAAAGTGACATGGTTTAAAATTACATCCACAGCTGTACAAATGGAATCAATGAAAATCGATTTATTTGAAGATGCAAAATATCAATGCAAGTCAAAAAGAACTTACTAATATTGACAGTAACGTACAAACAAGGGTTGCCAAAGGAGAAACTCTTGAACCAGACCACCAGCCATTGAGGCCTTGGAGAGTTTGTTGATGCAAAGCAGTTTGAATCTGAATGAAAGAATTAGTAACAAGTCATGATGTCACAACTTGACTGGCATAAAGTGTTGAAGGCAGTCTAGAACCCGGTTCTCCTGGTCAGAGATGGCTATTCCTCTACCTCTGGTCTACTGGGGAAGACAATCTGTAGAAGACCCATGTGCAGAAGCAAAAGGCAAACTAGGAGGCTCAGATAAGTCAAACGTTGGCAGTTTTTACTTGGTTGCAGTTGTCAAATACAAACAGAGGATTAGTCATAGTTTTACAAAACAAAACATAGTCAGCCCAAAGGCACAGAGAAACAGAACTTAGCTTTTCTAGAACTCAGGTAGTCCATAGATGGCAGGCTCAAGACTGAACACAGCTCAAAGAAAGCTGCCAACTTAAATAGGGCAAAATACAGGTGGAACACATTAACCTGATTAGCAGTGATAACAGAGTTCATAGCAGGTGGTGCCACATAGTGGCTGGGAGTGTAATTGCAGGGAGGAGCGGACAGCTCTCCATAGTGGCTTGGAGAGTAATAGCAAGAGGGGTCAAACAGTGTTCCCTGGTGGCTTGGAGGGTCATTGCAGAGGGAGTCTTACAGGAGCCCCTCTCTTAGGGACGGCTCCTGACGTTCCGTTGGGATTCAGACGTTGGAACTCTCTGATAAGATCTGGATCTAAGATGTCCCCAGCTGGCACCCAAGACCGCTCTTCTGGACCATAACCCTCCCAGTCCACTAGGTATTGGACTCTTCCACGAACTCGACGAGAATCCAGCAGTCGACGGACAGTGTACACTGGCTGCCCACCAACGATCTGGGGTAATGTAGGGGGCTTCTTGGCTGTGGACAGAGGAGAGCAAACAACAGGCTTCAAACGTGAGACGTGAAAAGTGGGGTGGATGCGCATAGACCTGGGTAGGAGTAGCCGGTATGAAACAGGGTTGATCTTCCTAATGATCTTGAAAGGACCGATGAATCGTGGGGCCAGTTTCCGAGACTCTAGGTGAAGTGGAAGATCCTTAGTTGATAACCACACCCTCTGACCCTGACGTAGGGATGGCCCGATTCTACGGCACCGGTTGGCCTGTCTCTGTTGCCGTTGTGATGCTCGAACTAAGGCTGTGCGTGCTCTCCGCCAGGCCTGGCGGCACCTCTGGACCAATTGGTTTGCGGCTGGTACCTGGACGTCAAGTTCCTGCTCAGAAAACAAAGATGGGGAAAACCCAAATTGACATTCAAAGGGAGACATGCCCAAGGATGAATGATGTAGAGTGTTATGAGCGAACTCAGCCCAGATCAGACGGGAGCTCCAGGTGCTTTGGTTATTGGAGACCAGGCACCTGAGGGTCTTCTCAATCTCCTGGTTGACCCGTTCTGTCTGACCATTAGACTGAGGGTGGAACCCGGAAGACAGACTGATGGACGCTCCAATAAGACGGCCAAAAGCTTTCCAAAACCGAGAAGTAAATTGCGACCCCCGATCAGAGACCATGTCCTGAGGAAACCCGTGGATCCTGAAGACATGCTGCATCATGAGGTCTGCTGTCTGACAAGCTGTGGGAATCTTAGGCAGAGGTATGAGTTGACATGCTTTTGAGAACCTGTCTACCACCACTAAGATGACTGTGTTACCTTGCGATTTAGGGAGTCCAGTAACAAAATCCAAGGAGATGTGAGACCATGGACGCCGCGGGATGGGTAAAGGGTGAAGGTGACCCTGAGGGTGGGCCTTAAGTTCCTTATTTTGGGCACATACAAAGCAGCCAGATACAAATCCTCTGACATCCGCTTGCATACTGGGCCACCAGAACCGTGTCTGGATACGCTTCAAGGTTCTTGTAACTCTAGGGTGACCAGAAAGGGATGCATGTCCCCACTGCAACACATCAGATCGTACAACATTAGGAACAAAGAGGCGACCTGGGGGGCCATTACCTGGGTCGGGGTGTTGTCGTTGAGCCTTCTTTACTGCCAAGTCTAGTCCCCACTGAACCCCTGCCAACAACTTGGAGGCTGGGATGATGGGCTCGGGTCTGTCCTCCACCTCTGGTGTGTCGAACTGTCTCGAAAGGGCATCGGGCTTAGAATTCTTAGAGCCTGGTCGATAAGAGAGGATGAACTCGAAGCGATTAAAAAAGAGCCCATCGGGCCTGTCGTGGATTCAACCTTTTAGCATCCCGGATGTATGTGAGGTTCTTGTGGTCTGTCCAAATGATGAATGGGCGTTTGGCCCCCTCCAACCAGTGTCTCCATTCCTGGAGCGCCGACTTCACCGCCAGCAGCTCCCGGTCACCAATGTCATAGTTCCTTTCTGCTGAGGTGAGTCGACGTGAAAAGGCACAGGGATGAAGTTTACTGTCCCCTGTGGCCCTTTGGGACAACACAGCTCCCACTCCAAGATCTGATGCATCCACCTCCACTACAAAGGGCAACTCGGGGTCAGGGAGGGTCAGGATGGGTGCAGAGGTGAACCTTTGCTTGAGCAGCTCAAATGCTTGATTAGCTCTTCCAGTCCATTGAAATTGCCTTGAGGTCTTCTTGGTAAGGGCTGTAAGGGGTTCTGCAATGGAGCTGAAATTCCGTATAAATCTCCTATAAAAGTTTGCAAAACCAAGAAAGCGCTGTACCTGTTTTACAGAGAATGGCTGGGGCCAGTTTAGGACTGCATGGGTCTTGCCAGGATCCATCTGAATGGTGCCGTTGGAGACAATGAACCCAAGGAAGGAGACTGTTGGTACATGAAACTCACATTTCTCCAGCTTCACAAAGAGGTTGTTCTTTAACAGTTGAGACAAAACCTGCCGGACATGCTGAACATGATCTTGGTAACAACGGGAGAAGACTAAGATGTCATCGAGGTAAACAAACACAAATTGGTTAAGCATGTCTCGTAGAACATCATTAATAAACGCCTGGAAGACGGCAGGGGCATTGACTAGGCCGAAGGGCATTACCTTATATTCATAGTGACCAGTTGGTGTGTTGAATGCAGTCTTCCACTCATCCCCGGCTCGGATCCTAACTAGGTGATAGGCATTCCGAAGGTCCAGTTTGGTAAATATGGTTGCACCTTGAAGGAGTTCGAAGGCTGTAGCCATCAATGGCAGTGGGTAGCGATTCTTTACAGTGATACGATTAAGACCCCGGTAATCAATACATGGCCGGAGGCTGCCATCCTTCTTCCCCACAAAGAAAAACCCAGCTCCTGCTGGTGAGGTTGAAGGGCGAATGAATCCACTGTCAAGTGCTTTGTTGATATATTCCTCCATAGATGCTCTCTCTGGGGCAGACAGAGAAAATAGTCTCCCTCGAGGTGGACAAGTGCCAGGGTGCAGTTCAATGGCGCAGTCATAGGGTCTATGGGGTGGAAGAGCAGCTGCACGTTCCTTGCTGAACACCTCACAGAGGTTTGCATACTCCTGGGGGATACGGGATGACTCGAGGGGGGTAACAAGATCACTGGGAACTACTTGTCTCAGCCCAGAAATTGCCAGCATCTCTGTGGATGGGGCTGGTGGCTCAGGTATTGTAGGAAAGGTCGTCCGTGGCTCAGGAGAATGACAGAGACAAACCAGACACACAGCAGTTAGGACCCCACTCACTTATCTGGTTGGAAGACCAATCAATTCGGGGGTTATGCAGAACTAGCCAAGGGTACCCAAGGATCAAAGGGAATTCAGGAGAATTGATTAAAAAGAACTGGATCACCTCTCTATGAGAACCCACTTGAAAATGGAGGAATGTGGTGCAATGGCTTACCTGGCCAGAACCTAGGGGCCTCCCGTCCAAAGCAGTAACGGTCAGAGGATCATTGAGGGCGATGGGCTGCATCTTTAACTGTGAGGCCAATGTGAGGTCCATGAAATTCCCTGCAGCACCAGAATCTATGAAAGCCATGAGCTCATGAAATGCATTGCCCCAGGACAGTTTGACCTTAATGGAAAGACCCGAAGCTGCTGGTCGGGGGTAAGTGATTACGCTCGTCCCAGGCCCCCTCTTCTTGGGCGAGAGCTGCCTTTTCCCGCCAGTTCAGGGCAGTTGGCTCGGAAGTGACCTGGCTCACCGCAATACAGGCAGCACTTCTCTCTCATTCGTCTCTCCCTCTCCACCTGTGACAACCGGGTTCTCCCCAACTGCATTGGCTCCTCAGGACACCCGACCAGTGAAGAAGGCTCCATAGAACCAGTGGTGTTGTTAAACTCGGGCAGTCGAATCTCACGGCGACGTTCACCTTGTCGATCCCGGATGCGGTTGTCCAGTCTGATGGCAACATCGATCAGAGACTCCAAATCAGGGGCTGGATCTCTGTATGCCAACTCATCCTTTAATTCATGTGATAGTGCACGATGGAAAACAGCCTTCAGGGCTCGCTGATCCCACTCACTCTCTGCCGCTAGGGTGCGGAACTCTATAGCAAACTCTGCAGCACTGCGACTTCCTTGTGAAAGTTGAAGCAGTCGATGATCAACCTCTGCTCCACTAACAGGGTGGTGGAATACTTTCCTCATCTCTGATATGAAGAGCTCACTGCTGTTGGTGAGAGGAGACTGCTGCTCCCAGAGGGCTGTGGCCCAATCCAACGCTTTTCCTACGAGAAGGGTTGTCATGTATGCCACTCTGCTGCTCCCTGTAGGGAAACTGTTAGGCTGCAATTGGAAAGCAAGAGTACACGGTGTTAAAAATCCTCGACACCTCTCTGGGTTCCCATCATACCTCTCAGGGGCTGGAAGTCTAGGCTCGAGTAGGAGACTTGCTGGTGGACCTGGCTGAGGGGTACCTTGAGATGGGACTGGTAGAACTGGAGCTTGAGCAATGGACTGGGTTGGTGGGACTGGAGAGGTTTGAGAAATGGACTGATGTCTTAAATGCTGGAGAATCTCAACTAGTATCAGTTCATGCTTGTTAATGGCCGAGGCTTGGCCAGAGAGCTCAGAGGGGATGCGTTCCACGTTGGAGGAAGGAGTATGTTCTTCTGCTGGGTCTACTTCCATGGTTCAGTCTTGCTGTCACAACTTGACTGGCATAAAGTGTTGAAGGCGGTCTAGAACCCGGGTCTCCTGGTCAGAGATGGCTATTCCTCTACCTCTGGTCTACTGGGGAAGACAATCTGTAGAAGACCCATGTGCAGAAGCAAAAGGCAAACTAGGAGGCTCAGATAAGTCAAACGTTGGCAGTTTTTACTTGGTTGCAGTTGTCAAATACAAACAGAGGATTAGTCATAGTTTTACAAAACAAAACATAAAGTCAGCCCAAAGGCACAGAGAAACAGAACTTAGCTTTTCTAGAACTCAGGTAGTCCATAGATGGCAGGCTCAAGACTGAACACAGCTCAAAGAAAGCTGCCAACTTAAATAGGGCAAAATACAGGTGGAACACATTAACCTGATTAGCAGTGATAACAGAGTTCATAGCAGGTGGTGCCACATAGTGGCTGGGAGTGTAATTGCAGGGAGGAGCGGACAGCTCTCCATAGTGGCTTGGAGAGTAATAGCAAGAGGGGTCAAACAGTGTTCCCTGGTGGCTTGGAGGGTCATTGCAGAGGGAGTCTTACACATGACCAAGCTCATAATATGAACATACTATCAACTGATACTACTGTACAGTATACAGTATATTGTTTGTGTATTAAGATCAATGGTAATGTTTGAGTTGTTGAACATACCCAGGATGGAAGCTATATATATACAGCTTTATCTGCTATATATTGCAAAGTGCCCATTTGTTGAGTGCCCAGTATGACTCAGACCATACTTGAAAGGGAACAGTCCTGACAGGACTTGTGGAAGCTGACCCTTTTAAAGGTAAATACAGTTTATTAGTGAACCTCAGTGAAAAAGTTTGTCCTTTATCAGCTGGAAGTTTTTTTTTATATATATATCTGTAACAAACCAGGGGTATAAAAGGTCCAAATGACAATGCAAATGTAGACAAAACGATTGTTCCAAGTGCTACCAATCGCAAAAGACTGAAACTTCTCCACAGCAAAGACACATCTGAACAAAAAGGATGTAAGATTTTATTAATGTATCACAGTGTGGTAATCACACAATCCTTTTTCTTAATTACACAGAAAAAGAATTGTCTGCGTTGTTCTGGGTGAAACAAAAACATCTCAGCAGGTGCAATGTAGAGATATATGTGTTGCATTAAGTTTAAAAGGATGGACTGTGAGCCCGCAGTTCAGCTTGAGCTCAAAGAACATTTCTGTTCTGGACGCTCGCGAGCAATATCATTTTGGCCTTCGAAGCTGTCTTCAAAGTGATCACAGCTTTGAGAGTTATAATGGAAGGAAGCAGAATACACGATGAGAGGTTTAATTCCTCATATTTCAATGAAAGAATAAGCCCACAGTACTGGCTCGATGTTCCGACATAGCATACAACGTGGTGATAATTTAGAAGAGAATGCACTTACTATGCATTTATCAAAAGACATTAAAGAATGGAGACTCCGGGTGTCAGAGAAAAAACACAACCCTGATTAGTCATGGGCTCAGCCATGGCAGTTTCTAGGAGTCATAAAAGTAAACAAATTAACGACGTTGCTGGGTAATAGCAAAGACTGTTTAGCCCAAGGCTGAACACTGTATTAATAACCATTTAGCTAAATAGCCATCACCTGTCATACAGAACGCGCGAAAACTGAACCAGCCTGAAAAATAGCTATTTTAAGCGTGATCCGAGCTAAATAAGCAAAATGTACCATTGTTGTCATATTTTATTGTTGATTTTGAACAAGTTTTGGAGATTTCGGTCTTTCTCCATTTAAGTAGATAGGAGCTGTATTTTTATGCCGCTAGTATCAATAGAAAATAGCTGCGATGAGCGTACCAATGATGACCGGCGTGGACTGACTTGCCTTGTAATACACTTTGCTAATAGTTATTTTAAATGAGACAAACACTAGGGCGCATGACGGCTTAAAAACCTAGTCCCCCATTGAGCGGCAGTCAGGAAGATTTGTTTTATCTCACCGGGGACATTTGTACACTAAACAGTATAATCTTTAGAATACATTCATTATACGTAATGGTACCTGAACATACAAACTGAAATCGATAACAGCAATCCATTTAAAAGGATTGTTAAAAAATACAAATAAAATCGAAGCAGTAATCACAAACGACTGTGATTGGTCCATCTTGGCCCACGTTGAGAAGAGGAACAGGTACCATGTGGCAACGCCGTCTTAACGGTGAATAATTCAAACAACAAAAGACATCAATAAATTTATTTGCCAGTCAATTTCAATAAATAAGCATTTAATAGTTTAAATATAATAATAATTATTATTATTTAAATAATAGTACCTAAGATCTTTAAAAAAAAATACTAAACAAAGCTAAAACACCTAAAAATACGTCCGGGCCGTTAAGCTCCGCCTATTTTATAAATTTATTTCATGCTAATAGTCATACTACATACTTCTTCTATTTCACTTTAACGTCGTCAAAAGTGCATAAACTTTACCTTCTTCACAATACTATCAAACCGAACCTCTGTTCAGTCTGGCAATATTTTTTCAACAATGTCATGCTGGGGAATCTTTCTGCGCAGACAATGTCAATTCTCCTCCCTTTTAAAATTGCACCAGCTCAACGTGCAACAAAAATGTCAAAGGAAAGGTAAGGTAGCCTTGCCGTTGTTCGACGGACACATTGTTGTAAACCGCATATTTCGACAGACAGATGTCCGTTTCCTTTAGGGTTCCATGCATCGACCGCTGCGAAGACTTATGATGTAAGGAAAGTGGAGTTAACGCCACTGGAGCAGAGGAAACTCACTTTTGACTCTCATGCGCTTGTGACAGAGCTGAAATCGAGCGGTATGTTTACTGTATGTGCCAGGCTGCAATTACCTAAAATATATGATGAAGCGCTTGCCATAGTTTTAAATGCATGTGCTGCAAATACATTCCTAATGTGCATGTAGCTCAAATGTAAAATTAAAAGATTTAGATATGTATTTACATCTATCATTTATGTATGTCATTTACATGTAGATGTATTTGTATATTTGATTAAAGACACATTTCAAACACCACACGTTTTCAGTGTTTATTTAAGGCTTGATTAAAATCTGGTCAAATTGGAAAGGTACTTTTTTTTTGTAATGCATTTTTTTTTTCTTGTCATCAAATATATGTCTCAGGCTTTGAGAAGAAGCAGGCAGAAGTGATCGTAACCGCAGTGGTGACTCTTACTACAGCCAACATGGACATTGTATACAGAGATATGGTCACAGGAGCCCATCAGGTTAGCAAGCGACAAATGTGCTGTCAGCTAAAGTGACTGATAATGAACTCCATTTAATGATATGGTTTCTTCATTTTTTTTCTTCTTCTTGTGTTAGGAAATAGCGCTTCAACAAATCATGGCTCATCTAGACTCAATTAGGAAAGATATGGTTATTCTGGAAAAGAGTGAATTTGCCAACTTGCGTTCAGAAAATGCTGTAAGAATGAAGTGTAATTTAGCATTTCTTTAATTGGTTTTGATTCTACCGTCAGAAAATAAAGCAAATAATAATACATGAATATACCACTCATATGAGACACATGATTTCCATTATTTAGTTATTTACCATTCCAAATACTTTACACACAGAAAATGAAAACAGAACTGGAACAAATAAAGAACAGACTACAGGTGAGTAAATGGTATGTTCTGTGAATTTTAATAACCATTCATCACAAAATACTTTGTTTATCCCATAATGGAGTGTTTAATGTTTGCTGTGTCACTCTGTTACCCAAACACTGAAGGAAGAAAGTCAAAAAATCAGAGCAGATGCAAAGTTAGATATTAATCTGGAGCGAAGTAGAGTTACAGACATGGTACGTATGCCTTTTTCACATGAAATAAATTCATTTGTTTTTTAAGATGATCTTTTCATAAACACTTTAAATTCAATTGATTTATTTATTTTTATTTCAGTTTACAGAACAAGAGAAGACACTTATGGAAGTTAGGACAGAGTTTCATAAAAAGGTGGGGTTTAAAAATGGTCGTGCTCGCATGTCATCTTTTGACAACATAAACAATCATTAAAGTTTAAGGGAAAGGCAATTTATTGATGCACTCAAATATAAATTAATGTTATTTCAAATAGAGCTTCATTTGTACTTAATTATGAAAATAAAAATACATTTTTTTCAGAATGCAGAACTGGAAAGTGAAGCTGCGGAAACCTCAAAGACAATAGACATTCAAGTAGCCTCTTTGAAAACCCTCCTGGAATCACTTAAACTGGAAACAATTCGTTATCTTGCAGGTAAGCACATATGAATTACAGGAATTGTAACTCTCTCAGTGGTGGCACTATTGAGCTACTATTGATTCCATACATCGTGTGGCTAAATTATTTGATTGCAAGCCCTTCAGATAAGACACTAAACTTGATAACAGATGACTATATTAATCAAGTGACCCATTAATGGCTCATTCAGTATGCTGATGCAATTTAAATTTGTTGTTTGACTTGCACATATACACACTAATAACATAATCTGTACTGTTGAATTGAATGATTAATTTATCAGATCTTTCATATTCTTTTTCACAGCGTGCATCTTCACCTGCTTGGCAATTGCATTGGGTTTCTATCGCTTATGGAAGTGAATCTAAAAAAAATAAAATTTGGAAGAGATTTTTGTTGTTTTTAGTGGTGCTTGCAGAGCAAAGTGTCACTATTATAATCTCGCATATTTATTATTATTCCGTACAAAACTTCAGCACCCAACCCGTCCCACACTGTAGTAGATTGTAATTAGGTGTCAAAAGGACCGGCCTTTTGATGACACCTGTGCTATGACTTTTCTAAGGGGTTGAGGGTACCGCGCACCCCTGGGGGGCAAAAAACATCCCGAAAGTTTCCTATAGGCATACTATTGCAAGGGTCTCGCCCATGAAAACAATAGTTTTTTTCCTACTATGACGATACTGAATTTTGTGGGATCATATCTCCCAATCAGAATGACGTAGAGACATGGGGATGGACTCATTTCACTCTGAATTTCACTCGGGTCTCTACCAATCAGTCTTTAAGGATCATCTTGGAAATGGCTTACAAAGGGCTAACTTTGGATCAGAATGTATTACAGACATGACAGTTAGCTTATTTCACTTGGGTTAGCAATCAATCTTCATGCATCCACTTGACAAACTACTTAGTCATGCTCTAACAACCATTTAGAGCACCCTAGCAACCATCCCCCTTGACTTCCATTCCAAATCACTTAGATGGGTATCTCAGGATCAGAATGTTGTAGAGATTTAATTGTTGGCTTGTATGACTCATACAGCAAGGAGCCTTCTTAGTATCTTCTTAGTGCCTAGCAACCAGATGGGGTTACCCTAGCAACCAAGTAACAAATCACATGTCTCTGCACCAGTACATCATAGAGACGTTTCATTCATTTGACTTAGGGTAGCAAGGAGCCTTTTGAGTCTGACACTGGTAACTTCCTAGCAACCAGAGGGAGTTACCCTAGCAACTATGGAACAACACCAATATCTCTGCACCAGAACATCCTAGTGTTATGGGGGTGGCCTTTTTCAACATTTCAACTTAGTGTGACATTGTGGTGAGAAATTTTGCCACAGTAAGCACCACTCACATCTTCTTCAGGAAATCTAGTTATTACAATTTTATTAAATTTCAATGTTACATGGTTTTGTGAGGAACATGAATATATATATTGTTCTTTAATTTTCCTTATATAATTAAATTCCAACAATGATTTTACACATTTTGCTTAAATCTAAGGAAATACAAGCAGAGCCTCTCAATAAATATTAATTTTTTGTAATACACTTTTCAAATATCTAAATGTTCATCTCTTTGCAATTATACTCTTAAAACAAAACCTGTAAAAGTTGTTTGTGGGCATTTGTTTTACATTCATGAAAAAATTATATTGACTAAGTAAAGAAACCATACAGTACCACAGTTTCTTTTCTTATAAGTATTTCAGTTTGTTTTCATTAAACCTTATCCAGAAGCTGAATTTCATTCTGTATATTGTAGCCATTTAAATGACAAACAATGGAACCATAGAACTTACAAGCATGAGATACTGTATTTATACATAACATATTAAAATAAACTGTCTCAATGGGTCAAACTGAGCCATTACAAAGCATCGTAAACCGCTGATTCAATGCTTGAATTAATGTATTAGTCTTGAATAATGATTCTTTTCCTTTTTTGTTGTTATATATACATAATTTCAACCTTGATGATGAGCACACCATGAGGCTGTGTATTTAGCATTTACATGAACCCCTTTACATACCCCATTACAGCTAAATGGATTGTATAAACATAAAAAATTCAATTGTCTGGTATACATATGGTGAAATTTCATACATGGATGTTACTGAAATAAATCGACAGAGAATGTTTCATTAGCACTGAAACTTTTAGTATTATGGATAAAACTTAAGTTACACAAGACACTATTTGTTCTTCTGAACTTAAAAGCATGAGAAACTGTATTTATACTTGTGACATATTAAAATAAACTTTCTCAATGGGTAAAAGTGTGCCATTGCAAAGCAGCGTAAACTGCCGATTCAAGCTTGAAATTTGTAATTGAATTTATCCCCTTTTCTCCCCAATTTGGAATACTCAATTCCCACCATTTACTAGGTCCTCTTGGTGGCATGGTTACTCGCCTCAATCCGGGTGGCGGAGGACTGCCTCCGTGTTACGTCCCCAGAGTTCTGGGTTCGTTTTATAATGATTCCTTTTCTGGTATTGCTTGTGGTTTGTGTGTTTGTGTTTCTTCTAACAGGCAAGATGGCTTCTGTTAACTGTTCCGGCAGCTGATTGGTGGTTCAACGGCTGATTGGATCTTGGAACTCCTCCCACTCGTCAGTGGCTGCAGCTGGCTGGGCTCTTTAAAAAGCCCAGTTTTGAATCAGTTCACCCCCCTGTTCCTGCTGTTGGTTTGGTTGGTACCCTTTGTGGGGATCTTTGTGACTTTTAGATAACTTTATTGTTCTCTATTGATATTTTGTTTGGAACATTTGACACTGTTTTGACAATGTTTTAATCTGATTTGTCTGCTAGTAAATCTAGTTTTGTGTTCCACTTTTGGAACTTGTAAACAGCAGGACTGAGCACTTGATGTTTGTGAAGTCTTATAATTTGTTAACTTTTTTTTTTCCTTTATTGTTTATAGGGAGTTGGGGGAGTAGATTTAGAGCTACCCCGGGGTATACATCACCAGTAGGCACACTTCTGTCTAGAAACACCAGCTAGACCTGGGCGGACCACCAGCTGTAAGTTTGGTTAGGGCGCCTTGATCGTGTGCCAGATAGGTGATGTGATTTTTTTTATTTTTTTTATAATTAGTATAGGTTAGGAGTGGGGTTTCTTTTATTTCTTTGGTCTGTCCAGCTCTCCCCCTTTCTCCCAGAAAATTGTTTACTATTCACATTATTACCGTGGCAAAAATAAAAGCTTAGTTTGTACGGTATTTGTGTCCTTTTCTCGCACCACGACTCCATACCTCCTTTGTGGGCCCAAGCAGTAGGTTATCAGGTTCCCCTCCCTTTCGGGGGCTAGAACATAACACTCTGCTTCTGAGACAGTCAATCCAGGCATCTTATCACATGGCTCGCTGTGCATGACACCTCGGAGACTCACAGCATGTGGAGGCTCATGCTACTCTCCGTGATCCACGCACAACTTACCACGTGCCCCATCAAGAGCGAGAACCAATAATCGCGACCATGAGGAGGTTACCCTATGTGACTCTACCCTCCCTAGCAACCGTGTCAATTTGGTTGCTTAGGAGGCCTGGCTGCAGTCACTCACACACCCTGGATTCTAGCTCGTGACCAGGGGTGTTAGTCAGTGTCGGTAATCACTGAGCAACCCAGGCTCTGATTCAATGCTTGAATGAATTTAGTCTATTAGTTTTCAATAATTATTTTTTTCCCCCTTTTTTTTTTTTTTTTTTTTATTTGTTTCACAGTTGAAGTCAGAATTTGAATACATTTAAACTCAGTTTTTCACAATTCCTGATATTTAATCATATAAAATATTCCCTGCCTTAGGTCAGTTAGGATCACTATATTTTAAATATGTGCAATGTTAGAATAATAGTAGAGAATATTATTTATTTCAGCTTTTATCACATTCCCAGTGGGTCAGAAGTTTACATACACTTTGTTAGTATTTGGTAGCATTGCCTTGCACAAGCTTCTCACAATAAGTTGCTGGAATTTTGGCCCATTCCTCCAGACATAACTGGTGTAACTGAGTCAGGCTTGTAGGCCTACTTGCTCGCACATGATTTTTAATTTCTGCCAACAAATTTTGGATTGAGGTCAGGGCTTTGTGATGGCCACTCCAATACCTTGATTTTGTTGTCATTTTTGGTACATATGGTGAAATTTCACACATTGATCTTACTGAAATAAATCAACAGAGAATGTTTCATTAGCACTGAAACTTTATTTAGAATTATGGATAAAACTGACAAGTTAAAATTTGAGTCATAAAGCACACACAATAATCAGTTTTCACACAAGACACTTTTTTTTTCTTCCGATTTATTTTTATTAGATATTCTGCAAAAAAGCAAAATTGCCCTTTGAACCTCTGCAAACAAATTAGACACCCTGTTTTTTTGTTTGTTTTTTACTGAACACACATTACACTTGAACCAAATACAGTAGCAAACGCTGAAATAACTATTTACATAATGAGGTCAGGGAAATCAATTGGAGTATTCTTCTGATAAATTATAAACCATCAATTGTCAATAATTTACAATCAGCCCCAATCCTGGATTTGGGGCACAGCCAACTACTGAAAAGGGTTTCCCTCTCGTTTTAGAACAAAATGTCTTTCAGAAATTAAGTGTTCACCATTGCCAAAAGATCAGTATAAATGTCTCATTCCAAGAACCAAAACAAAAAAAGGACTCAAGGATTTTTCCACCCAAAACCTAGTTGATCAATACTACACAAAGAATACCAAAAATATCTTTATTTATAAATTAAATTATACGTACATCTTTTAAAGTACATTTCATTGGGCATTCACATGGCAAAAACACCAGAATTTTGCAGGCAAATACAAATACAAAAATGTATTTAAAGTATCACTAGCTGAAGTGCCTGCCCCAGCAGCTGTGCAATATAAAAATATCCTTTCTTTACAAAAACACAAAAGACTAGCTAAAGTAACCACAAAAACCAGTGGCTAAATAGCAGCATAGTTAGAAAATAATTGCACTGGTTTCTGATTCTCCTTCTAACTTAACCTGAACCTCCTCTTTTACCATTGGTGCATCTGCATCATCATCAGAAGGTTCTTCTTTAATACTGGAGCATGAGGCCTCATCACCCTGCTCTTGTTTGACGAAAGCCGTTAAATGGTTTTCTGTAAGCATTTTATTGGGTGAAGGTGTGCGGTCCACAAAGGAGGATGTCTACAAAAAAAGGGAAGAGTTTTGCCAAGAATAAAGCATGATTTTAGAAAGATCTTTGTTTTACGTAAATGACAATAACTCAACATAACACTAATGTGAAGGAATAGTTCATCCAAAAATGAAATTTCTCATTTATTCACCCTCATGCCATCCCAGATGTGTATGACTTTCTTCAGCAGAACACAAATGAAGATTTTTAGAAGAATATTTCAGATCTGTAGGTCTACACAATACAAGTGAATGGTGGGCAGACCGTTGTGGCTCCAAAAACGACAAAGGAAACATAAAAGTAATTCATACGACTCCATTGGCTAAATCAGTGGTTCCCAACCCTGTTCCTGGAGGCCCCCCCAACACTGCAAATTTTGTATATCTCCCTTCTCTGACACACCCATTTCAGGTCTTGGGAGTCTCTATTAAAGAGCTGATGAGTTGAATCAGGGGTGTTTGATTAGGGAGATTTCCAAAATGTGTAGTGTTGGAGGGCCTCCAGGAACAGGGTTGGGATCCACTGATTTAATGAGTTAAATCCATTTCTTCAGAAGCAATATAATAGGTGTGGGTGACAAACAGATCAAAATGTAAGTCCTTTTTTTTAATTCTAAATCTCCACTTTCACTTTTGAAAGTCACATGTGGTGCCTGTTAATTTCACTTTCACATATGAAAGTGAAGATTAAGGGTTAAATGTTTTGTTTTTCACCCACACCTATTTAATTGCCTCTGAAGATATGGATTTAACCACTGGAGTCATATAGATTACTTTATCATATGGTTTCCTTTGTGATTTTGAGCTACAAAAGGTCTGATCACCATCATTTCAAGCATTGTATGGACCTACAGAGCGAAGAAATTTTTCAAACAAATTTTATTTGTGTTCTGCTGAGGGTGAGTAAATGATATGAGCATTTTCATTTTTGGGTGAAGTATGCCTTTAACCTTTCAGCAGTTTTAGAAACAAGGTTTAAACATGTAGATGCTAAATGTGTTGAGATCATCATTAAAATGAAGACATCTTGAAGTAAAGCTGTAAAAGTTAACATTTTAACACATGCAATTAATATTTAATAAACATTTTTCTTTAACGCAATTAACACATTTACCATTTTTGACATTAAATTCTGACATTTTATTCAGCACTGTGTGAGTTATAAACACTGTCTGGAAAAGGGCAGAACCTTTGCAATGTGTCCGGGGACATTTCACTGACGAAAAGAGGTATGACTTGCTTCTTTTTATCTTTTCTTTTTAAAAAAAAGCATCAGCTAATGATTACCGGACAAATCAGATGAAGCATCATTGCTTTTAGCGCTGCCAATGCTCTTGTAAAGCAAGACGTTTGGACAGGCATATTACCATACTATATTTCTGCCATACATATATCAGAAGCAGCAATAGCAGCATGCCATTCTGCGTCTGCAGCATTTAAAAAAAGTTAAAAAAAGATTTCAAAGTGGTACTTAATGCCCTGACACGATTCATGTGAATTCCATACACAAACTGGATAGCCACATGATGTTTGTTATACAGTCTTTTCCACGTATATGAACACTCCTCAAAAACCTATAACAACGCTGTTTGTGCTTTTACATGACCACTTTAAGCCACATTCTACGGGAGAAAGAACAGCCTGTCTGACGATTAATATTGTGAAGTATGAGTGTTTAAGAGATTTAATGCGCATTGCAATGAATACACAACCTATGGTGACTAGTTCTTTCAATTAATCATCCTCCCACTTAGACTTTGGGAAACATTTGCAACTTGAATTGGTGCTATTTCAGTCCATTTCTATCTTTATACTGTGAAAGGATTTGTTTGTAAAGGTTAATAAAGCATTATTGTTACGTGTTTTGTTTTCTTTCCAAAAAAGGAAATAAATGCATTCTGACAAAAAAAGTATTGTAACATTTCAGCACTTTCAAAATCTGCGATTAACTTATTTTCCGGAATTAAGGAATTAAGTCGGACATAAATAGTACTCGTACCTGGTCATAATCACGTTGTTGAAAAGAAAAACAAACAAACAGACAAGTCGCATCAACTCTCAGCTAACAGAGGTGCCATATGGAAGCCATTATTTAGTACCTGGTAGCAGCTGCCCGATTTGTAAGCCACTCAACATGTCAGATCCACTCTGTTAAGATTACCTCGCAAAATTTGGTCTCGTTTTAATTGGGAGAATTTGCTTACAGTAATCATCTGTAACAGTTTATCAAATTCTGTTTGTCACATGAAAAAAAAAATATATACATTTATAACAATGCTGTAAATAAATAAACAGTAGGTCTGGGGAAAAAAAAATCTGTTATAAATCACGATTCTTGAGCCAAACTATTTTAAAATAGTCTCCCTAATGAAAAATGTATTTGATCTTAATGCTACAATGATTAATGGATAAATAACAGAAGCTATATTTGTGCAGAGTTCCACATAACAGGGTTTCTCTGAGAAGTTTTGTCTCTTAATTCTTTACGTTTTGTCCTGTTATAGCCATCAAAGCACCATTTGTTCACTGTAAGACATCAAAATCCTCTACTGTGATCAGCGTTCCTGTTATTAGGCTATGCATAATCAAAAAGTGTATTTTTGAGTAGTTGTGGGGAGCATTTGTCAGAAGTCATTCTGCAGATTCTGTCTGACACCATTTTAAAGGTTTAGCTGTAAAACGGCTTATCAAACTGTTGGATGCCGTAAACTGCAGGCTATGTGTTGTGCTCCTGCATATTTAGAATCTAACAGCCAGGGTATTCATGCGCAGTGGCGGGTAATTTTGTACATTTACTCACCACTATTGACAAGAAATGCCGCTAGACACAAGACGCGTGCATGAGGAATCACAACTGATTAGATTTAAAAGAAGAGAAAAGAAATGCCGGCGATGTGCATGTCTGATTTGCTTTTTTGTTCAGAAACGAATTTTCGCTTTGGCAACAACGTGCGCAGCGAGATCATGTCTCGTGGAACGTACTCAAATGGTGAATTCTCACTTCATTCATCTAGGAGCAGTTTGTAAAAATAGTGTTGTTGTCTATGAGAATGCTTCAAAGGATCTCAGACTATCTCAGGATGCATATGCAAATAACATGGAATGACATTGGCACTACAGGTGAATTGTCATGCGTGTCATAATTCAGTACAGCCCCAGAAATGGTTCTTGTACATGTTTACTCTTTAACCTCCATTTGTATGTTGCAAAATGATCATTACGATAATTGTAATAGCTCATGTTAATATTTGTTATATTTTATATTCTAAAAGAAAGTTAGCTTGATAAGTTAAAATTACATATTGTATATATTTATTTGTTGACATAATGCAGCCTTATATATGGGTTCCTTTTCAATAACAAGTCGCCTAGCTCAAACACCACAACTGGTCGATTGGTGGTTTTAAATGGGTAGTTTTGCGCATACCTACCTTTTACCTGCAAATGATATATTACAGAGTGAAAATAACTGTCATTTCAGACATCTGTTCTTCAATAGACATTTCTTTCTGAGAAAAAGGAGTGAACAAAGTTTCTTTTTTTGAAGTTGTTATATCAAAACAAAATCGCAATACACAATCACAATATAGCAATACATATCAATCGAAATATTGCTGAAATATCAAATTGGAAGGTTTTCTAGGCCTAATAAACAGCTTTTAGTCTGAGTAAAACAATAGGCCTGTTGCATTCTATAAGTTCATTAACGTTAGCGACTGTCTATCTGAAGATATTTCTGATATTTGCAACCATGCTTGCTGCGCACCAATTATCCGGTTCTAAACTGACTAAATGTTAGTACCACTAGTGTGAGGAAACGATTTTTTTGGCATGTGCGTTTGACAGTGGTCTAGATTGTGTTACAACAATAATCTTATGATGGGACAGAATATTTTACTGGTTGCATAAATTGAAGCAAAATACACTCGTGACCACTATATTAGGTACACCTACTTCATAACTCATGCGATCATCTAATTAGATATCGTGTGGCAGCAGTACAGTGCATAAAATCCTTCAGATACGGGTCAGGATTTTCAGTTAATGTTCACATCACCCATCAGAATGGGGAATAAAATGTGATATTACTGATTTCACCTGTGGCATGAATACTGATGCCAGACGGGCTGGTTTGAGTATTCTGTAACTGCTGATCTCATGGGACCTGCCATGGTTGAAATCACTGATGACATTTTTCTCCATTCTAATGGTTGATATGAACATTCACTAAAGCTCCTGACCCATATCTGAATGATTTTATGCATTGCACTGCTGTCATACAATTGGCTGATTAGACAATCCTAGGATTATGTAGGTGTACCTAGTAAAGTGGTCACTGAGTGTATTCTGAATTAGGAACACTACTACCGTCTCTACGACTTACGTTTTTATATGTTTGAATTTTATATGTTAAGCATATGTGTTGTGGTTTGTGTGTTTAACCGGCCGCCATCAATTACGTATAAACTATGTATACAAGTCACAGGACCCTTCAGATAATGGGAAAAATAATAATAAATTAAATAAAAATATGTGACTTAGATGCCAGAAAATGCGGTTTATTTAATAATTAAAAATTATGCAATTAATTGTGATTAAATATTTTAATCGCCTGACAGCACTCACATTTATGTATGCACTTACAAAACAGCACAAACTGCCACTTACATTTTTGTAGTCTTCATAACATGATGGATGGTATGTCTGAAAGAGTAGGAACAACTTTCATTCAGTATTCATACATACAGACATATACATACATACATACACATACATACATACATACATACATACATACATACATATATATATATATATATATATATATATATATATATATATATATATATATAAAATAAAAATATAAACACTAAAATGTTTACCTTTTCCTCAACTCTGATAGCATTCTTCAGGTGCCACTCCTCCTCTTCCTCCTCCCAGTACATCTCAAACTGCTCCTGGCAAATCTCACATAACTGAGGCGAGACAAAGTAAAAGTTTTTAACGGACGCCAGTTGTAACTGCCAGTTCAAATTTCTTTGAATACGAGTAATTCAGTAAATACGAGTAAATCCAGTAATATTTAAAAAATGCAAATCATATATCTGAGTGGCTACATTTGTCATACCTCATGAACAACATCTGCTGCAGCCTTCACACTTTGGAACTCTCTCTCTTTGGCTGCTTCCTGAGTTTTCTGAACAACCTCTTCATGAACTTTTTCAAAGAACTGACTCTTTGCCCTCTCCTCGAGATCAGCAATTTCCTCAAATTCAATCCAATCCTAAAAACACAGCATTTCTTTGTCAAGTTTTAATAAATCCCTTATTCCAGGACTGCATTTTGAAAGATACTTTCAGTATACTGAGAAATCTACAAAATGCTGTTTCTGATTAACAATATACATTATGTATTAAAAATTGAAAGTGATGGAGTTGTTTCTGGCTCACCGTCAGGCTGTAGTACCACCTCCGATGTGTAACTTTCTTACTGATGTCCTTCTCAGAACGATTCTGTCTGTAGTGCCAGTCCAAATGATCTGCATACACATCCGTCTGAGATGCAGTAAAACGCACACCACAGGAATAGCACTGGATTCCAGTATATAGTTTGGTAATGATACTGTCGTATCTCCTGTTAGGTGAAAATAAATGTACAAACAATCTCATTGTTACATAATTGATCTTTCTTTTTGCATCGCTTTAGTCTAAAAATCTAGTGTTAGATGTACATACGTTTTCATGTCATCCAAAACAAAACCAGTCAAATCTGGGACATTATCATCTTCTTCTTGTTCCTCCTCTTCCTCTTCTTCAGGCACAGATTGAGACTGAAGTGATGTTGTGGAATCTGAAATAATTTTAAAAACCTTTAAAATAATTAAAAGAATAAGAGTATCCTATAAATGTGTAACAGTGTATTATATAATAATTATACAACTGTAAAGCATGCAATTTAATACCAAACATTATGCATACCAGTTGTTGAGTCTGTTTGTGAAGCTTTTATTATTCCAGTAGATATAAGCTTTGATAGCAGGTCATTTACTTCTATTTGACTAAGTGCGTCAGGATCAGGCTGTTGAAACTGGGAACCTGAGAAGTAAAAACATAAATCATTTCAATCAACAATTTGCTTACCACAGGTCTAGCATAGACCACAACTTGCACATAAATGCAATCAAATTTTGACTGAAACACTACTATTACTGTACAATTCAAATTCAGGATATTTGAAAAATCCTTAAGATAAAAACTCACCTGGCTGGAAAGGCGATTGGTTTTGTGGCAAAAGAGTTCCCAACATCTGCAAATACACAAGGCAAAACATCACATTTTAACCACTAAGAACTGTATATATTATAACAAAGACTATTAAAGTCAACTTTTGTATTGCTGTGATGTCAAGAAGTGAGGGACACTTGGGAGTATGGAGTACTTACAGGAGGAACATTTCCAACACCTGGACCAGGGTATGGAGGGGGTCTATATGAATTCTGGAATTCTGATGATGTAGGAACAGGCACGCCAAAGTTTGGTGCTTGTGGAACATTTTGCTGCATGGGAAATGGTTGGACTGGGCCCACAAAAGTGTTCATAGGTGGCATATTGAAATTGGGTTGTGGCATGGCAGGGTTTACCACAGGACCTTGAGATGGATCATACATTGTTGGCTCTTGTGGTCTAAGCTGGTTTTGGATATTTGGGCCACAGTATCTCGGGGGAGCTTGCGGGTCATATCTTGGCATGACTGGCTGTGCATCAAATATTATGGATTCTTGCTGCACTGGGTTCTCAAAGCGCATCCCACCTGATGGACTGTCAAATCTAACTGTACCCTGCTGTTCATCATAATTCATTAGTCTAGACTGGAACCTTGGTTCATCATATCCCGGCGGACCCTGTGGCATGCGAGGATTATCAAACCTTGGCGGACAAACATATCTGTTTTGATGCATGGGTTGATCATAATGAATTGGGGCTTGAGGCTCAAACCTTACCATATTATGAGACTCAACATATCTCATAGGCCTAGGTGGTACTGGTGGGTTATTAAACCTAACAGGTCTTTCATGGGTGTTGAGAAATGGTCTTTCAAAGCGGGGTACATGAGGGGCATCATATCGATGTCCAGGGAACCTTATGGGTCCGTGACCACCAGACCCATCATATCCACCTGTACTGCCTTCAAATCGAGGAAGATACAGTCTTGGTGGACCATCTAATCTTGGTGGAACATCTAATCTTGGTTCCCTCATAAGACTAGCTTCCCCATCGTAGGGAGCTTGAGAACTCTTATATCCATCAAATCGCTGAGGAATATTCGGTCCATCATGCCTTGGTATGTTTGCCTGCACATTGAGTCCTTCAGAAGGGTGAGTTGTTGTATGTCCAGGGGATTCACCAAGGTTTCGTTCACTTCTTCCCTGTTCCAAGAAAGGTTCATGCCTTGGGAGACTCTCTAAAATGATTGGACCATCATCTAAGCCAGTGCCAGAGTGCACACTGTTGGGACTTTCAAAACGAGGACTGATGTCTCCTTCGGAATGTTGATCCATTTCAAATTCAGCAGGCGATGATGTCCGCTCAAATGACAGTCCTTTTCCAGCTGACTCATCCAAGCTGACAGGGCTTGGTGAATTTCTGAAAGTGCCTCTACAAGAGGGGGCCCTATTGGTTTTTCTTGGGTCATCATGGCCCGAGGCTGGTTTTATGGCATCTCTAGGCTTTTTATACACATCTGAGGTCTCATTGAATTGTTCACTCTTTTCATGAGGATGTTGATAAGTCAAGTCATCATGCAAAGACAATTGGCCCGCTTTGTGCACTGTGAATATTGACAAAATGAATATAGGCAAAAGAATTAAAATTTTTCTCAGTACAAAGCATGTCAGTGACAACACCACATACAAAAGATTTACTTTCATTTAAGTAAAACGTATCCTTCAGTGTCCTAAAGGGTGCAACTCATATCAAACAGGTCATATCAAAACAAAAAATACAAAGACAAGTTAAAAATCACTTATCACTATTGACAAATGGGGTTTCAATAATTCACCACATTTTTTTTATTTTACCTGAGCGCTGGAGCTGTGTTCTTCTCAACTTGGATTTATGTTCAAGATAAGAAAGCTCAGCATCACTTATTGTTTCTTGTGATTTCTTTTTTGATGAGTACATTCCTTCATCAAATGATTCATCCCAAGAGTCAGAGCGTTGTCTCTCCTCCTGATACTGAACAAGCTGATTTATTTGATGGGCTACATTGAGGAATTCTTCATTGGATATTTCGCCATTAGCATGCCTTTTGCTTGCCTGCAATCAAAAATGTCCAGTTTAGCAATTTTGTAGAGTAGTGTGGTATTACAGCAGGGAAAAATAAATCACAGCATAACTTATCAAAGCATAAAGGATGAAATTGGCACACCTTTCTTAAAAGATCCATTTTATTTGCAGAATTGAGTGCATCTGGTATTTGTAAGTTGGCATCAATGCTCAGCCGATGTTGCTTAGGTGTACGGGGTGTGGTAGGTCTCTGAGTAGTGTTCCATGTCTTGTGTCCTGGTGTACCCAGTCTTCCACGTGAAAGATCTCGCTCTGACTGTTTGGGCCTGTTCACAAATTTTTGTTTTACATATTTGTCAAAACAAATAAATCAGTGAATTTTTTTTAATTTAAAAGATTTAAAAAAACAATTAAAAAAAACATGTAAATCACTTACTGTTTATTTTCTTCCCATCCACTCCTCCACCTCTTGCCATCCTTTGTGTCTTTGTACTCGGCAGGAGACATTCTCTGTTGCGGTCCACCCTTCTGATCTGCAGGTCTATCCTCGAGTGGTCTTTTTAATCGCCTTGGTTCTGGAGCACTTTTTTTAGTAGTACTCCGATCATCTCTTACATTTTTCTGTGGAAGAGCATCTTCATTATGTGGATGTTTGCTTAACTGTCTATCCTTTCCACATTTGGGAGGTGGAGTAATACTCCTCGGTTTTCTTTTTGGAGATGATCGCCTCTCTTTTCTCTTGGGAGAATGTATCGGTGGGGAACGGGATTTTGAGCGAGACCTTTTTCTAAAATTTGCTCTATTGACTTTAATTTCTTGTTTTCCAAGTCTTCCATGCTTATTTAAAGAGCCATTTATAAGCTTTCCTCTGGTGATGCCGGGTTTCTGGTGATCCATGCTTTTGTCAGTGTCATCCCTATCTTTTTTCTCTGAACTTCTTTTCTTCTCTCTGACATCTTCCTCTTTTAAATTGGTCTTGTCATGTGTCTGCTTGGATAACCGTGGGTCCTTCTTATTAACTTCAGCTGTTCTTGTAGGTTCAGACTCCATCACTCTGGGTCTGACAAGGATACTTTTGCCAGATGGTGACACAGACTTGGATTTAGCCCTTTCGTCAATGACGGAGTTATCTTTTTTTGGAATCCTTATCTTGTCCAACTTACTCTGCCTTTCTGCTGATGCTTGCCCTCTTTTTTCAGATGTATTCAGAAAACTTGGTGTGACCTGGATCTCCTTCTTTTGTATCACTTGTTCTTTTGTATTTACAGCTGTTGTACCAAATCTGTTTATTCTAGGATCCCTTGTTGTAACTTTTTCTGAAGATGTTTGAGGCCAAGGTTTGGTTTTTGCTGCAGGAACAGTCTGGGTGACCATTGGTGACACTGGAACATTGATATGTTGTTTTGTGGCCATAGCTGGACTGGCAGCCTTGAGGATCAAAAATAAATATATACACGATCAGCCACAACATAACCACCAGCCTAATATCGAGTAGGTCCCCCTTGTGCTGCCAAAACAGCACCAACCTGCATCTCAGAATAGCATTCTGCAATAGTTATTCTTCTCACCACAACTGTACAGAGCGGTTATCTGAGTTACCATAAACTTTGTCAGCTCGAACCAATCTGGCCATTCTTTGTTGACCTCTAATAAAAAACGTGTTTCCATCTGCAGAACTGCCACTAACTGGATGTTTTTCTGAGTAAATTCTAGAGAATGTTGAGTCACAATCATCCATTGCGATTATCTAATCAGCCAATCGTGTGGCATGGGTCAGGAGCTTCAGTTAATGTTCACATCAACCATCACAATTGGGGGGGGGGGGGGTTGGGATTTGGACCATGGCATGATTGTTTTTTGCCAGATGGGCTGGTTTGAGTATTTCTGCAACTGCTAATCTCCTGGGATTTTCACACACAGCAGCCTCTCGAATTTACTCCGTTTGGTGCCAAAAACAAAAAACATCCAGTGAGTGGCAGTTCTGTGCATGGAAACACCTTGTTGATGAGAGAGGTCAACAGAGAATGGCCAGACTGGTTCAAACTGACAAAGTCTACGGTAACTCAGATAACCGTCCTGTACAATTATGGTGAGAAAAATAGCATCTCAGAATTATATTCTGAGATGCGGGTTGGCGCTGTTTGGTGGCACAAGGCGACCTACACAATATTAGGCAGGTGATTTTAATGTTGTGGCAGATCAGGGTATATACACTATATAAACAAAAATAAAAAATAAAAATAATTTGTAGGCAAATTAAAAAGAAATTCAAGATTTGGACATATTTTGTTGTAACATTACATGTTGTAAAGTCCACTTTAAAATAACTCAAGAGCAATCATCTATGCAAGATTTTTTTTTCTGCATGGAAGGCAACATGTATAGAAAATCTATACTTGGATGGACACTTCAATTATTTTATACTTTTGAAGGCACAAATTATATTGCTTTTGTTAATTAATGAAATGTATAATTATTTAAAAAAAATGGAAAGGTATTTTGGCAGAAATAAAAATGCAAACATCCACGTAGTTCACAGCGTAGAGGCTACACTGCAAGTTTGACGCAGATGTGTTAACCACCTAAAGGATAGATACTATTAATGCTAAATCAGATAAATAAATTATAACATTAAAATATCAGGAAAATTAAATTGTGTTGCTCCTGCTGCTTCTCCATCCAATGGATCCCAGCATTAGGAAATAGTGGCTGCAGATATATTTAACAAAGGATCTGATCGTTTCAATCTAGTATCAACAGTTTGTGGCAGAGCAGATTGTCTTATTAAACTGTCACAATGTAATGCAGAATTTTCAAATAGACTGTTCTTGACGTGTAGGGGCAGTGTAAACTACACTACCAGTCAAACGTTTTGAAACACATTCTTTATTAGAATTATTATACATTTTTTACACATTTTAGAATATTAAAGTAATCAAAGCTATGGAATAACAAATGGAACTATGGGAATTATGTTGTGACTAAACAAAATCCAAAATATATAAAAACAGTGTTATATTTTAGCATCTTCAAAGTAGTCACCCTAGAATTTGCAGACATTTTCTCAACCACTTATTGGGATGCTTTTTAAACAGTATTGAAGGGGTTCCTATCTATGTTGGGCACTGATTGGCTGCTTTCCTGTATTATTTGGTCCAAGTAATCAATTTCCAAAACTTTTTTTAATTAGATTTTTTTTTTATATATAATTAAATTAATGTGGTGGCACAATTGCATTTTTGTCAACAAAACAAATTTCAAACATTTAAGCATACGCCTTCAGATCAAAACGCTTTTAAGATCATGAGAAACATTTCAGTCAAGTGTTTCAAAAGTTGACCGGTAGAGTATATTGGATCCAACAGCAAACCCACAACACATAAGCATTTCCCATGCAAAGAGGGCTATACAAAGAATGCATAATACAGTAGCAAAAAAAACAACCAGCCCATTTTATTCGAAGGGTCAGAAAAAGGGGTGATTGAAAGAAAATTCTACACATCATAGCTCACAAGAAATTTGACATTTAATTATACATTTAAATACCTGAAAAGATTCACATGACCGAAACATTGCAGTTTTGCAATATTGTATTTAGATTGCAAGCTATGGCAATGTGTAGGATCCCATTATACAACTGCAGATACTAGCGTGCAGATGCTTCAAGTTCAGCAGAGCCTGCTGCCAAGTCAACAAACATAACTGAGACAAAAGCGCATCACTATTAAACTCACCAATTGGGCTTTTGTTTGCTCAAGTTCAAGCTCAATCTTCTTTTGCTGAAGCTCTAGCAATTGCTTTTGCTTTGCAAGCAACTGTTGCCTAATTATTTGCTCTTGTGTCAAGCTCTTCTCACTGACAGTGGGATGAGTTGGAAGTTGTTGTGTAGAGGACTTTGGAGATGTTACTTCTTCAGTCTAAAAAAAATATATATATATATTTTTCAGATAAACACACAAATATACTTCCGGCCAATAAGAAATTCCTCCTATCCCTTTAAAATTAAAGGACCACAGTCATAACTCCTCAAATACTCACCGGCTTTAAAAATTTAGGGTTGACATGAATGCTGGCATTCACATTTGGTGGCAAAGGTTTAATAGGCCAAGCAGGATCTAATGAGTTCACACGCACATCTACTGCATACAGCTTCTTCAAGGGGAAAATTTCATCCCATGTGGAACGCAATTTGAAGAGACTTTTTCTAGTGCCCTCATCCACCTGAAGTGAGGCAAAAGAAGGGGGTGGGGTGGGGGGAACAGAACGTCTGACTCTCCCGTTTTTTTACACAACACTGAAAATCCATATAGATAACCATTCCACTAATGCACATTATGGTTATAAAATGAGGACAAATATCACAGGACATTTAATGAGATGTAGGGCGGTGAAAACAAACTCAAGGAATTATGTACCTTCTCAAAAACACAAATAAAGGAATTGACTAGGTTCTTAGCAAACACTTCAAGGTATTGTCCTCCAACATTCTTCACTATGGAATCCACTAAGTATAAAACTGGGAGCTTCTCAGCAGGAGGTGCCTAAAGTGATAGAAAACTGACAAGTTTAGAGAACAACATGGGAGAAAAACACAACTACATTGAATTAGAGCCATATTGGTGAGGTAATTTAACTGTTGACGTTGGCTTAACACTAAATTAAAAAGAAAAAAGATGCAAACGTACAAAAACGGCTATTAGTTTTGTAGTTGGGGGAAAAAAAAATCTTCAAGGATTCCATTTGAAAAACTGAAAATGTTCAGTGATGTGATGTAAAAAAAATTCCTCAAAGTTCAAAAAAAAAAAAAAAAAAGCAAAAAGTTTACTGTTGAAAAGTCTTCAGTCTTCAGGTTCAGTCCAGTCCATCAAGCAGGAACAGTATTGTTAGATTTCACATTTCAGTTTGTTACTGTAAATTTTTGTTTTATTTTTTAAATAGAAGTTTTCCCACAGAGGCCCTGCAGTACCAAGCCCAAGACTTTAGATAGGGGCGGAAAGCTTATTTTATTTAATTTGGTATGTTTGTACTTTACCATGATTTCAAGATCATTATCCATTTAAAACAAGTTTAGATTTAATCCATGTATTGAAAAACACAAACTTTCGTCTATAAATTAAACATGAGGTCAGAAAAGGATTGACAAGAAATGGTTTCAAAATGCCCCAGTGAATAAAGAAATTGTAACGAAGCTACGCAACTTTTAAATATTTTAAGGGAATTTTAACAAATGCAAATATGGAATGTCATTTATAAAAATAAAAAATAAAATAAAAAAGTACACTGCACCAAGGCATTGCCATGGTGTTTAACATTTAAATAAAGCTAAAATCAATTCTGCAAACATATTACCACAAAAATACACTGGGAAATAAAGACAAAAGGACATTTCACATGGTTTATTGTCATAATTGAATACCATTTATTAACAATGCAGTAAATAAAAAAAGAAATTAATCAGCAATCTAACACCCCAAACCCTTTATTGATGAAAAGTACACAGCAATTTGAATGGCGCACATTTGTATAAAGACCTTAAAGCCAGACATGCTCATTCTCACGGAGCAGCCAAATAAGACTAAGGCAAACTGGTGCAAGATTTCAAATACGTTGCAAACAAAAACACATTGACATTTAATATAAATATTGGAAGACTGAAACTGATACTGAAACCACGATTTCAAATACTCCCCAGCTATCTATGTACATGGGCACAAAACCTTGTGCCAAATGATAACTACAGTAATGATGAGAAAGCAAAAGCTACTACTACACACTCCTAGTTATTTATAAAATAAGAGGATACGTGTTGCCACCCAAGTGAGAATCAAGTCAACTGTACAAGATAACAACGTGTGCAAAGTACAATAACAACTAGAAACTGACGAGAACTCAAGTCGCTGGCTAGAATACGTAATAGTAAAATTCAAAAGTTAGCATCGTTAGATTTGCTATAAGTATGGTTTTATTAATTCATGAATCATTCAGACTTTAACAGTTAATTACATATGGCCGGTAAGATTAAATGTGGTTATATTGTATGGTTTTACTATGCGTAGCTATCGGATGCATTTCGTTAACTTATTAAGGAAAGGAAGCTCAAATTTGCGTCAAGAACTAGTCATATTTGATGAGCAGCTGATACCCTACAATCTGACAAACATAACTGGCCCAATTTGTTCATGTGGCGTTCAATTGCTTAACTGCCCCAGAACGTCGGGAAATACTGACTTAAATATTAAATAGAATGCATTAGAAAACAATTAATAAAATTCGGACTGATGATGAACTAGCATTAAAACTCGTGTTTACGTTGATTACACAATGTGGTTGGCGAAGAAGCCGCCATGTTCTAGGCTTCATATCACATCGTCATTTAACAAACAGGCCTCACTCGAGCTAGAGACGATGACTGGAACAAAACAAAAAAAATCTATTTTCATAAAAACCTTGGAAATTTGTGCTTCGATTATTGCGACGATATCCTTGGTGAATTGGATGTTCTCTTCGGCTAGAATGGTGAGCATGTTGATGTGCGGTTTGCTGTTGAAAGTCAGATCTTCCAGCGAGGACTCGTACTCGCGACAGGCGTCCTCCCTCGCGCATTCGTCCGACATCTTTGAGCCGTTGAGTCGACACAATTTACACTAACATACAAACATTAGCTGCAACACAGTCCATTTAAGCATCTGTACTTCCTCTTCGTTTCCTTTGTACGTTGAATGTCGTGTCGTTTATCTCATCTCGCGTCTTTCTTCTAACGTTATTATCCGTTCTGTTAAGCACTGTAAAATGTCCGTCGTGTTTCAGCAGAGACTAGACGTCATACAAAGTATTTTATACTTTAGCGTGGGGTCACTGGTTTCCGATTGGCTACGCAGAATGGCTCGAATTGGATTGGGCGATGAAGACTTTCAAATGAATATCATTGGCCTAATATAGAGCTGTGATTTTCAAGAAGAGCCTATCATAATACGGTCGTCATCGTTACTCTTCAACTCGAGCTACGCAGACTGAAGGATCATTTGCATAGAGATTTCCAGTGGGTTCAAAACAATGTTCATTATTCTCAAATTTGTAAAGATGTTTTTTATTTATTTATTATTATTTTATTTTATTTTTATCTTATGTTATCTCTGGATTTTAATGGTTTAAATGTGAACTCCCTAACAATGGTAGACAATGATCAGTGAAATGTTTTTTTAAAGGTTAAATGAAACCTAATTATTTACCAAAAATAAGTATAATTTTGATTGTTTCAATGTTCAACATCCTAATTTCTTATAACTAAATATTTCAGATATCAGAGCTGTGACTACAACACATGTAATATTTTATTGTGACTTATTTGTGTATTTTAATAGCTAAGGACTTCATGAAATAGTTTACACAGAAATTAAATTCTCACACAATTTAAATCTTTGACATTTTCAATCCCAAAACCAAATGGAGTTATTACATTTATTTTATTTATTTATTTATTTTTTTTACAAATTATAACAACAACATTTTTTAAAAAAATTCAATCCTAATTAAAAATCTTTTTTTTAAAAAGATCTCTGAACAATTCATTTATATTTGTAGATGAATTACAACTTGTAGATGAATTGACAGACTCGCCTGAGAAACCTTCACTCGAGCCAAAAATCTGAAACTGATCCAACTCAGACATTGTGACCTTAGGTTTGTTCTGCATATTTTCATTATTTTCCCTCATAACTACGATGCTACTATTAAGCTCAAGTTTAAGTCCTTTGGAGCCCATTGAGTGTAAACATTTTTGGCTTTGTCCGGTCTTCTGTCCAAATGAGTGCCCATAATAAGAAACTGGGGTGAATTGCAAACATGGTGAAAAAAGCAGGAGGCCTGAAACTCCAGGCTCTGATTCGTTGACAGTCTTTGGTTCATTTACTTTAGAAATCTCTGTCACATCAAAACAGTCCATGTCCATACTTTTTTGACAAGAAGGAAACAAGTATGCTGAGCTATTGTACTCTTCCCCATACTCATCATACACGGTCTGTTTCTGCTTGACTTTGCAATTTACAGAATGGAGCTCACTTTGTGCACAGTGCCTGAAATATTTGCCCTCTTCATGTGGACAACAAGCCACAGAGAGTCTGCTCTTGGTTAATCTTCTTCTTTGTATAGTGAGGTCCTTTCTGTTAGGGAGATGTGTTATGCTCACAATGTCAAGACTAAATATTTAAATTAGAGCAGATCATCTTTTTCCTATTTTGTCGTGAAGAATTGATTGTGTTCAGAACACTGGGAGGCTGAGGGTTGTAGGCATTGTTCTTAATTCCAACATTTTCTGGACATTAATTTTCAATGTTCCCTTTCCAACTTTTGTTGTTCTCATTGCACATTGGTGAGGACATATGTTTCACGTTGGATGGTTGTAATGAGTTGTTACTTATTTCTTCCGAGGTGAAACATAATCCAGGTGATTTCCATGAGCATGAGGGTGTGAATCCTCCACTGCTGAGTTGAGAATTCAACCTTGCACATGATGACAGAGTATAATTAAAGCTGTTTAGTTATTTTCCTTGTGAACATTAGGAGTCTTTCTGTTGTGATAGACAGATATTGTTGGCAGATTCAGAATGACATGAATGTGAATTTGCTTGCAAAATGTTTTTTAAATGACCAGTTACAGTGGATCCAGCCAACGATTGAGTTGGAGTAATTATTTGATAGGCCACTAACTGTCCAGATGTCAGAACCAGCGAAGAAGTGTTAGACAGGAACAAAATAAATATGAACATTTACTTAAAATAAGGGGGAAATGTAGAAACCCAACTCTAAATTAAAAGGAGAAAATACAAAAAAATAAAAATAAAATTATACATCTTCCAACAAAGCAGACTTGCACAGCTTTGATAAGCAGTTGTTGAACAGTATATGACCATCAGATTCTCCAAATCAATAAATCTGTGAACAACACATTTTAATATTAGTGACATTTAATAAGCAGAAATAACTGTTTAAAATCTGCATATTTTTATAGAAACAGTTAATCCAAAAATTTAAATTCTCTCATCATTTACTCATCCAGATGTGTATGACTTTCTTTCACTTGTCAAACTTAAATGAAGATTTTTAGAAGAATTTCTCAGCTCTGTAGGTCCATAGAATGCAAGTAAATTGTGACCAAAATGATTATCCAAAAAGCACTTAAAACAGCATAAAAGTAATCCATATGACTCCAGTGGTTTAATCCGTTTTTGATGATTCACATTCTTTGTGCATATTGCCACCTACTGGACTTTTGTGCAAATATGATTTTTTTTATTCTTTTCCTTTCCTTTATCCCTACCTTTTTCCTTTCTCTTCTCTGCCCAGTAGGTAGCGATGTGCAAGAAGAATGCAAATCGCTAAAAAACAGAAGAAGAACTTGGTCCTCTTGTGAATGCTCATAGGCCAGCTGGTGAAAGTGTATGTATGTATATATATATATATATATATATATATATATATATATATATATATATATATATATATATATATATATATATATAATTACTTAAAGATTGATCTGTTTCTGCTTCTGAAGACATGGATTTAACCAATGTAGATGTATGGATTACTTTGTTTATGTATGGATTACTGCCTTTATGTTCTTTTTGGATCTTCAAAGTTCTGGCCACCATTCATTGTATTGTATGGACCAACAGAGCTGAGATATTTGTCTAAAAATCTTCATTTGTGTTTTGCAGAAGAAAGAAAAGTCATACACATCTGGGCCATGAGCAAATTATGCGAGTATTTAAATTTTTGGGTGAACTATCACTTTAAATGATATAACTGCTTAAAATTGTACCTTAGGTCACCAGCATTAATGCCAAAGTAGGCACAAACATCCACCAAATACATCACACCAAATATATCTGTACCTGTAGTCCACATTTGTAAGTCACATGTGAATCCACACATAACACATGTTGCCCTAATGAAATGTATTCAAAGCTTAATCATTTCCACTGTACAGATTGACACTTAAACACACACACATGTAATAGCAATGTTATAACAACAGTAATTACAAACACCCATACTTCACTGGAATAATCTGCAAAAATGCAGAGCAACCAACCATTTGAACTGTATCATAACACGTAGCCTACCTTTTATTGGTTCCTGAGATAACATAGACAGACAGCCTTTGCAGCATGGGTAGACAAAACAATAGTCTTGCAGGGAAAGGATTGTGCAACTCACCAGATCCCTTGTGTTGCTCATGAGTTCTTTCATTATATAATTTCATTAGGGTGATTTCATATTTAAAATCTATTATTAAAAGTATGTATATTGTTGTTCAAAGAAAAGAATAAAAAAAGAGGGAACCGCACACAAAAAACAAACATGTTAAAAAACATGGCAAACGTTTCTGCTTCTGAAGACATGGATTTAACCAATGGAGATGTATGGATTACTTTTATACTGCCTTTATGTGCTTTTTGGATCTTCAAATTTCTGGCCACCATTCATTGCGTTGTATGGCCCAACAGAGCTGTGTGCTCTGTAAATACAGACAGAGCTAATATCTTATATATTTCTCCCACATTAGTGATGGGTTGTTCGCGATCGAGTCGGCTCTAAGAGTCGGCTTTTTGGTGAACGTTTGGAGCCGGCTCATATCAGAAGAGTCGAATCTATTAATATATATATAAGATATATAGGCCTAAGATATGAATAATCGAAAGAATAAATGAATTCATTTTAAATGAATAAATGAATTCACTAATTCAAAGAACGAAAAAATAAATACAATTATATAGGCCTAAATGCTCAAGCGCACACACATTCGTTGTGACTGTCTGCTCAGACTAACAGCCTCACATGTTGTTCCTGTCAATCAGAAACGCAGTGTCAACCAATGAACCAAATGAGGGAGGGCGGAGCCAACATTATGTTGTTCAGATAGTATTCGTTTTGAATTGTTACATTTATATGCACTTTGTTTTTATACATTATATATTAAAGTTATACTTTAAATGCATGCGCATGTGAAATAGCATCCTTCTTTTTTACATTTATTTCAATTTGTGGGATGCTGTAGTTTTTCAAATTGTTATTTATTATTCTTTGATATGGTGCAATATTCTATTATCAGTTCCGCTGCTCCCTACACGCATACTACGCAGTATACTTTATATGCACATGTTTAATATCATTCTTTTTCATAACAAATCAATGCATTTTTAAATTTATTGAGGTTAAGTACAGTATGATTTCATTAAATAATTTAAATTCGAATTGTTTTAACACCAATTACCAAAACTATCGCAAACTGTTTGACTTGAAAAAATACAAAACAGATTTTTTTTTTTTAAAGAGCCGTTTGGGAGCCAAAAGAGCCGGCTCTTTAAAAAAGAGTCGGAGTGCCCATCACTATCCCACATGCCTCATGGATCACAGCGCAATCTCCACAACGAAATTATAAATGGAGAAGAAAAAAGTAATTGCATAACTGTGTTGTAAAGCCAGAAGTTATTGAACATCATTTCATGCCGTTTAACCGTGTTATTATTTTCATTTATTAAGGGGTAAAAAATCTATTCATATAAAGTTTTTTTTACAATGTTAAAGTGTATTATTATCACGTTTGATATCGTTTGAAATAATGTGCCAAAATCTTGCGCCTCGTTCGTACGGCAGGAGTCAGTGATGCATAGTAGCTAAGCGAGAAATCCATGTAATATTAAAATAATATAAAGTTTGTAATGTAAATATTATTTTCCGTAACGTTAAAAGAAAATGTGCCATGGTAATTTAATTCTCCTTGCTTGATACCAAATTTTTGCTAAAGTTGAAAGAGTATTTTGTCCTTTAAAATAAAATCAATGGCGGAACTTTCAGCATTGTCGATGTTTTTCACCGGGGACAACTGTAGTGAAACACAGCGGGCTCTTTGATTTGTGTCTGTTTTGTTTTTCTTTAACTTTGTTTTGATTTCTAAGGATTGCTATTCAACATTCAGACAAATATTCACACAAACAGTGAGGAATGAAATATCACGTAAACGAGTTTACAGTAGTGTTATGTAATTAAATTTGTTATTCTGTGCTGGCTGAAAAGAAAAGAAAAATGGCAGTAATGTTATGAATAATTTTTAATTCATTGACATGAGTTTGTATATGTGAAGCGACGAGAGGTAGCAGTGCTACAGCTACCTTAGCAAACATTCACCTTTTCCCCCCAACTCAGCTAAGATATTATAGGTAAAGTTATGAATAAATAGTCACTTATTTATTTATTTATGTGATGACTACATCAACGACAAAGAAAATCTATTTGGGACAGCATCGGATTGTAAAGAAAAAGAGGTAAGAGATGTCAGCAATATGAAACTGTTTAGTTTTCTTGTTTGTGTACGTGTACACGATTGTGTTTACAAACTTGAAAGACATGGAGCTTTCCATGGACCCCATGTCTCCTAATCTTAGACCCTTCTTTAACTGACATTCAGAACTGTGTTTAATGTACACAATTAATAAGAGAGACTTCATCATACTGATATTTAATTAAAAAAAAAAAAGTTAGTGTTTAAATTACAGAGCTGTTTACTAGTATGGGTACTAGATTCCAATGTGTCACATAAATGGTTAAAACTGATTGTTTTTGTTTAAGCAGCTTGTCATTTTCCCCCACATATGAATTGTATTAACACTGGTTGTTGTTTTTTTGTATAGCATAGTTCTTGAAGATGAAAAATCATCACAAAGACAATCAGTTCACCAGCACCGGGCATGCTCCTCTGAAACAGATATACAGAACGGAAGATGCAATGGGCCAGAAGTATGTTTTTATTTTCTCTTTGATTTATGACATTATTCCACTTATAAGCTTTGTTTTATATATATGTAAATAATTGCTATTTCTACTCAAAGCAAAGCCAGAATAAGCAATTGATGCCAGGAGACTCTACTTTAGCTATGGATGAGGAAATTTTACAAGCTATGGAGGAACTGGGTCCCGATATCTTGAAATTCAAGAAAGATGAAAATATTCAACAAAGCTCCACATCTGTAAAGCCATCTGGATCTGAATTACCATCACTGAAGAAAAGCACTGACTTTCCTGTAATACCAGAAAGTAGTTGTGAGCAACGCATGCAAAATGCAGAAAAGATCCGCCCCACAATTCCAGTGACTGCCTGGCCACCATCAGAATGTAAGAGATACAGAACACAAGTGAAAAAAGAGAAAGATTGGAGAGATTTGGCTCAGAAGCTGTTATTCAGTGAAACCAAAAAGACAGAAGCAGGAGGGCGGGCTTATGATTGTGAGTTGAGGGACACGGAATACTCTTCACCTCAAAATAACATTATTTCCTTGAAAAAAGCGTCCAAAGTTGCAAATGACAGGTCACATTTAAAGTTCAGTAAACACATCAACACAGAAGACTCTCTCACTACCTTCAAGGATTACATTCTCTTCAGTCCAAGACATATGGCGGCTGCAAAAGAGCAATCTGTGTTGCAACAGCAGAAAAGATCACTCAAAAACCTTTCAGTTTCAGTGCTCACCCCTCCACCTGGTCTGGATCTCAGCATCCTCAGTGATGCTACACTACCTGATGCAGGTAGGGTACTGATAGATGTCTCTCCACTGTTGAGTTGGTTGCTGTCACTATGCAAAAAATAATTTTAAATGGGACCTATTATGCAAAATCACTTTTACATGGTGTTTGAACATAAATGTGAGTTAGCAGTGTGTGTACACAACCAGCCTACAATGTTAAAAGTCCACACACTCCTCTTTCTTATATGTCTATTAATCAAAAACAGTGTGTCAAAATGAATGGTTTTGGCCTTGCCCACGACTGCCGATGGACTCCACCCTATTATCATAGATCCTCCCCTGAGTGATCTACACACACAGTCCGGCATTTTTTTCCCACACTGGAGCAGATACAGCGAGAAGAAAAATGTCTCAGCTTTATAAGCATCATAAGTGTTCTGTTGTTGGCTGGAAAAGTGAACATAATAGTCCTCATGTACTCCCGGCATCAGAGCCACTGAAGATGCAATAGACAACCCGGACTGGTAATCTGGCATACTGGGCATTTTCCCGGTGGGCCGACGCACTTTGGGGCTGATCAGGGGCGGAGATGTCATCAGGAGAACCGAGCGGTATTTACGCTGTCAGTCATATAGGTTCTGATTTGTTGTTGCTGTAGTAAACGAAGCACAAGCTGTAAAGGCACAGACCTCTTCCGGAAAGGGGGCGGGGAGCAGCAGCTCATTTGCATTTAAAGACACACACAAAATCAGCGTGTATTTGATTCCACCCAAAAAGAGGCATTTATAACATGGCATAATAAATTATCCATGGGGTACTTTGAGCTGAAACTTCACAGATACATTCTGGGGACTCCTGAGTCTTATATTACATCTTGTAAAAAGGGGCATAATAGATCTCCTTTAAAGGATAACAAATTCAGAACTGTTTGTCAATATTGTCTTTTTTCAGGTTTTATTAATGTGTTTTTCTTCAACTTCCAGCACTTTCATGTCCCAGGGGTGAATTTTTACTAGAGCAAACAGATTTAAATTTTTTCTTTTTGTTGTATGACTGGATTTTTTTTTTTTTTACCAGGCCATCATTTAATTTTGGCTCTTTTTATATGCCTTTTTCATCTAGATTTGATAATTTTGCCTTGTCCCAGACCCATATTTTAATATTAATCTACGAAACTGCATACTAATTATTACATGTTTAAAACTATGATAATTTAAACAAAGACTAAATTAAATATAAACCACTTTATTACCCAATATTTATTGTGAAATTATTTAAAAGTTTTCCAAAATAATAAAGTTCTAAAGTTGTGGCAAATTGTTTTCTTTTTTCTTTTTTCAACTAAGTGTACTTGTTAACTAAGTGAAGAGTGTGCTTGAGATGAAATATGAGAGGTGATGTTTAAAGAAAACATTGAAAAATCAAGTTTTTACAGGGTGTCATTTTCAATCAAGTGATAATTTTGCCAAATTATAAAAAGTGTGAAAATATTATTTACTTCTGTCTATTAAGGATGCATAAAATGAGAGCTATGAAATATGCCTTAGCATGAAAAAACATGTCTAATTTTTATTTAAAAAATATAATTTCCATCAGTGTAATTTCAAAGCACAATACATAATTTGAGATGTCCTGGAAATGACACTTGAGGTGGGGATTTTGAAACTTTTAGAAATAATGGCATAAATCTCCAGTGGTGCATGTACATACACTCTTGAACATTGTTTGTAGACAAAATAAAAAGCGGTTAAGGAGAATACGTTTTAGAAATCTACTGTGCTAAAAGTGCCCGAAGTTGAAGAAACACAACCATGTTATATTTGTAGGTTTTTACCTTTTTACTTCATTGTCCTAACACAAAAATCATTGAAATATGATTGATTGGTTAATCGGTATGGATGCTTACTGCAGCTTCCATGTCATTCATTAATTATTTTCTGTTTGTTACACTAAACAGCCCAAAGTATTCATATGGGATATCCTGCTGATCAGTCAGACAAGCTTTTACTCTCCAGTTGGGGGCTCCCTCAGCCTGTTCTGCAGAAATACCTTCGTCTAGGAGTCCAAAGAATGTTTGAGTGGCAGGCTGAGTGTCTGACCTTGGGCAAAGTGTTGGAGGGCCAGAACCTGGTATATTCTGGTAACTCTAGGTTTTTCTTATTTACAGCAAATATTTACTTTGTCTTTTTGATGTTTTCATAGAAATCACATACAGTACATTGCATATTGGAATGACATACAACAATAATTAATGTAAAGGAAAGAATAAGATGTTATAATTGTCTGACAAATAATATTCTGTTGGGTGTTTTTAAACCTGTGAAATAGAAAATAGAGATAGCACTTTATTTTACAGTACTGCTTTACATTTATTATTATATAGGTACTAACCCTAAACCTAACACTAACCCTAACCTTAACCCATATTAAGTACATGCAGTTACCTAATGTTTCTCAGTTATTTCTTGGTTAAGTACTTTGTATGTATACTGAAAGTACACACATTGTAAAGTGAAGTGCAACCAAAATAGATCTAAATTTACAAGGGAATTAGTTGATAACTTCTTGTTATAGGGTACTTTCATAGAATATTTATAAATATAATTTCTGTTATTTTTCTCTGAGCGAATAATAATAATAAAACTAATCTTTTGTTTCTATCTTCAGCTCCAACCAGTGCAGGGAAAACTTTGGTTTCTGAGTTATTAATCTTGAAGAGAGTTCTAGAAACTGGACAAAAGGCAATGTTCATACTCCCTTTTGTTTCTGTTGCACGTGAGAAGATGTTTTATTTACAGGTTGGTTCACATTTCATGAGTACATCACTGTAAGCTCTCATCTAGTACACTGATCATTTATTGTATTTTCCTTCTTACATGCTTGTCCTTGTTAGGGGCAACTATAAATGCAAAATACTGAATATTTCAATCCATTCATGTCTGAAGTTAATAACTTGGTCATTTTCTTTACGTTGAGAGTCAACACAGTTTTTAGGGGAACTTGTTTCAGTTTTTCTAACTTGCATATTTGGATATTTTCACTTAGAATGTGTTTCAGGAGGCAGGGGTCAGAGTAGAGGGGTACATGGGTAACACTTCTGCAGCTGGTGGGTTTTCAGCCCTGGATGTTGCTGTGTGCACGATAGAGAAAGCTAATGGACTCATTAACAGGCTTATTGAAGAAGACAAACTGGATCTACTTGGTAAATTTCTGACATGTCTTTACCTCTCATGTTAATATGCATTAACGAAATCTTGTAAAACAAAAGTGCTTTCCCCATTTGCAGGAATTGTTGTGGTTGATGAGCTGCACATGCTTGGTGACTCTGGTCGTGGATATCTGTTGGAACTTTTGCTGACTAAAATTCAATACATTGCACAAAAAAATACACTAAGGTGTGTGTACGTCAATGTTGCAATGTGCAAAAAGACAACAATGCTCCAGTTCATATGATAATATAATAGAATTATAAGATAACCAATATTAATACTGACAGCTCACATCTTTCCAATTTGAAGGTGCTCTGGCCCACGTACAACTGCGGCTGTGCAGATTATTGGTATGAGTGCCACACTTCCAAACTTGGACCTTCTTGCCCGCTGGTTAAATGCTGAGCTTTATAGCACTAACTATCGTCCTGTGCCACTGATGGAGTGGGTCAAGATTGGCACAAATGTCTATGATGGCTCTCTGAACCTTGTCAGACAGTTCACTCCATCTCTTCCTTTTAAGGTGATAGTTTGGCATATTTGTTGGTTTCTTTCCATGTGTATATGGTATTGTATAACACAGGCTCTACTTTGCCTTTTAATGTTAAGGAACAAAATCTTTACAAGCTGAAGTGTGTAATTTCTGTACCACTGTGAAATCAACATAAAAAGTGTTTACTTTTAGTTGACTGCATGTTCAGCTGAAAAAAAAAAAAAAAAAAAAAAGATAATTTCAATTTTGAAGAAATAACACACAACAGCTTTAACATATGTTCAAATACAAATTAAAAATATTCTTCTGTCCTTAGGGAGATGATGATCACATTGTCAGCCTCTGCTTTGAGACAGTACAGGATGGACACTCTGCTCTGCTCTTCTGCCCTTCAAAGAACTGGTGTGAGAAGCTGGCAGATAGCATTGGCAGGGAGTTTTACAATCTCCATCACAAAGGTTTATTAATAGATATGTGCAGTTGTAGATGTTATACATTTTCATTCCATTAGTGAAGTAGTGTGCTCAAACATTATCATTATAATTATTTTTGCAGAGATGCAGTCAGGCTCTGGAGTGCAAAGTATTTCTCTGAAACCAGAAGGTCTTCAGGATGTGGTGGCCCAGCTAAAGCGGACTCCTGCAGGCCTAGACCAAGTCCTTCAGCGGACTGTTCCCTGGGGGGTAGCCTTCCACCATGCAGGTACTTGCACTTTGATCATGTAAAATCTACATTTTTAAACTAAAATAAGTTTATAGTTGCCTATTTTAATTAGTATTTATTAACCCCCCTTTGTTTTAGGTTTGACATTTGATGAGCGGGACATTCTAGAAGGTGCTTTTCGTCAAGGCTACATTAGAGTGCTAGTTGCCACATCCACCTTGTCCTCTGGTGTAAATCTGCCTGCTCGTCGTGTGATTATCAGAACTCCTGTTTTCAATGGTCATTTGTTGGATATAATGACTTATAAACAGATGGTGGGACGGGCTGGGCGTAAAGGTGTAGACACACTGGGTGAGTGCCAGATGTTTCAGAGGCAGAGGTTAATTGTTTAAAAGGACGTAAAATAAAAAAATGGTAATTTAGCAAGCTTGTGGCTACTGTTAAAGTGATAGTTCACCCACAAATTATGATTTTTAGAAGAACGTTTCAGCTCTGTATGTCCATACAATGCAAGTGAATGGGTGCCAAAATTTTGATGCTCCAAAAAGCACATAAAGGCATCATAAAAGTAATCCATACGACTCAAAAGTTCTCTCTGCCAGTAGGGGGTGATATGCATTAAGAATGTGAATCACCAAAAACGCAAGAAGAAGAATGTGAAAGTGATAGTTAAAGAGAAGACTGACTGAGCAGGGAAGAGAAATTATAGTAAAAAAGGACTTAAATATTCATTTGTTTCTCACACGTATTTTATCGCTTCTGAACACATTTATTTAACCACTGGAGTCTTATGGATTACTTTTATGCTGACTTATGTGATTTTTGGAGCTTAAAAAATTTGGCACCCATTCTCTTGCATTGTATATAGACCTACAGAGCTGAGAAATTCTTCTAAAAATCTTAATTTAAAAGTTGAACAGTGTTGCACATAATATAACCTATTCAAGATGTTTAGTAATAAATTGTGTTATAAGGGATGTAATGAGGGATGTGCTCATTCAGGTGAGAGTGTGCTGGTCTGTAAAGAGTCTGAGCGTGTGAAGGGGTTGAGCCTCATCCAGGGCACTCTTAAACCAATCAGCAGCTGCTTGGTGAAGAAGGAGGGTGAAGGTGTTACTACTAGCATGCTCAGGGCCATCCTGGAGGTAGGAACTTCTTTTTATTTTTTAGTTTATTGATTTTAGTTTATTGTGTTGCTGAAGTCCATCATCTTGTTTTATTGAAGATTATTGTTGGAGGAGTTGCCAGCTCACCACAGGATGTGAGGATGTATGCCTCTTGCACTTTGCTAGCAGCCAATATGGTAGCCGAACAGCCACATCAGGAGGGAACTGAATCTGAATCTCGAAGCAAGGGTGCAATTGAGGCCTGTATAGAGTGGCTGATGGACAATGAGTTCATTCACATACAGAAGGAGGGAGATGGTAAGAAAACATTGACGCATTAAAAATCGTCAGTATTTTTGTGCGGTAGATGTTGGCATTGTGTTATTTCTTTATGTCACAGTGGAGAGGTACTGCTCCACGCATCTAGGCTCTGCGACTCTGTCTTCATCTTTATCACCACCAGAGGCCTTGGGGATTTTTGCAGATCTCCAGAGAGCAATGAAAGGATTTGTTTTGGAAAATGACCTGCATATTCTCTACCAGGTAGACAAAACAGTTCAGTACTCCACTTTTTATCATCTAAAGTACAGATTGTTTCTTTATACAAATTACATGGGTTATTAACAAAGCTTCACATGCCATGCATTTCCAAGATAACACCTGTGTATGTGGACTGGACAACAATTGACTGGTACCAGTTCTTCTGTATGTGGGAGCAACTACCCTCTGCAATGAAGCGAGTGGCTGAGATGGTGGGCATTCAAGAAGGTTTCTTGGCTCGCTCCGTTAGTGGAAAATTGATTGCTAAAACAGAGAAGCAACGCAGACAGATGGCTATTCATAAACGGTGCTTTGTATTTTGTGAATTCAGGGTGTTACACTAAAATAATGTTTAGAATTTGATAGTATAATGTCACTGTGTAATTTTTGTCCTGCAGTTTTTTCACAACATTGGTTCTGTTCGACTTGGTAAGTGAAGAACCTATTGGAGCTGTTGCAAAAAAGTATGGCTGTAGCCGAGGACAGCTTCAGTCACTACAACAGTCTGCCTCAACATATGCAGGTACATTGGCATCTATTCATACTATCGGCGGATTTCAGTATAAGAGACAACCAATATGAGATTTTTTTAAAGAGATTTATGTCTAGCATGTATGTCCAAATCATCCCAACCTACAATGGTTAAATTTGGCTACAATTTTGGCAGGGATGGTTACAGTCTTCTGTAATCGGCTTGGATGGCACAACCTGGAGCTACTTCTAACACAGTTCCAAAGTCGTTTGAGTTTTGGAGTCCAGAGGGAGTTGTGTGATCTGGTTCGAATTTCTTTACTGAACGCCCAGAGAGCACGTATGCTCTACAGCTCTGGATTCATCACTGTGGCAGACGTGGCAAGGGCTGATATTACAGAGGTGGAGAAGGCCCTCAGAAAAGCCATCCCTTTCAAAAGGTAACAGATGGACTTTGTTCAGCTTGAAGATTTATTTGATCTCATGTTTGTCATTTTTGGGAAGCATAAGATATGCGTGAATCCCGTTCCAATCAATTTCAATACTGAAACTTATTGTTATGTCTTCATATTTATTTCAGAATGTGAATGTTTTATGTCATATCTCTGTAGCTCCAGACAAGCAGTGGATGAAAGTCAGGTGGAGGCTCATGAACGGAAGAGCATGCGTTGTATCTGGGTCAGTGGCAAAAAGGCCTTGACCGAAAAAGAGGCTGCTCAACAGATTGTAGCTGAGGCCAGACTGCTCCTACAACAGGATTTGGCTGTTCTTGGGGTGGAATGGAACCCAAACTCCCTCTCGGCAAATGTCCAACCAGATTCCAGTTCACCAAAGGAATTGTTAAATGAAAAACAGACCAAGTCAAGGAGTCCAGAACATGAACAGGGGGAAAATGATGAAATGAGATCAAGAGAAGCAGAGGCAGAACAGAACATATTAGTGGACAAATCTCTTGACACTAGTTCTCATTCTCCTTTGAGGCCAGTAAAGTTCACTGGCAATGTGGAAAAGCCATTGGACATTGACTCTGTCACAGAAATCACTATACATCAGGCAGATGATGTAACATCTGCCCAGTGTCAGTCAGCTAAGAAGTTTGAACTGCAGTCAACTGCATTGCACAAAGTTCTTAAATCCATAAATTTGAAAGACAAGGGTTGTCACAACAACCCGACAATTGCTGGGTCATCAAATTTTTTTTTAAAATCAGTTCAAAGGAACTTGGGACAAAATTCCAAACTAGAGAGTAACTTTATCTCTGACAATGACCAACATTCTGCAAGTCCACTCTTAAAACGCAGAAGGGTGGATGTTGACGATATTGCTGGAGCAGGACCTAAAACAACAACACTAATTGCTTATGACAGTAAACCAACGAAAACTGCTGAAGTGCTTAGCTCTAATTTTGAGGAACCTGAATCTGAATGTAGAAAAGATAAAGAAAAGATAAAATTCCAGTCTTTCATTGCTGAGCAGAACCTAGACATCCTGTCACACTTATGCCGACCACTACAGGATGGGGAGGCCCCAAATGCAACCTCTGTATTCCCTTCAAATAAGGGGAAAAAGTGCACATCTAAAACAAAACATTTAAATCAAAGTGCAAATGAACTTCAGACTGAAACTGAGAATCAACTAAACAAATCAGCAGTTACAACTAGTTTCAGGAATTTCAGCCACAGAGATGAGACAGCAAGCCGGAATGATAAGAATGTTCAATCAGATTTTAGCTCACACATAAAACCCAGGGTTACAAATGAGTTTGAATATAATTCTGAGAAGTTTAGATCTCCTGACTTGTACTCAAATGAATTAGAGGAGTTTGGTGATAGTTTTCAGCTTGATACACAGACTGAGAAAATGTTGCTTCAGGCGGATGATTTTTCAGATGGTAATGCTAACTTAAACATTTTCAAGGAAAGTAAACAGGATGGAAACCATGTTGATTTAGGTGGTAAACCGTTATCATCATTAGAAAATGAGAAAAACAAAGACCCAGCTGAAGGTTGTGGCCAAACAAAACAACATCACAGCCCCTTGCCAATTGAAGTCAAACTCAAATATAACATTTCACTTACAGACAGCCAGTTGGAGAATATTTTAAATTACAGTTATCAAGTTTCTGAAGAAGAATCATGTGCAAATAAACCAACAGACCAAAAAGAAAATCATGAGTCCACAAACAATAGCCCCAACAGGAGCAGCAGCTTTCTATTTGACAGTCTCTATGACAATTCCATCTTGGATGCCATGGAGGAAGCAGAAGTGGATGGCAAGGATGAGATGGTCGCTGAGGTACGTGCTAATTCAAATGACCCTTCTTCTCCAGAACTCAATCAGGAGAGGAGAGAATCTGTGCCAACAGACGATCAAGAAGCAATGCAGTGGGGTGAATCATCTTTCAACTTGTCAGAATGGGGAGACTCATTACTTTTTGGAGAGCACTACCTTGAAAAATTCAACAGTGTTGCCAAGAGTTGTGAAGGACCAAGATTGGGCCCAGACGAAGCAGAGAAACCCACATATATAGATGACATTGTGTCTGAACTACACTCATCTCAAAGCAATGAACCTCGTTCAAAAATGACATCTGAAAGACCTCTATTAAATGGTTATTCATTTCACATCAGCCCAGGAATGCAGGACATTTTTGATCAATGGTCTGATCAGTTTTCAACTCTAGATGAGGCTTCCAGGCAGTCACTTTCAACTGTGGTGGAGCCTAATGTAGTTGCTGTTCATGAGGAGCGAGCTGTTTCCCCAACAGCACACGCAAACCATGAGACTGAGTGGGGATGTCCAAGAAACGCAATAAATGAAGACTTAAAGGTTGTCCAGGCAAAACAAGTGACCCCTAATGACCTGATTCCTCCCACAGCTGTTAATGAGCCAGTCACACCAAGGGTCAAAATGACCACAGCAGCTTTACAATCACCTCTTAATCAAAAAACTAAGCAGGGGTCTGAATTGGATCCAAATTCCAAGTCCATTACACAGAAAGATGATCAACCTTATTTGAAGACAAATTCAGTGTTAGAGTTGGAAACAAGACTTTCTCAATGTCCATCACTTCCTGCTTCTAACTCCTGCAGTCCAGAGTCATTTACCATAATTGATGTGGCAAGTGATACAAGGCTTTTCCAAACATTTGTAAAGGAGTGGAAAACAAAGGAAAGATTTTCATTTGCTGTTGCCTGTGAGAAGATAAACAGCAGCACTATGCAACCTGAGAACATTATAGGTGGAAAATTTAAAAAACGTAAGTCTTTAAAAAACTAAATGAGTTTATATCCTAAAGTTGAAGAAAATGCAATTTATTTAAGTTTGTAAACTTTCATGTTATCCTCTTTTTGAAGCAACTTCTCCCTTAAGAAATAAAAGAAAAGATGGCTTCCTTTTAAAAGGTCATGATGACCTTGTTGTCACTGGTGTATCGATATGCTGGGGAGCAAAAGATGCATATTTTGTATCCCTACAACAGGAGCTGTCAGAAACAGGTATTGAAGCTGTGTCACTTATAAACCCAAACTAAGGTCTAAATGTAATCATCTATTGATTTATTTGAAATTTGCAAAGCACAACTTGAGCAAAGAGACCTTATAAAGCATTTTCCGTTATGAACTATCACTTAACATAATGCTTCCTCTGAACACTTTTTCCAAACAGGTATAAGTGCTAGCTTGGCTCCACCACCTCTCGATGAGAATCTGACCATGGAGGAAAGACTAAAGCAAATTCAGTGCTGCTTGGATCAAACATCATTCTCAGATGCTGAGAGAGTGATGGTTACTTATGACTTTATTCAGCTGTACAAGACACTTCTTCTGGCTTGCGGGCTCACTATGCATCTTAAATTTGAAGACCCAAAGGTTGGACAGGATGATCTAACTAAAGAGAATAACTGTTTGACACAGCATGTTTTTATATTCCCATTTAAAAAATAGATTCTCATAATGTAGGTTTTCTAATTCAACCATTCTTTTTACTTAAATATAGATTGCATGTTGGCTTCTGGATTCAAGCTCCAAAGAGCGAACCCTCCACAACATGATTACCAGCTTTGCTCCTGAGGATCTCCCAATGCTGGAGGGAATCAGTCCCGGTCAGGGTGTACAGAGCTTAGGAATCTTTGGAGATGCCAGTCAACCTGGACGCTACAGAGCTGCCATTGAGTCTGTTTTGGTCTTCAGAGTCATGACGCACCTCAATATTTTCCTAGAAAAGGATGGTTTCTTAGGTAACAAGCATCATTTTAGGCTCTTCAAAATTGTCTAGACAAAAAAGGCGAGTCATGTTACTAATTATTTGATGTCCACTTCATTTGATTTGTAGATGTGTTCAAGAAAGTGGAGATGCCCACCCAATACTGCTTAGCTCTGTTGGAGCTGAATGGAATTGGGTTCAGTGTTGCAGAATGTGAGGCGCAGAAGCATGTGATGCAGGCCAAGCTCAGCACCCTTGAATCTCAAGCCTATCAGCTTGCAGGACACAGCTTCTCATTGACCAATCCGGAGGATATTGCTGAGGTCACTCTCATTCTCTCCACTCAAATTAAAGACAGGCTTATTTTACAGTTTTATTTTTATTATTTGTTATTTTATAGGTACCCCTGTTTACAAGTACATTCATAGAAAAACTTAAAACGTCAGGGAATTTTAAAATAGGGATTTCCAGGCCTAAAACATTCCTGAACATTTGTTAAATCTAAAAAGATTGTGAAAAAGTTACAGAAATTTCTATAGTGAATGTAATTTTTTGTAGTAATGCTCTACTCTAAAATCTTTAATTGGCTAGAAAGTGCTCTTCATAAGTGCATTCTCTATAAACTCCAATCAACTGGAAAATCATTGAAAATTCATGGAAATACCATGAAAATGTATGTCAAAAAGTTTGGGAACCTTAATTTGAATACATTTAAACTTTAAGGTTTCAATTCTCCTTTTCCTGTGTAACAAATATCTATACTCCTTTATGTCAACTGTTATAGGTGTTGTTTCTTGAGTTGAAGCTGCCTCCCAATGGAGATTTAAATGGTCCAAAGAATAAGAAGACTCTGGGCTACACTAGGAGAGCAGGAGCCCGAGTAAAACTTTCGAAACAGTTCAGCACAACCAAGGTTCATTCCACAGTCCAATAGATTCTCAGAGTCAATACATATTTCAATCGTTTAAACCTGTGGGATACACTTCCTAAATATACTCCTCTCCTTTTTTTAATCAGGATGTTTTGGAAAAGCTCAAACCATTGCATCAGTTACCAGGAGTTATCCTTGAGTGGAGAAGGATCACAAATGCTTTGACAAAAGTGGTTTTCCCCTTGCAAAGAGAGAAGAGGTGGAACACACAGCTGAAGATGGACAGACTACATCCAATCTCACAGTCACATACTGCCACAGGTGTGGAGCATGAAGACATAACCTAAAAGAGACCTACTTCTTAGGACAGTCAAATGTATTTGAATGTTTGTCTTTCATAGGTCGGGTGAGCTTCACAGAACCAAATATTCAGAATGTTCCAAAAGATTTTGAAATTCAGATGCCAACCTTAATTGAAGAAAGTCAGCCATCACAGTGTGGTGCAAGCAAGACATGGTACAGTCTTGTATTGTTTAAATGTTTTTCTTCTATTTTATTCTACATTTAGTATATTTGTTATTTTTATTTTCATTTCAGGTGTAAAAAGTCAAAGATAAATCAGCAGCTGGCGCCTCTTTTAAAAATACCAGACAATTTACCAGAGAAAGGGATGCCATTTTTTGTGAGCATGAGACATGCTTTCGTTCCTTTTTCAGGTATTACATTTAGCTGTCTAGAGTTGGAGTTTCTTTGCACAAACAGCAGCCTGTATCATAATAAAGGAGATGTTATCTTTAGGATATCAGTTGGCTTATGTCATTTTTATGCCTCATTAACGATTTTACATATTTCATTAGGAGGGCTTATTCTGGCTGCGGATTACTCACAGTTGGAGCTCCGTATCTTGGCGCATCTTTCACGGGACAGGCGACTCCTCCAGGTGCTCAACAGTGGAGCAGATGTGTTTAAAAGCATAGCAGCTGAGTGGAAAATGGTGGACCCAGCTTCAGTTAATGATAATCTAAGACAGCAGGCCAAACAGGTTAAGCACATTTTACTTTATAAGTGATCATTTTGAAATCATTTTTACGCAGCAGTTTACATCACAGCTGAATTTCATTTAACTTCATATTTTCAGGTTAAAGGGTTAGTTCACCCCAAAATATTAAATTATCTTATAATCATACCTGCAAACTCAGAGGAGGTGAAAAAGGTGACATTGTTCCGAATATAATAGTCGTAGGGGGGTCTGGGGGCATCCCCCCAGAAGAAAAATTTAGTATTTAACATGTAAATTAAGCATTCCGGTGCACTCTGACAAAAAAAAAAAATTAAGGGAAAAGACAACATTTGCTTCAAGTAAAAAAAGCATATTTATTAATACTAATTAAACTTCTTGGAACACCAGCCACAACTTGGTCAAAATGTTTATTTCTTCTGTCCGTCCCCGCAGATTTGTAAACTGTACTCACGGATTTGTGGCTCGCCCTCATTTTAGAAGAACAGCAAGTGGAAAGTTGTTAATTAATCTTATTGTATATTGTTTTATTGTGTAGGATATTAAGTGGAATACATCACATTGTCTTACAGTAACTGCAAGCTTAAAGTGATTCTCAATTGTAGCGGGTATGGGGTGAGGCAAACCTACACTGAGTGGAGGCCCCTGGCAAAGTTAAACAATGAGGCCCTTTTTTAAAAAAAATATATATATGTGTTATATAATTAAATTAATACATATTTTTTTTGTTAATTTATCTTCATTACCTAGAGATGAATTATGCAAAATACAAGTAGTCAAAACACATCTAACAGACCATAAGTTGTTTATTTATTTTTTTTACAACATTATGTGCTTATTTTTTTAATTAATGAAATGTCAGAAAAACAGAAAATACAATACAATGCAACCATAGTAAGATACAGTACAATCTTCACATGTATATTGTCACCTTAAAAGCAGTCCTTTGTGTGGTGGAACAAGCAATGATATATAGAAATATATGGTTAGCATCTTAATTTAATCTTTATTTTATAATTTTATTAGTTCATTAATTAGGTTAACTCAACTAATTTAATGTAAAGAGCTGGATACTAATTACTGTCAACTAAATGTATTGATTAGAGTTGCCATAGACTAAAGCTTTTTTCTAGTCGACTAGTAGTCATTCATTTAAGCAATTAGTCAACTAATCGCATGTTTATATTAATTTCTGCTTAAATACTGGGTGCATGGAGGAATATAGCTTATTCCGTGCTCAAGCGCACGCATAAATCTTGCCGCAAAGCACCGGAAAAAGTAGGATAATGATAATAAATATCTGAAAAAAATAACGAGGCATTTTAATTGTTTATTATTAATAAACTAATGTTTTTTAAATCAGTGTCGACTGCAAACATGTCCATCTCCGTTGTAAAGCGGATGCGCCTTTAGAGAAAAATGCACCTTGATTACATAATCAGAAGGTATTTGCTTTCGATTCGAATTTGTTCGCTTAAAAGTGGACATTTCAAGCTTTAGGTATATGCCTCATGTCTGTGAGTATACGCTGTTTATCAGTTCATTTATGAGACGCGATACAGTTCACAGAGACCATGAAAGCGCGCCCTGATTGTTTTATTTTACAAAAGCAAAAAGTTTTCTTGTTATTGTGAGTTTACACAATTATATGTACTTGCGAATTATGTAGTATGCTTTTTTATTTGTGATAATCTTAGCCCTTTATTATTATTATTGTCTAACCTGTATAATTTGTTTAAGTAGTTTTGGATAAAAGCGTCTTCGAGGATTTGTGGGAGGAACCACAAACCCGTGAGAACGGATTGCGAAAGCGTGGGCTCGGTTTATGAATTTGTGGGTACAGATTGCTAAAACTGAAGGCACGGTTTAAAAATCTGAGAGCGCGGATTAGAAAATCGTGGGTACGGTTTAATAATCCGTGGGCTCGATTTGTTAAACCGAGGGAACGGTTGAGAATTCGTGAGTACGGTTTATAAACTGAGGGGACGGATTGCAAAACCGTCGCCACGGATTGTTTTTTTTTCTCCCACGTGACTTCCCGGGCTCCATATGTATTAGATCGAAAGAGCTGGGGAAAAAAACATACATTTAGCCACTCATAGACACTTCCCTCGAAGAAATCAGGATAGAAGTGGCTGAAAGTGGACGAAAGAGACGGATTAAAACACCAGGTCAGGTGTAAACGGGTAACGTTATGTGTCTCCCTCGTCAACTTGTGATCCGATCAACAGCCGCATCTTAATACCAGCTGTAAACAGAGCCTTACTTGACTTAATAACAGACTAAACTTGATTTGGCAAATGTTTGCAAGTTACCTAAGGTTTAGTTAATTTAAAAGCATTACATCGTTGGCAGCAAACTTGCCTCAGAATTGTTGATGTACCGCGAAAAGTCGTCCATGTAAAAAGAAGAGGATGGCCTTATCTTGATTCTGATTTGGTCAAAAGGATTGGCGAGGATGATTTCGTCAGCTCGAGAGATGGTCTCACTCGCTCCAGCCTATGCGCTTGCAATTTCGGTCGGTCGGTCCATCCGTCCGAACACCCACACTTTTACCCACACTTATCCTATCACTTCTGGAAAATGGGTTAAATTACTGGAGTCGTATGGATTAATTTTATGATGCCTTTGTGTGCTTTTTGGAGCGTCAAATTTTTGGCACCATTCACTTGCATTGTATGGACCTACAGAGCTGAGATATTCTTCTAAATATCATAATTTGTGTTCTGCAGAAGAAAGTCATACACATCTGTGATGGCTTGAGGGTGAGTAAATTATGAGAGAATTTTCATTTTTGAGTGAACTATCCCTTGAAGATAGTAAATTAACACATTTTGCCTTCTGTAAAGCTGCTTTGAAACGATGTGTGTTGTGAAATGTGCTATACAAATAAAATTGACTTGACTTCTGCACCTGAATAGGTATATGGCTAAATCACAAAACACCTTACAACCCTCTTCGATCAAAAAGATGTAAAAATTCCACAGATCAGAATAATTCTCAATTATTTTCTTTTAAGAATTCAAACATCTGAGTCTTTAATATTCTTATCATTTCATGTTCAGTCCCAGCTTCAGCTTGAGGATAGATTGGTGGTACTACTCTTACTGAGTTTATTGGTTGTCTCTGAAATCTTATGTCAACAGATTTGCTATGGAATAATCTATGGCATGGGAGCAAAGTCACTTGGAGAGCAAATGGGCATTGAGGAGAATGATGCTGCCTGTTACATTGAGACTTTTAAATCCAGATACACAGGTAAAATAAAAATTGGAAAGCTGTGCTTTCAGAATATGCTGTAATGATATTAAGTGTAATTTATTTTACTTCAAGGCATACAGACCTTTCTTCGTGAAACTGTGAAGAAATGTGTGGTAAATGGCTATGTGAAGACACTACTTGGCAGAAAGCGTTTTTTGCCTGGAATAAAGGACTCAAATTTGTACATAAAGTCTCATGTAAGCACAATCTTCATTGAAATTTTCAGAAAATTGCTTCTGTGGAATATGTGGTAAAGAAAGTAAAGGTCTTTGTAAATGGGACTCTTTCTTTTCAGGCAGAGCGACAGGCAGTGAACTCAACGGTGCAGGGCTCTGCTGCTGACATTGTCAAATTAGCAACCATCAACATCCAGCGCCGACTGCAAGCAACTTTTCCAGAAGAGCCCACATCGCATCAGCACCCTACAGTCAGATTGGGTATGACAGACTTTATCTTACAACCTTTTTAGTATTAGATGATGTGAATGAATTTTGATTTAATGTAATTTTAGGTGGTCGGCACAGAAATCAGTTAAGATATCCTCGAGGAGGCTTTTTTATACTTCAGCTGCATGATGAACTCATCTATGAGGTTGCAGAGGAAGATGTCATCCAGGTAATAAGGATGTTTTTCTGAATTTGTAATTTACATTAGAATCTATAAATATATATAGGATTTAAAATACATTTCTTACAGGTTGCACAAATTGTGAAGCGAGAGATGGAGTGCGTTGTTAAATTATATGTAAAGCTTCAAGTAAAAGTCAAAGTGGGACCAAGCTGGGGTAACCTTCAAGACTTGGACATATAAAACATATTCTCTTAATGTTTCCTTTTTTGTATTATTCGTCTATGTTTACATTCCAAAACTAATGATTGCCATCACGGTTTACAGGTGTTATTAAAACACTACAGGTTTTACAGTTGTGTTTTGTATATATTCAGGAAATTGTGTAATTTTTAATCTGAAATAAAATGTTACAGATGCTTTTTAAAAATATGAAGAACCCTGTGCAAAACTTAATGCAATTTTTTATATTTCTCTTAATCCATATTTGATTTATTACAAAACAAATTAAAAAGATGAATTAAAATTAATGGAAAAGACCTGATGTTTCATTCTTTATTTAAGAAGGCTTTATTGAAATCCAGATAGAATGTTCCTTTGGCTTGTTAAAGTTGTCCTCCCCATTTAATAGATGTGAATTCCCTTTAACTTTTAAATTTAGGATAAAATAAGCATTAATTCAATAAGTTTTTTTTTTTTTAAATTAGCTTCTAGAAGTATACTGTAGCTATTAATTTTATGATAGGAAAGTACGGACAGTGCCTTTCACCAATCCTCTACATATTGGACATTTGCGCAGTGAAGGCGCACATTCTTTACACACCACTAAGTGACCACAAGGAATGAACACAATGTTGACCTCTTTGTCCATGCACACTTTGCAGGTGCGCTCTTCTTGTAGTCTTCTTAACTGTTCCTCCATAGGTAAATCTGTGAACATAATTGACATCGTAAGTCACTTTATACCAATTCATTCTTTCAGAGTGGGATCTATCTGATTCCCTTAGTGTGTTGGCTAGAAAACGGGGCAAAATCAAAAGAAAACCTTTTCTCATGTTTGAATATACCTGAAAGATCTTGACTCGGTGATGCAGCTTCATTTGCCTGGGCTGAAATTGCAGTAAGAACAAAAAATAAAAATTGGTTGTCAATATTATGTAGTGAGTTATGTTTGTTGTGGACTTCTTCCTGTTCAATGTAGGATTTTTATAAAAGGTTTTAATTAGCATCACCTTGTTTTGCTTAATGGATTCCAATTAAAATGTTCCTATCTACTGGCCGTGAAGCCAATATCAGATACAGAGATTTCACACTGACAAAGACTAACAACATAGAACACTGAAAATTCACAGACACTGTATATAAGGATCATGTCTGATTTACATAGTTACATACCCATAAGTTCTCTCAACAGGTACACATCATTCTTCTTGATCCAGTTGCGGAAAACCTCTGCTGCAGCGTTCCCTTTTGACAGTACTAAATCAATGAGCTGCCCAGTCTGCTGCTTGACTGTAGTACAGTTACGTATGGTGTCATACTCTTTCTGTGAAATTACATTCTCCTCGAGAAGATGATCCATTAAGCTCTGAACAGTTTTTAGACGTTGTGCCAAGGCAGCATGATGTTTCTTAAGGAAAGTAAAACCATCTGTAAAAAAAAAAAAAACACAAAACAACACACTAAGTAGAAGATTCAGATTTGAAAGAGTCAAACTGCTGAATCACGAGACGATCTAATTCTCAAAAAATACCAGAGGCCATTTCTTCAGCAAGGAGCTCCTTCTCCTCCTCTCTCTTCTCATCCTCTGCACTTAGTAAATCAGACACTAGCTCTTGAACGGTTTTGTAATTCTCTCCACTTGTGAGAATTTTGCTCTGGACAGTTTGCTTCACCAGGCCACGCTCAAATCCCATTTCTAAGGCTGACTTCACCACAGGATTATTCATCATTACTGCATCTTCTGAACGGTCCTCGCCAGGACCCAAGTGCACAACTAAACATGGGATAAAAATATTTTATATCAGTTAAGATGATCAATAAGGTATTTTAAGAATAATATAGGTAAAAAAAAAAATCTCTCTCATTATATATATATATATATATATATACACACACACACACACACTCACCTAAAGGATTATTAGGAACACCATACTAATACTGTGTTTGACCCCCTTTCGCCTTCAGAACTGCCTTAATTCTACGTGGCATTGATTCAACAAGGTGCTGAAAGCATTCTTTAGAAATGTTGGCCCATATTGATAGGATAGCATCTTGCAGTTGATGGAGATTTGTGGGATGCACATCCAGGGCACGAAGCTCCCGTTCCACCACATCCCAAAGATGCTCTATTGGGTTGAGATCTGGTGACTGTGGGGGCCATTTTAGTATAGTGAACTCATTGTCATGTTCAAGAAACCAATTTGAAATGATTCGAGCTTTGTGACATGGTGCATTATCCTGCTGGAAGTAGCCATCAGAGGATGGGTACATGGTGGCCATAAAGGGATGGACATGGTCAGAAACAATGCTCAGGTAGGCCGTGGCATTTAAACGATGTCCAATTGGCAGTAAGGGGCCTAAAGTGTGCCAAGGAAACATCCCCCACACTATTACACCACCACCACCAGCCTGCACAGTGGTAACAAGGCATGATGGATCCATGTTCTCATTCTGTTTACGCCAAATTCTGACTCTACCATCTGAATGTTTTGACAGAAATCGAGACTCATCAGACCAGGCAACATTTTTCCAGTCTTCAACTGTCCAATTTTGGTGAGCTCTTGCAAATTGTAGCCTCTTTTTCCTATTTGTAGTGGAGATGAGTGGTACCCGGTGGGGTCTTCTGCTGTTGTAGCCCATCCGCCTCAAGGTTGTGCATGTTGTGGCTTCACAAATGCTTTGCTGCATACCTCGGTTGTAACGAGTGGTTATTTCAGTCAAAGTTGCTCTTCTATCAGCTTGAATCAGTCGGCCCATTCTCCTCTGACCTCTAGCATCAACAAGGCATTTTCGCCCACAGGACTGCCGCATACTGGATGTTTTTCCCTTTTCACACCATTCTTTGTAAACCCTAGAAATGGTTGTGCGTGAAAATCCCAGTAACTGAGCAGATTGTGAAATACTCAGACCGGCCCGTCTGGCACCAACAACCATGCCACGCTCAAAATTGCTTAAATCACCTTTCTTTCCCATTCTGACATTCAGTTTGGAGTTCAGGAGATTGTCTTGACCAGGACCACACCCCTAAATGCATTGAAGCAACTGCCATGTGATTGGTTGATTAGATAATTGCATTAATGAGAAATTGAACAGGTGTTCCTAATAATCCTTTAGGTGAGTGTGTGTATGTATGTATGTATGTATGTATGTATGTATATATATATATATATATATATATATATATATATATATATATATATATATATATATATGAGGTTTCACAAATATTATTTGAACTCACTAGAAACAACTTACCAGGTGGATCAACAAATTCTCTTGAGTTGCTATCTCCATTAGTCAAGAGCTGTAAGAAAAAAATATTTAGTTGTGGTACATTTAAGATTGCATCACATTTTTAACAAATGGCACAATTTTTTCGTACATACCTGTTCAAATAGTCTTGGAAATCGGGCTTGAATCTGATGAACAAACTCTTGGCCCTTCTCTTGCAAAAGGTACTCACATCTAAAATAATAGCACACATAAATGAAATACATTTTGTGCCAACGTGGTACCAAAAATAGCCCCTTTTACCAGTTATTTACCTAGGAAACCACTTAGCATGTTCCACCCAAGGATCATCCCCTGACTCCCAGCATCTGAGTCCACCATCACAACAAAAACACTTTACATCATCATTGCGACCTAACAGTAAACAGAAAGGGACAAAAAATTGTAAGCGTTGGCATCTGAGCAAAAGATTTAAGACCTTATAAATATGCTTGACATGTGACCAAGGCTCTTACCAACATAGTAAAAGCCAGCTTTAGCTAACTGGTCTGGTCGAACAGGTATTCTTGAGGGCCAATTGATAAAAGTGAGTAACCTTTCTTCACACTGTTGCATTGCTGAATTCGATACGTTGGAAAGGCCGCTACCAGATATAGGTAAATTATCTGCGCGATCACCTCGGACAAAGCGGCAGTTGGGGTAATGCCTCTGGTGCTCTGTTACTGCCCTGTCCCCTGGTTCCCAATTGCTAAGCTGGCCTCCGCAACTGAAGCAAGCCACCCTATCACCCTGGCCAAGATGGTAGAAACCAGCTTTGGCCAACTCAGCTGGTGTTACTGTAGCAAGAGTCCAATTCTGAAAGGTATCAAGTCGTTCTTGTTCCCGGCGCATACCAGGATTGTGACAAGCTGGAGGTCGTTGGTGAGACATATCCTCCACTCCACGGGAGGCAATGGGACTGGAAGGGGCCAGGTTGCTGAATCCCATGTTAAGGTAACCACCCTGCTCCTCTGTCTGGCCTGATGAGGCTGTGGTAGTTGATGCTCCTGCAGGAGCAGAGAGCTGCAAGACTGCTACATTGCGAAGTGGTGAAAAGGCAGAGTGCGAGGATGAAAGAAGGTTTGCTGTGGCAGGTAAACTCTGGATAAAACTGCAGTTTGGAGACAGCTGTTTGTGTTTTTCAGCGGGGCAGTCACCAGATTGCCAGTTCTCAGCAGTCACATTGCAGCGGAAACACTGAACGCGATCCCCGACTCCAGTGTAATAAAACCCTGCACGGGCCAAGCTCCTCTCGGTCACGGCTGCAGTAGTGGGGAACTTGGCATATGTAGATATACGAAAGAGTTCAGAGGAATTATCATACTGTAAATCTGCAGGGGAGCTATTACGACACAACCCCCTCAGGAAAGCACTGTTTTGTAGAATTTCCATGAAAAATAGATAGAGGAAAAGGGAATGTCCAGTAGAGAGAAAGGCTTGATAATAATACCCTGTGTGAGTGCTGAACAAGAACTGTGAGAAATTAAGAGATTTTAGATGATTTATTCTAGGTTACACAAAAATTCCAATCCCCTCTTGGGAAATCATGCCCATTCAATGTAATAACTGGGTTACACCACAGTGGACAAAAGTTTTGCCCAATGTGAAAAAAATTTCTTCACTAGCACTGAACCAAAACTTTATGGAAGTAAAAAATGTCTTCACTAGCACTGAACCAAAACTTTATTGAAGTAAAAATGTCTTCAATAGCACTGAACCAAAACTCTGTGAAAGTAAACAGACAAACAATAAACTGATGAACAGCACATGCCACACCAAACAAACAGTTGTGAACTTGCGTATAAGATGAAAATCCCTCCACGGTTGCACCTCTAACTCACCCAGGATCACAAAAAAATAAACTGAGACTATACTGACAATAACACATTTTTAAGTGAAAAGTAATTCTGAATGGTAAAATATATTCCAAATTAACAAAATGACAATGTGAACACAGGGTGTCACCATTCAAGCCTCTCTCTCTGCTGGACACCCCATAACTGGTGTCTAGTCCTCCATTACAGAATACATGATCATATAAAGAAACCAATATAAACTCCTATAGATAAAAGATTGATGTGACAGGAGTGTGCTTCCTTCCCCTATGATGCAGCAACCTGTAAATAAGACAGAGATGCAAATATTAGTTGAATATTTTGTCTTTATCTTAATTGTCCCAACATAAAAAGGGAAAATTATATATAACATCTGTAGTTCACTGTGTCACACATGAGCCTTTTCCAGACAATTTACTGCATTTTTCAGGTTAGAGGTCATATGTGAACAACCTTTTTGAAAATACTGGTAAATTTTCCTCTGGTAATTTCCCTTAAGTTGTATCATTTACTATAAATTTCCATACTGATATGCATTACAGCACATGCGCTATGTTTACCAGAAAAGGCAACCCAACGGTTTTCCAGTAATTTAGCTGGTTGCATGTGTGAACAGGGCTACCGGTATATCATTTCCTGTTTACGTCAATTCTTAATCCAACCAATCAACATATTACACATCGAAAATAAGGGACTTTCTGAGGTTTCATTCTCTTGTAAATACTTTTAAAGAATTGAGCTTTTATCAACACATTAGTTGTTGTTTTTTTACTCTTTATACTTGTATTCTTCTGCACTTCTCGGAAAGCTAAAAAATAAGAATATGTATTATCGTGTCTGTGCATTGGCAAGAAAGCGTCTGTCGTGAAACAATTCAGCAGGTCGAGTGTAAAACACCGTCGGTGTTTTATTATGTGAGTCTTGATGTGATCAAATATAGAACTTTACACCTCCACTTCAGTAATATAAGGATCTATCAATAATATAAGGTGAATCAGACCGCCTTTTCCCATCTGGTGTGGTAAATGACAAATTTAAATCAAAACGGATAGCAAATAACTTTCCATTACAGGCCTTAAAGTACGATAATAATTACACGAACAAGTAAACCCTATACGTTTTACCCATATGTGGGCAACTCGGATGAAATCCCATGAACTATATCTCCACATCAGTAACAGAAAGCACTTATTTTCCATGACGCAAACATTTTAACTGCTCGTGAGCTGAAGCCATTGTGCTACACCACCAGACAAGCACAGTACACTTTAAAGGTAAACAAACACAACTACAAAATATTGTTTACAAAAGGTTGAGTATTGGCCAATTAATAGGGTAACAAAGATCGACTCACCTACGATTAATCGTTACTACGATTAATAAAAGAATTTTACTCAACAGAACAAAATGTCCTTTCTTCTGAGCGACTCCTCGCTGCAGACAGAAGCGTGATGACGTAATGCAGAGGTCACTAATAGGCGGACCATACATTTCTGAGAATTATTGACTAATTTGCTTTGTGTGGCTGGAACTGAGAATTTTGTGAGTCACGGAATCTAGAGTCTACCACCCGTTCGACATTCTTTTAATCTTTCAATTTTAACCCGCGCAGTATACTAGTATACTAGGCTGTGGCTGCGCGGGTTAAAATTGAAAGTTTAGTATAAGTTTATATATATATATATATATATATATATATATATATATATATATATATATATATATATATATATATATATATATTATTATTATTATTATTATTATTATTTTATTTTTTTTATTTTTTTGCTGTATTATAAGTCAAGGACGATTATGATACAGGTAGTCATTTCGGCACTCGCCATATCTATTCGTGATGGGAAATATGGAGGCCCAAACGTGCAAAAATAATAAATAAATAAAGGAATAAATGTCTTGATAAATCAAATATAATTAGTTTTTAATTACATTTATTCCTGAATTTATTATTGTATGACTTTATTCCTTTATTATTTTATTCCTTTATTATTTTTTACATGTATTTATTTTGTCTTTTCTGTGTGCAACATGGAAATGAGGGAGGCGGTCCTTGCGTAGCTCCAGTGCATCATTGGTTGAGAGCTCAATAGTAGAAGCAAATAAATGGACGTCCCACCTTAACACCCTCTGACTCGCACAGATTTAGAATATGCAGGGAAACGTTTTGCAGAGAGTCTAACAATTCAGGATGTGCGTCTGTAGCATCATGATATGTTGTTACACCAGATTATAAATAACTTTTGAGAATAATATAGGTAAATATATATATATATATATATATATATATATATATATATATATATATATATATATATATATATATATATATATATATATATATATAATATGTGTATCATTATGTATATTTTGTACGAATGCTAAATATATACTCTAGTTTATTAATATAATGTTCACTGCATTCATTGTGTGTTCTGTAATTGATACCTGGTATAATCAAAATGTATTTTGTGGTTGACAGGCAAGAGAGAAAATGTTGCAGATTATGTGTTTTATCACACAGGTGCTATAATTAAATCACCTTTGGCACAACCAGCTTTGTGTGGAAAATTGTTTATTAACAATATCATAGAATAAAGATAACACAACGCAGAGGAACAACCGCTAGGCCTACACGTCAACATTCGCTAAGTTGCGCAACTCTCTAGATATACGTGAAGCGTCAGCTATAGATTTTTTTTATTATTATTGCAGAACTTATACATAAACAATAAGGGAAACGAAGCATGGTTGTATCTTTTACAATGAACAATCATAACAACCGAAAACAATATTATGGTTTTGCGGACATCAAAATATGTTGTTATATATACAGAAAAATAGAAAAGCATAGGTTAAATCATATCATTTATTAAACTTGCTCCCAGAAGACTCTCCGCTGTGGTTCCGTCCAGTGCTCCGAAGAAGGCTCGATTGGAGACACAGAACAATGTTCCCCACCTCCCCACTGCTGTTCGTCGGGAAAGGAATATTGTTGTTCACAATGTTGTAAAATATATTGTTTTTGTGTCATATGCAATAAAAAAATGCAATAAAGAATACAATAAAGAATACAGCACTAGTTGCAAATGCATAAGATGCTCATACATTCTCAAAAAAGAGCCCTTTTCCTCTTCAAAGCAGACACATTATGCACAACCGCTTCCCTGTGGTAAAGCAGATTGCGCGGACGCGTGGCGAGCCCTAACGGGCATTTCAGAATGGGTGCAAAAAAATATGGTTTTACGTAAGGGATAATGTATAGCGAGGCGGTTGTTATAGCGAATGCAACCTTCTGGCTGATTCAAGACCTGTCGGGGTTGTATACGCTATAACAACCGCCTCGCTATACATTATCCCTTACATACAGTCCTCGCCTCTCCGGAAGCATTTTCTTTGTCCAAAACATCCAGCGCCTGTCTCAACAGAGATGCCAGCTCTGGCTTTGCCATTGTCAATATGGCAGCCAACGTCCACTTTGAAGAGGATGCTCTGCCAGTGTACTCTTTAGCACTGGAGCTCCCTCTGCTGTCCATAAGGTGCCTCTGCGCACCAGCCATTTCAAATCCAGCCTCCAGTATTTGGGCCACGCCTCCTTATTTGCATACACTCCTCAATCCTCAAATGCCCAATCCTAAATACCAAATTCCCAATCCTAAATCCCTAAATGTCCAATCCTACATCCTGAATGGCTAAATGATTAAATGTCCAATCCTAAATTCTAAATGGCTAAATGACCAAATGCCCAATCCTAAATACAAAATGCCCAATCCTAAATACAAAATTCATTTTCGACTTAGACTTTAAGTTTTCGACTTTGACTTTTAGTTTCAGATTTAGACTTTTAGTTTTCGTTTAAGACTTTTAGTTTTAGGCTTATAGTTTTCAATCTGTCCCAATAATCCCTCCATAGTATGTTGCGAGCTTGCGACTCACGTGATTTGTGGCAGCGTTGTCACGCAGCTCTGCTCTGAAACTCTGAAATTCAGACTGAGCGAGGAAAAAAATGGCGGCGTGAGGTTGATAGCGTGTGTGAATCAGTCTATGAACATTTGTCTTTTAACTTGTAATTTTAAGTGCTTTTCGTTCAATATTATATTATTTTAACTCTGTAGCCATTTTTGGTCAGTTAGGGGTTAATTTAGGTTCATCTTGTTACTTTTTTATTTTCTGCCTTTTTGAAGTTCGTTTACGTGAACTGTGTATTGTTTTTATTTAGATTGTTGTTAGTTAACACATCACTTTCCGTCGACAGTTTAATTTTTCTCGTCAGTATTGTGATTGAACCCTTTGGAGGGTTATTGGATTATGACAAAAGAGAAGAAGCGCAAATCTAAACCGATGTATTCATCTTTAAATCTCGGTGCCTGTGTTACAGTGGACTTTGACTCAGACTCATCAGACATTGTTCCACTGCCTGAAACTCCTATAAAGGAACCAATGAAAAAAAAAGGCAGAAATGATGATGATGATGGTGGTGATGAAGATTTACAATCTCCTCTAGCCACGATGATTATAACGTCTCTCAAGTCCATCATCAATGAAAGAGCTGATATCCTTGATAAGGGCATCGGGGAGGTGAAGATATCAGTTGAATTTTTGACAGAAGAAATTAAAGATGTAAAACGTGGAGCGAGTCGATAATCGGGTAACAAAAGCGGAAAAAAGAATCAGTGAGTTGGAGAACAAAGTACAGGATCTGGAGATGGAATCTGCGGCTCCACGGCCTCCCTGAACAACGAGGAGAAAACCTCAGGCAGAAAGTTCTGGATATATGCGAGGCTGTCACTCCAGCTTTTGCTGGCAAATCTCATGAGGTTATCGATGTGGTACACCGTTTGGGAAAAGCGAGGAGCGACGGCGCTCTGTCCTCAGGTCAATAGCCTGGCGGAATTCTTTTACAGTTCACAATGCGTCATTTTCGTGACGCACTCTAGAAAGCAACAAAGAACTCTCATTATCTGGCAAAACATCACTTGCGTTTCGCAGAAGATATCTCCCCCGAAGATCGAGAGCAGCGGAACAAACTTTGGCCACTTGTTGAGAAGGCTCGGCAGCATGGACGCCGCGCTTACTTCGTTGGTCCAAAGGCGTATGTCGATGGTAAAGAACTCGATTTGCAGAACATGGAGATAGTCGAGTGAATTGAACTTAAATTAGCTTGCGGTTCTGTTCTGCCTTTCTCGACGCGTTTCTGGCTTGAGAAAGTGTCTTTGTTTTCAACCTTCAAAATGTCAATTGAAAGGTTAAAAGATTATTTAATAAGAAGTCACAGGTACAGATGTGGATTTTGACTTTATTTAACTGATTTTGGTGTGTGGGTGGGGGTGTGCGTATGTGTGTATGTATGTATCCTATTATTTGTCATCTTTTCTGAACGACCCCAACCATACTTATTTAAAAGTATTTACTTTCTTTACGTCCAGAATTTGATGGGCTGATTCACTTCTTGTTACGGTTCTGGTGTTATATTGTTCCAATGTTTCCTAAATTTTCTATTTGCTCAGTTAATGCAAGAGGGTTGCGTAATGATGTCAAACGTAAAGCTATTTTTCTATATGCAAAAACTCTTAATACTGATTTCTGTTTTATACAAGAGTCATATGCAAATTGTAGTGATTTTAAGTTTTGGAAATCTCAGTGGGGTGATGAGTTGTTTTCTTCTTATGGTTCTAATTTCTCAGCAGGTGTCTTAACTTTAAAGCACAAATTTAAGTGTAAAATTATAGAGACAATCTCTGATCCTGAAGGCCATTTTCTTTTTTTATTGGTTGCTTTAAATAATTTCATCTTTGTCCTGGGTAACATTTACGGATTTAATGATACAAAAAATAACTTGAAATTGTTTAACTCAATAGAAACACATTTAGAATATCCATCCATCCATCGTCAACCGCTTATCCTGTGTACAGGGTCGCTGGAGCCTATCCCAGCTAACATTGGGCAAAAGGCAGGGTACACCCTGGACAGGTCGCCAGTTCATCGCAGGGCCACACATAGACAGACACACACTCACACTCACATCCACACCTAGGGCAATTTTTGGAGACACCAATTAACCTAGCCTGCATGTCTTTGGATGGTGGGAGGAAGCCGGAGCACCCAGAGAGAACCCACGCAGACATGCAAACTCCACACAGAAAGGCCGGGGCAACTGGGGTTTGAACCCACGACCTTCTTGCTGTGAGGCGACAGTGCTAACCGCTGCACCACCGTGCCGCCCCATTTAGAATATTTCAAATCTAAATATTCTAACTTGCTTATTCTCTTGGGTGGAGACTTTAATCAAACTATCACCACCTAAATTATCTAATAGATCATCAGTTCTTTGTGATTTGATCTCCCGATTTGGCCTAATTGACATTTGGAGGTATAAACAACCTCACGCTTCACAGTTTACCTGGTCTAACAGTTCTGGTTCACTGAGGTCTAGGATTGACTTCTGGTTAATTTCCGACGCTTTATTTGATTTTGTCACTAAGGTTGAAATTTTGACTTCTCCATTGTCTGATCATAAATCCATAATTTTATCTTTAGATAACTCATCTTCTTATTCAAGCACATATAGTTCATATTGGAAATTAAACTAGAGGATGAGGAAATTTGTCAATCTGTGATATCTAGGATTCAATATTTTTTTAACAAAGCTCAAGCTGAATATAATTTTGGGTCTAACTGGGAGCTTTTAAAATATACTATTGGGTCAATGCTATTTAAAGCTGGAACTCAAAAACTCATACCTCGGATTTATTTTTTAACTCCCTTGACATGGACCATATTCCCAAAATTGATGAAAATGGCAAGCTTCTGTGTGAATCCCCATATTCAAATTAAAGATATCTTTGAAGCCATTGATAAGTTGAAACTAAATAAATCTCCTGGAAATGATGGTCTGACCACAGAGCTTTATAAGAAATTTTCAAATGATATATCTCCATTTCTCCTCAAAGTTTATTTAGAAAGTCTTCATAGGGGTACTCTCCCACCCTCTATGACTCAGGGTGTTATAAATTTGATCCCTAAACCTCAAAAGGACCATGCTCAATTATAAAATTGGCAACCTATTAGCCTCCTAAATATCGACTACAAAATATTAGCCATGATTTTTGCTAAAAAGATTAAATGTGTTCTAGATGATATAATTGATGAATGTCAGTCAGGTTTCATGAGAGACAGACTTATTTCAAATAATATTAGACTTGTTCTTGACATTTTAGATTACTCAGATTTGATCCCTGATGACAGTTTCTTGCTTTTTCTTGACTTTTATAAAGCTTTTGATTGTGTTGAGTTTCCTTTTATTTTCAAGTCCCTGAATATTTTTGGTTTTGGCCCCAATTTTATTAATGCAATTCAAACTTTGTATAATAACGGCAATGCTTCAATCAAATTACAACATGGTACTACTCATAGGTTTAATATAGAGAGAGGCATCCGTCAAGGCTGTCCAATCTCACCATACCTTTTTCTGCTTCCTATGCAATTATTAGCCATCCACATTCAAAATAGTCATTTGAAAGGTATCTCTGTAGCAAATCGATCAATATTAATAAGTCAATTGGCTGATGACACAACGCTATTTCTGAAAAATAAAGATAAAGTTTTTTTAGCTTTAGATATAATTAATTCTTTTTCATCTGCTTCTGGTTTAGTTCTTAATATCAACAAATGTGAACTTTTATCTGTAAAACATTCCACTGATGTTAATATTTGTGACATCCCAGTCAAATCTGAAGTCAAATACTTAGGTATAATTATATGTAAAAATCAGAAAAAGAGATCAAATCTTAACTTTGAACCTCTTATCATCACTATTCATCATAAATTAAACTCCTGGTTACAGCGTGATCTGTCTATAACAGGTAAAGTGTTGCTGTCCAAAGCAGATGGATTATCTCGGGTTATCTATCCTGTAATGGCACTAGATGTATCTGTGGAGATTTGTAGAAAATTGGACAAAATTATAGTAGACTTTATTTGGAATTCTAAAACTCACTTAATAAAAAAGAGTGTTATGATAGCTGATCGGGCTATGGGGGGTTTTGAGTTAGTGGACTTTTCCACTCTTAATAACACTTTCAAAGTTAAATGGATAAAATCATTTTTAAACAACCCCATGTCCTTTTGGAATGTCATTCCAAATCATATTTTCAGTTCAGTTGGAGGTTTAAATTTTTTCTTGCGCTGCAACTATGGCGTCTCTAAAGTACCTTTAGCTTTGTCTAGCTTTCATAAACAGGCTTTAATATGTTGGTACCTAATATATAATTATAGTTTTTCTCCACATAGTTATTTTATCTGGAACAACAAAAATATTAGATATAAAAATAAATCTCTTTTTTTTCATAATTGGTTTGACAAGAATATACTTTTAGTGAGTCAACTTATAGATGATAGGGGTGTCCTGCTCAGTTACGAAAAATGCATGCAAGATTTCTCTTTTCCAGTACCCCCAAGAGAGTATGCCATTATTTTTGATGCAATTCCTGATTGTGTCAAACTTTAGTAAAGCCTGGCCCTAAAGGTTTTTTATGCTCTCCTCCTATTTTTGACAACACTAATTTATTTGTTGACCAATGTCTTTTCAGTAACATGTCAAACAAAAAAATTCTTTTAATTCTTAACAGATGTCAGATTTCTCTTCTTGCTTGTGTAAGCTTTTGGAATAATACATTTATTGATATAGAATGGGAAGATTTCTGGCTCCTACGACAACATTTTCAAGAAAGATATTGATATATATTTAAATTCTTTAAGGAGTTCAAAAAATTCTATTGCATGTAAGACTCTTTTATGGTGTAATGCATATAAGTTAGTGTAATAAGCTTTGTCATAATATATTGTAATCCTCATTGTGCTTTTTTTGTATTTGTAATTGTTATTTTTTATATTGCAAAATAATAATAATAATAAAAAATTACAAAAAATAAAAAAATTCTGCTTGGCAACCTCGCAACTTTAAAAAAAAAAAAAAAAGCCTGGAGGGAGGGCCTTCTGCTCTTGGCCAATGCTTTGCTGTCTGCTGACGTACAGTCCAATCACAAGTCGTATTTACTGGAAAGGTGGGATTGACCGACTGCTCCGCCAATGACGAAAGCGCACAGGATACGCAAACAGGATGCACGGCTCTCTGGCCACAAGGCGGTACCTCCGTGAAGTTGGCACTCCATAAAACGAAATAATCTCCAAAACTATGCCATTGGTTTGTGCTGATTTGTGCCGCAAAAACGAACGTTTGTTCTGGTTTGGTGTTTGAGATATTGAACATTATTTTTTTGGTTGTGTTACGTCACTCTCCACCCCATGTCGTTCAAATCGCTCCAAACCGGTGTCATTCGTTTGTGCTGGTTTGTGCCGTTAAAACAAACATTGTATCAATTTTCTTTTCGCAGATATAGCAAATTTAATTCGGGAGCTGTGACATTACTCTCCACCCCATTTCTTCTAAACCGCACAACAACTGTGTCATCCGTTTGTGCTGTGTCATCTTGTTTTGTGTGTAGACAGTATACGATTTATGAGCAGTGAGCATTTTATTTTGGGTTTGTCATTTAAATCTCTTGCCAAAATGTTGGATGAAGATGTTTTAATACAACAACAACGCCTTATCAATGTTTTTGTAGTCGCTATGGTGTTTATTAAAACCGTATGGTGTTCAGACAGCAGCAGCAGCTCAAGGTGCGGAAGAAAATAAAACCATTCTGGGACAAAGGTCCTGAACGAAAAGAGACTAATCAAATGCACACAGCGGTCTCTGTTTCAAAACAAGCCACCTAAATATGATAGGCCTATTGTCGTGAACAAAGCTTTAACCCCCAACCTCCCAAAGACACCATGCGCACTGTTGTATCCCGATTTAACACAATTTAAACGCAACTCATTCGCTGCAGCCGCGGACGTATACGATTCCGATTCAAGGAAAGATACGTGAAGATACAAAAGCTGCATTTCCTTTTATCCAGCGCCCAGACTGATATCATATCATTTCACTAACATTGTCAGAGACGCTGACTATATGCAAAGAGTTAGGCTACCATTTATAAACCGCATACATTTATCATCGATATGGGCGCATCTAAAATTTCATCAACAGCGCATTGCTATGAGGGCTCTATTACGGGACGCACTCTAAACTCTGTGGGAATTAATGGCATTCCTGTGAAGTGTCATATGACACCAAAATTACTCATAACATCTCTAGATAACACAAACTTGTTTAAAATGCACGATTTCGTGATTTTGCCTAACTCTCCGTTCTGCCCACTGGTCTGTGATCCGATGCATAAACTTGGGAAAAAAAATAAAAAATAACTTTTGATTCTAACTCATTACAATTGCTGTTTCCCTCAGTATATTGTCAGTCTGTGTATACAGGACATTGCGGAGAAGTTTGCTGCACAACATCTGTCAACACTTCTGCTGTGAAACAGGAAATGCTCGACGTCGACCCAGCGCTATGGGCCGCCCACAAAGATGAGGCAGGCCTTATTGACAAGACCATATGTTGCCAAACTCCGCTCTAACTTGCCAGTATACTACAAACAGTATAATACAAACTGTCAGAAAACAAAGGTATTAATACAGTGTCTGAAACAAGGTATTTTTAAACCCATTCACACATCATACAAATCATCTATTAATCCTATGAAGAAAGCTAATAATAGGCTACATGGCGATTAAAGCAAGAGTTGAAAAAATTAATGCCATTGTCACCAGTGGTGCCGGATGTGTGCACTACTATTAACTAAATTCCAGCAGACCACACCAATTTGAAAACATTTGAAAACTATTATTAATTTGTGTTCTGCATTCTTCAGTGTCAGTCATGGCTCATGCGCAGCCGCTGTTCGCATTCACATATGGAGGCCAACAGTAGCAGAATGCCCCAGGAATTTAGAGACTCGCCTGCTGTGTTCTCTGCTGTAGTGCACGCTACTTTGAAGGACACCAAGCTGCCACCTGTCTATTGCAATATGCTGACGACATCCTGCTTTCCGGCCCGAACATCAAGTGATGCACAGCCGCTTCAACTATAGTGTGCAATGTATTGGCAAAGGCTGGCTTCAAGACATCAAAAGAAAAGATGCAATGGGTGAAAATGAACTATCAATCTGGGTCATGAACTACAGAAAGGAACAGTACGTCTCTCCACAGACAGAGTGAAGACGATTACTACCTTCCAACACCCTAAAACAAAGGCTCAAATGCAAAGCTTCTTGGGTTTAGTGAAATTTTGTAGAGCATGGGTTCCAAACTGCTTGTTATATGACAAAATCCTGAGAGAAGCAACACTCTCAAGGGCTGAGTAACCTATCAAGTGGACTGCTGAAATGGACATTGCTACCAAATCATGATGAACCCTTTCATTTGTATGTGCACGAGGCGGCAGGCACAGCAGCAGCGATCCTCATTCAGTCCCATTGCGGAACATATAGACCAGTGGAGTACTTGTCAAAAATTTTAGAGGCAGTCGCCAAAGGCATCCCTGCATGTTTACGAGCAGTGACTGCTGCAGCGTTGATGGTAAAACATGCAGAACGTATTGTTCTCTCACATCCATTAGTTGTGAACACCTCTCACCAGGTAGGAACAATCATGCACAACATGACCACATGACAGCACAACATTGATCAGGGTAAGAAGTTATTTTATTGGCTACTGCTAATCGGACAAATAAACCAACCTCCGATGTACACGTCCCGACATCATCATTACACAAATTGCTGACTCGAGGTGAATTTCACAATGATTGCATCAATTGCCTAAAAACATGTACTTTATGCAGACCGGATGTTTCATCATCCGCCCTGGAGGGGGACCATTGGTACATTGAACATTGACTTGAACATTGACTTGATGGGTCCTGTTCCAAGCCAAATGATTCCGAATACTGGTATGGTTATGCTGTAACAGAACTTCCGAATCGAATTATTGAAGCTTATTCATTCCCATATAAATCTGCACAAGCTGCTGAGTTGTTTGCGTTGATCAGAGAATGCCATTTGGCTAAAGTTAAATCAATCGATATATACACAGACTCGAAGTATGCTGATGAAGTAGCAAAGTGGGCTGCAAGGGAAGTTATGGTAAGTCCAGACCTAAATCAAGCTGAAGAGATTTTTTCCATGATAAAATCAACACTGGTAAAAGACAATAACATTAAATTGTTACAGGCAAATCCATCTGAATCTGACAACATTGGGCCTCAAATTAAGTGAAATCAAACTTACATAAATGGGGTACAAAATGCAGTAAAATTTATCCTGGACTCACGACTTACGTGCGCACAGAACAACAGACACAAGCCTATGAAGCACGACTCATTACCACACTCGGAACTGCTGTTCTAAACAGACAGAAGCTTCCTCGTGTGTGAGGTAAAATTATAAAATGGTGAAAATTTGGCAAAATAAATAATACAGAAATTCGGCTGAATGAGCTCAGAATGTCACCATCCTCTGTTGTTAATCTCTGGTAGGCCTTTCCCGACCCCTTGGGTCAGAGGCCGCGCTGGCTTTCTCTCCACAGATGACAAGGAGGTGGTGATTGCAGAATATGTGGATTCCCTCATTAAAATATTAAATGACATAAATGGTGATATCTCTCTCTCTCCCTCTGTCTGCAGAAAGCACTACTCATCCATTTGTTCCAAATCAGCAGGTTCTGGTAAAGTGTTTGAATCCAACGAAGTTAGGTGAACCAAAGTGGGCCCAACTACTGTACTGCCAGTGACCTGAACGGGGGTGCTAACTGAACTTCAACCACAGTGGATCCACGCAAGCCGCGTGAAGCTTGCTCCAGAGGAGGGCCTTACTGATTCAAGGTGAACGGTGAAAGCACTGGAGGAGCTGAACACGCAGCGCCAGTGCCCAACCGGGAATCTGCGAATTAGGAAGACCTGAGGAGGGACCCGGAACAGTCAACATGAAGACATTCCTACTGACACACTGCATATGGCAGGTGGTCGTGCTTGCCTATGCCCGTTCAAAGTCAAAACAACAGCAAGGAGTCACATGTGTAATTCCAATTCCTAGAAATAATGTATGATCATTTATGTTTTATGGTAATGTTACAGGAAGATGTTTCTGTTATGAAGGTACGGGTAAACACCCGGAAACGAAGGTACCTAGATGGTGATGCCTCAAGTGACCCTGAAGTATATCTAGACAGTGTTGGACAGCCAAGAGGTATTAAATGTTTGGATTACCTTTTGGCTAAAGATGGAGGAGGAGTATGTAAAATGTTTGGAGACAAATGCTGTACATACATCCTGGGTCACACTGATGATGATGGTGAATTCATGAAGGTATGAAAGGAAATGGATAAGTTGAATAAAGAATTAGCTGATAACATCGGGGAGAATGGGGACAATTTTTCAATATGTTTGGGTGGTTCGCACCTTGGATGTCTTCCATTATATCGATTACCGTATGCATTCTACTTATGTTAATATTTGGCCCATGTTTGTTACAATTACTAATGCAAAAGTTGAATGTGAAGATAAACAGGCATAATATCACCATGTTCCATTATTTACGTATACCTGATACTGAAGTTGGTTGAGAAGGCTATGTGATCCTTTCAGGATCAAAGTGGGCAATGTGGAATAATGGAGGCATCTTTTAAACTTTTTCTGTTGGTGTAGCTGCAACTGTTCCCTGTTTGAAGGATGTTCTATAGGAATGTGTTTCTTGTCTCTACTCTCACGTTTCACACGTAGTTCAAACATGTATGTCACCCCCATATAAGGTAATGAACTATTTCATTGGTGGGGGTCCAGTGGAATGTGGTTTTTCTGGACCATATAACAAAGTGCTGAACAATAAACGTTGAAGAAGGATTTGATAGCATTGGGTGTCTGTGTCATTTCTTTCTTCCCTCAGCTGAGCCGTATCGAGATGGGGATTGCAGATCAAGAAAATAAATTAAATACATTGGATGACAAAATTATCTAACAGGTGTCCGACCAACTTAAGCCAGCAAACGTTACTAAATGTTTTCGTTAGCATATATATTTTTCTGAAATGGCTACCACTCACCTTAGTTGACAGGATATATGAAGGTGAAGAGATTTTCGTTGGCCAACTTGTCTGCTCAACCGTTTCTCTCTGTCTGAGCGCCAAAATGTGATGTCAGTGCACATGTGCAGCTATTACTTAGTTGTGTATCCAATATTTTACTTGCATTTGGCAGTTTTGGGCATCAAATCAAATCAAATCAAATCACTTTATTGTCACACTACTGTGTACACGAGTGCAACAGTAGGTGAAAGTCTTGTGTGCAGTTCCGAGCAACATAGCAGTCATGACAGTGACGAGACATAAACCACTTTACAATAAACAACATATTTACACAACACAATTTACATAACAAATGTACACATACTTACACAACAATTTACATAACAAATGTACACATACTTACACAACAATTTACATATCAAATGTACACAATACACACAATGTAGAATACACATACACTAGATAAGGGTATAAATATATATATACACTAACTGAATTGGGAGCGAGAATATATTTGACAGAATGAAGATTAATAAATCTTCATAAATCAGCAATAAATAAAATCAGCAGTGCTGATTGTTGATCGTGAGAGATCATGTGTTCAAAAGTCTTATTGCTTGTGGGAAGAAGCTGTCATGTAGTCGGGTGGTGCGGGTCCAGATGCTGCGATACCGCCTGCCTGATGGTAGCAGTGAGAGCAGCCCATGACTCGGGTGGCTGGAGTCTCTGATAATCCTCCGAGCTTTATTCACACACCGTCTGTTATATATATCCTGGAGGGAGGGAAGCTCACCTCCGATGATGTTTCTGGCAGTTCGCACCACCCTTTGCAGGTCTTTGCGGTTGTGGGCGGTGCTATTGCCGTACCAGGCGGTGATGCAGCCAGTCAGGATGCTCTCTACAGTGCTGGTGTAGAACCGTGTGAGGATGTGTTGGTTCATTCCAAACTTCCTCAGCCGTCTCAGGAAGAAGAGGCGCTGGTGAGCCTTCTTCACAACGGCCTCAGTGTGGACGGACCATGTGAGTTCCTCAGTAATGTGGACACCGAGGAACTTGAAGCTGCTGACTCTCTCCACCGGTGCTCCATTAATGGTGATGGGGCTGTGTACTCTGTCTTTCCTCCTGAAGTCCACCACAAGCTCCTTGGTTTTACTGACATTGAGGGAGAGGTTGTGCTCCTGACACCAGCGCGTCAGAGTGTGCACCTCCTCTCTGTAGGCTGTTTCATCATTGTCAGTGATCAGACCTACAACCGTCGTATCGTCAGCAAACTTAATGATGGCATTGGAGCTATGTGTCGCCACACAGTCATGTGTGTAAAGGGAATACAGGAGTGGGCTGAGAACACAGCCCTGCGGGGCTCCAGTGTTGAGGGTCAGTGATGAGGAGATGTTGCTGCCCATTCTAACCACCTGACGTCTGCCTGACAGGAAATCCAGGATCCAGCTGCACAGCGAGCTGTTTAAGCCCAGAGCCCGGAGTTTCACATCAAGCTTGGAGGGCACTATGGTGTTAAATGCTGAGCTGTAGTCTACAAACAGCATTCTCACATACGTGTTCCTTTTTTCCAGGTGGGATAGAGCAGTGTGTATTGTAGATGCAATGGCATCATCAGTGGAGCGGTTGTTACGGTAGGCAAACTGCAATGGGTCCAATGTATAATCATTGTAAATATTACTTTGGTATTTCCATTTAAATTTACGTATTGATCTGAGCCCGAAAAAAATACAAGAAAACACCAAGTAACAAACTGAATTATATGTCACTTTGTGTAGTAGAAAGACCAACACAGTATTCAATTGTAGAAAGTACGCCAATAACCGTGACACTTTTTACAAGTTAAAAAAATATTTTTTTTCAGTGTGTATGCACACACGATTGGTTTGCGATATTTCGATAGATCTGAAGGATGCGTACTTCCATATCCAAATTGTACAAGACCACAGGATGTTTTTGAGATTCGCGTTCAAGGGAACAGCGTATCAATTCAAAGTCCTGCCAATCAATCAATCCGGTTCTCGCCCCTCTGAGACTGAGCGGCATGTGCATCTTGAACTACCTCACGAGCGAGCGTTTTCAGGGCATTCTACAGTGTCTGTCTCAGTTCAAACTGGGGAGAATACTTCATCTGAAGCCGTTTCAGAAAGCATTGGGATTTATGGCGGCGTGATCCCATTAGGTCTACATGAGACCACTTCAGTGCTGGCTGAAGCGCTGTGTGCCACAACATGCTTGGCGCCAAGGGCGCATGCGCATCACTATATCCCTCCGCTGTATTGATGCATTGGTACCATGGACTGCTCCTGCATTTTAGCAGTGAGGTGTGGCGCTGGGGCAAATTATCAGGTGACTATGGACGCTTCCAAAGCAGGTTGGGGTGGGGGGGGCGTATCACGCACATGAAACCGGCGCCTCTATAGGCAAGCATGATTTAATCATAAGGTTCCTAAAAGAAACCCGCCTCGGCCAGCTACACTCGCAGGGCCCCCCTTCGAGCCTTTGGACACTGTTGATTTGCGCATGTTTTCCATTAAGACCGCACTACTGCTGGCTCTGGCCTCAGTAAAATGGGTCGGTGACCTACATGCTTTATCATTCGAAAATTCTTGTCTGGATTTTGGCCTCAGTCTTTCAAGAGCCACTGTCTAACTCAGGAAAGGCTATGTACCCAAGGTCCTGACCACACCCTTCAAAGAGTAGGTGGTTCACCTTCAGGCCTTCTTCCCTCCTCCATTTAATTCAGATGAGGAACAATCATTGCATTTGTTATGCTCTGTGTGGTTGCTACATACATACGTTGTAGTTCAGCACCCTTGCCAGTTCAGGCTTTCCGATCAGCTCTGATCATGCTATGGAGGACGCGCAAATGGAATGTCCATCTCCAAGCAAAGACATTCTCATGGGATTGTCGATGCAATTACACTGGTTTACGAATCACAGGGTCAGACTTGCCCAATTGGTGTTAAAGCACACTCAACTAGAGGCAAGGCCTCCTCATGGGCATGGACGAATGGTGTGTCCTTACAAGACATATGTTTTGCAGCAGGATGTTCCTCGAAAAACACGTATGCAAGGTTTTACAACCTAGACGTAATATCTCTTTCTTCACAAGTCTCTCTGTTTAGAGCACTTGCTATTCATTGGCCATATATAGATATAGATATAGATATGTAGAGATAGATAGATAGATAGATAGATAGATAGATAGATAGATAGATAGATAGATACTTATGCCCCCTTTTTAAGTACAGGCTCTGCATCATTTACACAACCGCCTGCATTCAGGCTGTTATAATTCCATAAGTCACAAGCATTTCATTATAAATAAACTCCCTTCTCAGCTGGGTTCATAAGGAGTAATTCATACTATATGGCTATAGCTCATATATTCATTATGAATGCTCTCCTTCTGGCCATCATGAGGATCACTCACTGCAGCATACACATGTCGGTCGATGTCCCATAAGACTGCGCCACCATGTTTCCTCTCTAGGAAGTTATGTTGTGTAGTGTGGGGTGATGGGATTCTGTTCCCCATATATGTTATTAAACACAATGTCAAGTGGACTGAAGTCGTAAGGGAACGTCTCGGTTACATGTGTAACCTCGGTTCCCTGAGACGAAGGGAACGAGACATTGCAAACACTAGCAGCACCACAAGACTCTTCTTGAGGCACAAGCAATGCGCACTTGTTCTCAGTCAGAAATTCTGAGGAAATGGTGCCTGTGCACCTGTTTTATAGCAGTCAGTTCGTGCTGAAAAGAGTGGTCAGTTTCGCCCCAAAACAGGTGGGGCTCAAACACCATAGACAATATTAGAATATTGGCTTTATTGTAGAGAGGTTTCAAATAGGTTGTGTATGAATTCACCATATGTGTTAGTAAAAGCAATGTCTCGTTCCCTTCGTCTCAGGGAACCGAGTTTATGTAACCGAGACGAACTTCTGCTGTGTTGGAGTAATGAGACATGGATCAATAAAGTACTTTGCTAATTACATGCCCACTCTAGACATGCTATGTGGAATTGACCTTTGAGCTAATGTAGGGGTCCCTTCTGATTTTATATGAGTTTATTTGAGAATGATGGCTGATACAAATATTTTTTTCATGAGCTCCACAATCATTGTTCCTTATTATTAGAATTTTATTTATTATTAAATTGCAAAATTCTGTTAAAAATAAACAAAACATGTAAGACTAACATTAAAAGATCAATTCTTTATTAGACAAAATGGCGGACGGCAACAAATTTCCAAGGTAGGATTGTTTTTGTTTAATTTTTTAAGTGGTGCATAGCAGAGAGGCAATTTGCATAAGCATATTTTATAACTGTAAAGGAATTTTCACTAGTAAGAATGTTGATTTTAGAGATCTCTTTAAAAATTCTTCCCAGTCAGATTAATAATTGCAGATATCTCCAAATAAAGATCTTCCTGGTCTGTAATCAATTTGAGATATCCATAAATACATTATAGCTATCTTTATTGATTAAGCTATCTCCTATTAAATATTGACAAGTCAGAAATCCAATTCAAGATATCTACAACTATATTTTGCCTTGTCATATCTTAGTTTCAGATATAAAAATTTAATGAGGATATCTTTAAAGATGCAGAATTGTAGATACCTGTAATTGTATTATGACTAGTCAAAACCATATTAAATATATCTTTATGTTCTGACTGGTCATAATTCAATTACAGATATCTACAGTTGATTTTATTATTAGTAACAACTTAATTAGAGATATTTGAATTATACTTTGTACAAGTTATAAATCAAATATAAATATCTGTAATTACAATTTCTACTAGGGAAAAAACCCTACTGTATATATCTGAAAATAGTTTTCAGTGCAATCCTTTGGAAACAAATGACTGGTCAAAGTTGCATTGCAGATATCTTTTTTCCCCCCAATTTGGAATGCCCAATTCCCACTGCGCTCTAAGTCACCGTGGTGGTGTAGTGACTCACCTCAATCCAGGTGGCAGAGGACGAATCTCAGTTCCCTCCACGTCTGAGACCATCAACACGCACATCTTATCACGTGGCTTGTTCAGCACATTATCGCAGAGACATAGTGCGTGTGGAGGCTTCATGCTATCCACCGTGGCAACTCAGAAAGCGAACCACATTATAGCGACCACGAGGAGGTTACCCCATGTGACTCTACCCTCCCTAGTAACTGGGCCAATTTGGTTGCTTAGGAGACCTGGCAGGAGTCACTCAGCACACCCTGAATTGAAGCTCATGACTCCAGGGGACGTATAGTATATTTTTAAATATTATAGTATGTTTTTATATCAAAGTACTTATGTGAGTTTCCTGGCCTTGTGTGACCCAGGAAAGAGCATTTGAGGTTACTAAAAGTGTTGTTGATGCAAAAACCACAGAAAGTACCCAGTTGTAACAAAATAAGGGAGGTTATGGACCTTGAGAACACAGCTGTGGATAAGGAGTAAAAACAACAGGTGGTCAAATTAATTAAAAAGATAAACTACAGCCAAGTTTCTACCAGTATGGTAAATAGTATCCCTTGATTACAAAAATAGCAAAGGGGCATAGCAATGAGGTAATGCCAGATAACAAACTGTATAAAAGATGAAGTTTTGGACTAAGAGAGTCAGAACGGACAGCTGACCGGTCTCATGTTGTTTGTTGGTGTTCAATAAACTACAACTTTGGCATCTGGAACTTGGGACTCCGAGAGTTTTCTTACAACTTAGAGAGAATCTTTGTGAATATTCCACGACAGAGGTAGTCAATATCTTTACTCGCTGAGCTACCCAAGCCCTGCGACATTGCAGATATCTTAAATGTTAATTATGACTTGTCAAAAATGCTAGACAGTTAGCGTTAGCAAGTAACCTCTGTCCGTAAACTACGTCCAATGTGGTGACGCATAGCTCTAGCTCTGCCCCCAACATCCACCATGAGGCAGATTTTTTATTATTAATATTTGTATTATTTATTGTCAGTAATTACAACAGTCAATCAAAATGTCACAACAGTAAGCAGGGAGGACCGATAAGTAAATGAATACATAAAGGAAAAACACATTTAAAATTTCTTTAAGCAAAGGCAAATTTGGGGTTTACATATGTAACAGGAAATAAACTCATGATGTAAGACTAGAATTTCACTGGAGGAGCATGACTCCAAAACTGTCCTGAAGCTGAGCTACACTGCTGCAGCGTGCTTTCCTCTGGCCAAATGTCTTGTTCGGCCATTCAAAAATGCTCTTTAATGTAAAACAATATGAATAATCACCATTGTGCGACCTTCGGGACATTTTTATCTTTTTCATTTGAGATTTTTTTAATGATTTTTCAATAATTGTTAATGCCAACGGCATTTATTTTGCCAAAGGTGTGTATTTTTTGGGGAAATTTTTATATTTCAACCTCAGTTCCTATAGTACATCTATAATACACTGTGTACACAAAATAGTTACACTCAGGACCTTCAGGACACAAATATCCCCATTGATACACATTAAAACAATATTTGATCCCAGTGCCATTAAAGCATAATATTATATTTTCCAACAGATGGCTCAATTTTTCGCATGTTTATAGTTTTTTCCTATTTTCTGATTGCTGTATTATAGAGCACTGCAGGCCAATTTAATAAATGATGCAGCTATAATTGTGTAAGTGTGTTGGTATGGATGTCAGAGTGTTTTATGTATGTGTATATTGAAAAATGTGTTGTGTGTATGTGTGTGTGTGTAAAAAATAACAGTGGCATTAAGTAAACAAACTGGCAGTTAAAGGGTTAAAATCCTGAAAATTAATGAATATTTGGTAGATATGATCAGGACTGATGTTGTTTAAAAGAATCAGTAAAAAATAAATATTAATATACAATATATTTATGGCAGTTTTTTGACTAGGACTTTTTTGTCTTCTAAGGTTCTGGGTGTGTTTTTATTTTATTTTATCTGACACTGCACAAAAAAATTATAATGCATTAAAATCAGTGAACTAACTAATCACTGACGTATCCCAGAATGTGACAAATTATTATATGGAAAATATATATTTTTTTTTCATAAAAAACAACAGTGGCATTATATAAACAAACTGGCATTTAAAGGGTTAAATCCTGAAAATGAATGAATATTTGGTAATTGTGATCAGGACTGATGTTGGTTAAAAAAATTTACTAACTGAAAGTGGAAAATAATATTAATATATAATATTATTATGGCAGTATTTTGATGCGGACATTGTTGTCCTCTAAGGATTCAGAGTAACTGAGGGTTAAATAAAATAAAACATAATCAAATAACGTCCCACAAACATTGTAATTTGGCCTGGTTGTATTTTGGTATTTTCATGACTCATTTTAAACGCCTTATTCATTTGTACAAATAACGTTATTTTAACACTAATTAAAACGTCTCACAAAAGTTGCAGTTTGGTTTTATTTCGTATTAAAAACCTGTGATACTTACGTTTTGTGGCTAATTAAAGAAAAAATATCAGGTTTATAACATTTTCAATGTGTTATTCAGTCAAAAACGTTGTTCTGCAACATTACCAAACTGCAAATTTTTTTTTTTTACATTTGGCAGATGCTTTTATCCAAAGCGATTGACAGTGCACTTATTACAGGGACAATTTTCCTGGAGAAACCTGGAGTTAAGTGCCTTGCTCAAGGACACAATGGTGGTGACTGTGGGGATCGAACCAGCGACCTTCTGATTACCAGTTATGCGCTTTAGCCCACTACGCCACCACCACTCCTATAGCAAATATATAAATATACTTCATTCATTCATTTTCAACCGCTTATCCTGTACAGGGTCACGGGGGGCTGGAGCCTATCCCAGCTAACATTGGGCGAAAGGCGGGGTACACCCTGGACAGGTCGCCAGTCCATCGCAGGGCCACACATATACAGACACACACTCATACTCACATCCACACCTAGGGCAATTTTTGGAGACACCAATTAACCTAGCCTGCATGTCTTTGGATGGTGGGAGGAAGCCGGAGCACCCGGAGAGAACCCACGCAGACACGGGGAGAACATGCAAACTCCACACAGAAAGGCCGGGGCAACCGGGGTTTGAACCCATGACCTTCTTGCTGTGAGGCGACAGTGCTAACCACTGCACCACCGTGCCGCCCTATAAATATACTTCATATAGTAAATATAACCTATAGCTAGAAGAAAATAATAGAAAAAAATATTTTTGTAAAATTTCTCTGTTTTTCATTCATCCATATAGCTTATTCCTGGATTAGTAGGAAGTCTTTCCCCATTCAAACGCTGCTGAAAAAAATTTATCCAAAAATTTTATTTGTCTATCCATTTATATTTTTGTCAAATTTAATTCACTTTAGACTTTTAGAGGATAAGTGGGGTGGTTCATTTTTAAAATTATTATTATTATTTACTCTAGGCAAGGAGAAATGAAACAGATGTTTAGTACCATGGACGAGATAATGACAGAAAATAAAATTACACATTACAGAACAATAGAGTCTCTAAAAACTACTAATAATACATTAATAATCTAAATTAATTTACAGAAAACAATCATTGTATAATTGATGGTCCTTAAGGAGCAAAGATGCAGGTTTTGTGATTTCAAAATGTCCATAAGGTGGCCACACACAATGAGCTAAGATACTTCAATTGTAAAAGTTTATTAGAACTACATCAAACACTTCCCACTTTTAAAACATGAAACTACAATCATATTCCAGAAGTTGTTTACACAATTCCCATATCAACAGGCTCAAATTTCTAAGGGTTATTAATACATTTTCTGCCAGTACTTGATAAATGTATCAATTCTTGATGAGCCAAATGACTATCTACATAAATGGGTAGTAGGCTACATAATAGAGGACCTACGGCTCTTGGTGTATTTTGTAATAATAATGTCTCAGTGATTTTATACTAGAATGATGGCAGTACATTTCCTGAAATGTCCCCTATACCAAATGAATGGTACAGGACATACACGTGCCTTTTGAATGGATCAATACAGAGGTAAGCAAATGTCTGTTCATTTTCTGTTGCAGATGGGTAGTACAATCCATCACGATCCTAATAAACAAACATAACATGCTATTTATGATACACTGTCAATCTGTCTTTAATAATTTTAGCATTTTTAACTATCAAGTCATATTCTTTTCATTACCAACGATGACAGAGAATAAAAACTTTATGTTGCTCTGTAAAGTTTTAATAGGCTAACTTCTTTGATTATTTACATACAACATCATCAGCATTCAAGTTGCTTAATGATAATGGCACAAAAGAAATGTGTAAGGTACGTACATAAGCAGAGACTTTCAAGATCGTTGAGACCACAATTATCTCTTTCGTGTCTGGATCCTTCTGAACACTGTGGAAGACACATGTTTGTCATATGAATGTCATGCATTTGATCAGGCTTCATGCATGTGATTTAATCATGCATTTGCATTTAAGATAGCGGGTCTGTGCATTCAAGTTCACTATTTGTCCTCCTTAAATGTGAATGTAAATTAAAAATGGAACAATTTGTGTACAGTTCTCACCTGACCAAATCTTTGTATATTATTTTTCCTGTCTCAATGTAAGGATCAATAATATCCTCATATTGGCAAAGTTCACCTCCCAAGACTATATGTTTGAACAGTCTGAACAGAAACTCCTGACGATTACTTGGACTAATAATGTGATAATTGTCAGAGTCCTCTTCAAGCAACATCTGTCAACATGACAATCAAATACATTTTTAAACATTCCAGCTATGCTTCAGAAAATAAATTGTAATAATAAATTATAAAATGATCCATACCATTCTTAACTCATCAAAGTCAGGGTATATTTCATGGTAACATTTGATAATGTGACCAGAGGGATGCAAAATTCCCTTGGAGTAAATTGGATCAAATACATCCACTGACACTTTTGAACAGGGAACAACTTCAACTTTTACATGTGTGATGTCTCTGCCTGTAAATGGGTAAAACGTTTTTAGCCTATATGAAAAGAGATGTGAAGATAACAGAAAACACTGTGAATGAATACCAATTCTCAATTTAAATCTAAAGCAGCACTGCTGCTTTCTCATTATGCATACACCATACATCAACATACCCAGCGGTGTCCATGATCCAGAGGTGTCAAGTACCTTTAAATTGTTCTTCACACAGGGATCTTGAAAGAAGTTCTGAAAGAAATTACTGTTGACAGATCCTTTGTAATGTTGGAGTAAAATATGTAAGGAATAATGTACGGTCAGCCTGTCATTATTGCAAAATAAATCCAGACAGGTTGATCAGTATCATCCGGAAGGGGCGTATTTTGTAATAATTATTGGCTGAAAGTACATTATCCCACTTAGAACTTGGCTACTTTAATAAATAAGTAGATAAATTAACTATATTGAATAATTATATAATGATTTGTATATTTCTGTAAAGGGATTAATGGAAAGGAGGCGAGAGCCATCTTGACAATATAAACAATGGTTTAATGAAAAAGATAAACACACAAAGGTCTCTCTCTCTCTCTCTCTCTCTCTCTCTCTCTCTCTCTCTCTCTCTCTCTCTCACACACACACACACACACACCGCATCCTCTGGTCGACCTTTATCCCTCTTGGAGGCTTCATTAGCCTAATAAGGGACAATTGTCAAATAGTAATCAATGTACAAAAACATTTCACCACAGAATGCTGTGTTCAAACATTTAGAACCAAGTTTCCCAGAGGGCTAAAAAGTTTAAAGTAATGTGCAAATATTTACCAAGGCAAAGTCGTTTCCCCTATAAGACTGGAAAGGTTGATCAAAGTTGAATGCTTGGGTGGTTAATCGACCCTGCATGGACCTAAATGGCAACACAATTAACAAACATGTGAAATACATTTTTTTTAAAGCTTAGGCTGACTGAAATTTTTCTTTTAGAATGGATAATTGACAGTCTACATTTTTTGTTAGAAAATGCTAATTTTCTTGCTGAAATACAAACCATAGGCTAAATTACAATTATGTTGTTTTTGTTTTACTGCATGTCCAAAAGATTTTTATAGTATACTATATAAAAACCCAGAACTTAAATAACTTCAACAGTTGTGTGTAATTTGCTGTTTTGCTTTTGTTTTTCGGGTAGGCTATTAGTTTGCGGACTGAAATAACCTTCATATTTAAAGTTATTAAAATAGCAGTAGTGTGACATGGATGGATGTAAATCAGGGGTTCTCAACATGGACGGTGATGCTCCATTATTCAGGTTGGTATGCATTTGTACCACGCTTCATCTGATTCTAAGTCTAGCGATGCATCTGAAGTATCTGGTTTAGCAGTGTCAAATAGACAAAGTCACAACCTTGGCTAATGCACCTGTATGGCTCTGTAGGTGGATACGGCTCAATAGACAGTGCAGCGCGAGCCCAAAGCAGGTGCGTTTTTACTCACAGACTGTCTCAAGCTCTTAAACATGCACCTCTGATCATTGCAGCACTGCGAGAACCAGTGAGAAGCACGGCACGAGACTCGGAAACCCTTTGAATTTGGCACAGAATTCAACATCACCACCCTTGAATTGACTATAGTAACACTAACTGGACTTTAGGCAGAAATAGATTCATAATATATATTATCATATAATTACTTCAGCTGTTAAATCTGTCATAGGCTACATTAGGGGAGTGAGGGATCACGGCCCCTAAACACATCCTCCACAGTTAATAGTTAATATGCATTATTAATAAAAATTGTATATCCTTTCTTATATGATAAAATGAGAACTTTCCTGACCCATGACTTATAAAATAAAAACACAATTTATATGTTAAAAATATATTTATTTAAAATGTTTCTTCTTTATCTTATTTATGTATACATTTTGGATGGTTTATACATATATTTTTAATTTTTTCATTCACATGTACTTGTCTTTAATGATTATATTCATACAGTTTTTTTCTATATAAATGTTCTATAAGATCATGCACAGTTTTACCACCATTTGTGGAGTTTTAAGACGGTCCCTTTCCCACCGTAGGCAAATTTTCCAACTTATATCAAGGTTAAATTGGTGATCTGAAACGATTTCACCGTGATGCCATCTGACCAGCTTAAATACGGGACAAATCGCATCCAGTATTGATTCATTTATCTTTAAATACGGGACGATTTATCGGGACGGGTGGCAAATCTAATTATAGATAACCTTACTGTTGTTGATACTGTAAATTTGCATACACCCACCTCAAAATCAATGCTGTAATGATTGCAATGCAGAATGAGCATTTTAGTTGGACAAAATATGCAATATTATTGGTCTTTTCACTTATTTTTGAAATATAATAACAATACCACTGTTATTATTAGTTTCTGCCTTTGTATTTTCATTTTATAGGCCCCATATATAGCCCTCCATCTGCTTAAAAGTAAGAAACGCAAGGTTTGGTCTCACATTCGTAAGCCTGCTTAATTTATTAAAAAATTATGTAATGCATCAAAGTTGCAACGAGCAAATTAAGGGAGCATCGGCTTCTTTTGGGCATCTTGCAAACTAGTAATAATCACCAGTAACAAATATGATTATACTTAATAGGTGAACGTTTACAGACCATATTCTTACCATTTCATCAGGAGTTCTGATGTCTTGGGATCGTGCTGAAACATAAACCTTTTAGTGGAAAGTAGATTGAATGTGTACGCTTGTTCAAACGAAAGTTTGTTTTCCGCCATGTGGCTTGTTGTCGATGTGTTACCATGACAACTAGAAATCGTTCCTTTAGTACAGCGCGATATTACGTCATAGAAGCTTCAGAGGCATCAATTCGTGGACATGTTGTTACGTTTCAAACGGTTGTATTTTTATTTAACAAAGTTGCAACGAGCAAATTAAGGGAGCATCGGCTTCTTTTGGGCATCTTGCAAACTAGTAATAATCACCAACTGGCAGTAATAACTGGCAGTTATTTCAAAGGAGGTGGAGATAACCGGATCTAAACTTCACTTCTATACTGTAGCAACTAGCTAATTAAGGCACGATGCGAGCACTCATGTCCCATACACCGCACGACGATGAGTGTCTCGATAGTAGAACACACAAGTAGGAAGCAGTACTTTCGTCTTTTTCCTCATTTATTCTGAACACAGAACAAGAACAACACAGGCAAAGCCCAATCACCAAGTCCTTCCCTTACACACCCTTCTCCATGATGGTGAGAGACACCTTTTTGCATAACTAAGGCAGTAAATGAACCAAGAACACCCAAACTATCTTGAACATGAACACACATAACTTTACTAACACAAAAACCCAACCATCTTGCTTTAATAATGCATAAGTCAACTCCCAACAAGCAATTACCCATAATGCACCCAGCTGCTAGCGCTGACTGCCGGGTCATTACAATAGCCCCCCCCCCCCCCAAGAGGGTTAGTGTCCCCACAACCCTAATCTCCCACAACAAAATCCAACAAATGTCCCGGCCGGCGTCGAACATGCTTCGACCTCCCCAGTGTTCTACCCCCAGCACCAGGCTCAGCCCTGAGTCCGTTATTGTCCGTATAAGCGATGGGAGTGAGTTTCGGGGAGCCTCTCTGACTTCCATCAGTCTGTTGCTCTGGGACCAGTGGGTGGTACGGTGCCAACCGGTCCTTATGAAGCAACACCCGTCTACCCCTTCCAGGCATTCGGACCCAGAAGACCACATCTGAAATTTTGTCCAGAATCTCCCCAGGTCCCTGCCAATGATGAGTCAGTTTGGGTGACAAACCCCGCTTCCTCTGGGGACAGAACACCCAAACTCTGTCCCCTGGCCCAATCGTAGGCCCATGGGCCTGTGCGTTGTATGCCCGCTTCTGGCGAGCTTTAGCGTCCCGTTGAGCCTCCCTGGCCATCTGATGGACCGTGTTCAGATGCTCCTTCAATTTCCTGAAGTAATCCAATTCTGGCTCACCAGCAATCTCCGGCTCGGGGGGCGACCCGAACACCAAGTACACCGGCGTGCGGAGCTCCCTCCCAAACATCAGCGCCGCCGGTGTGTACAGACTCGACTCTTGCACCGCTGTCCGGTACGCCCACAGAACCAGAGGCAGATGCTGGTCCCAGTCTCTCTGGTGCTGATTGGTCAAGATAGCAAGTTGGGTGGCCAGGGTGCGGTTAAATCCCTCAACTAGTCCATCGCTTTGCGGGTGGAGGGGAGTGATTCTTGTCTTCTTCACCCCCAATCGCTGACACACATCACTGAACAATCGACTCTCAAAGTTTCGCCCCTGGTCACTATGAACTCCGTCCGGCACCCCAAACCGGGCAAACATCTCGTCCACTAACCGCTGCGCCGTAGTGGAAGCACTCTGATCCGGCACCGCATACGCCTCTGGCCACTTCGTAAAATAGTCCATAGCGACCAGGACAAAACGGTTGCTGGACTCTGTGATGGGAAACGGACCCAAGATATCCACCCCGATTCTCTCCATAGGTGCCCCGACTAGGTACTGCTGCAATGGCGCATGAGAGCGTTGGCTAGGTCCCTTCTGTGCCGTGCAAATATCGCAGCAATGAACGTACAGCTCTGTATCCTGCTGACATCCCAGCCAGTAGAACCGCTGCCGCAGCTGCCACACTGTCTTGGAATTCCCGAAATGGCCAGCTCCAGCTGCCCCATGAACCCAATAGAGGACCTCCGGTCGCAGTGTGTGGGGAACAAGGAGCTGCAGATGGTCTACCCTCCCCCCGGGGCCTGCCATCGCCTGTAGATCATGCCTTCGTGGAGCTCCAGGCTGCCCCACTGAGAATGAAGCATCTTGATCTCTGGCCCTTGGGAGGATACGGCTGACCAGTCCGGACGCGTTTGGGCCTCCAACCAACCCCTCACCTTCACCAGTACTGGATCATTCGCTTGCTGTTGCCTCAGCTGCTCGGTGGTGAACGGCTCCCCATCTCTACTGCTGTCACCCGGCCTTACTGCTGCCGATGATGGCCCCAGACCTCGTTCTTCCTACCGACATTCATCAATGAAGCATGGACTTCTGGAGAGGGCGTCGGCGTTAACATGCTGCCGCCCTGGTCGGTGCTGAACCTCGAAGTCGCACTCTTGAAGGATCTCCAGCCACCTTGCCACCTGACCCTCTGGCTGACGGAAATTCAGCATCCAAGTGAGGCTAGCATGGTCGGTCCTCAGTGTGAACCTGGTGCCCAGGAGGTAGGGCCTGAAGTGACGGACCGCCAGGACCACTGCTAGCAACTCCCGCCGGGTGACGCAGTAATTTCTTTCTGGGCGACTGAGGCTGCAACTATAGTAGGCCACAACTCGCTCTCCATTCTCCCCCTTCTGGGACAGTACGGCCCTGACCCCCACGTTACTGGCATCAGTGTCCACAAGGAAAGGTTGGTTGGGATCAGGGTAGGCCAGGAGCGTCGATGAGAGCAGCTTTTAGCTGTCGAAAGGCCGCAGCACAGTCCTCAGACCACACAAACCGCCGGCCCTTGTTTGTCAGCTGATGTAAGGGGCTAGCGTTGGTCGCAAAGTCTCTGACGAACCTCCTGTAATAGGAGGCCAGGCCCAGGAAGCTCCGCAGCTCAGTGATGTTGGTTGGTGGGGGCCAGTCACTCACCGCAGCCACCTTTGTTGGATCGGTAGCCACTCCGCTCTCACTAACCACGTGCCCCAGGAACTGTGTCTGGCGGGTGAGCATGTTGCACTTGGCCGGGTTCAACCGCAACCCAGCGCCACGGATGGCTGTCAGGACCTCCCGTAAGTTGTGGACAGCCTGGTCAAAGTTTTTGGCATGGACCAACAGATCGTCCAAGTAAACCACACAGCGGGTGTGGGGAATGTCCTTAAGGACACGCTCCATCAGCCTCTCAAAGGTGGCTGGAGCGTTACACAGTCCAAAGGGCATCACTTTAAACTGCCACAGTCCTTGCCTTATGGTAAACGCAGTTTTGGGTCGGGCCTCTGTCGCCAGCTCCACTTGCCAATACCCACTGCGCAAGTCCAAAGAACTTAACCAACAGGATCCAGCTACATAATCCAATGCATCGTCAATGCGTGGTAGTGGGTATGAGTCCTTGCGGGTGACCGCATTTAGTCGCCGGAAGTCCACACAAGGGGCCACACCCCAGTTTTCTTCCGCACCATGACCATGGGTGCAGCCCAGGGACTGTCTGATGGCTCAATAATTCCATTAGCTGCCATTTCTCGGATCATTTCTTCAGCAGCCTGGCGCTTGGCGAGAGGCAGTCTATGGGGGCGCAAGCGAATGGGGACAGCGGAGCCAGTGTCAATGTTATGCTGCACCAGAGCTGTTCTAGTACAGTCCTCCTCTCGGGCTGCATCAATGTCCACAAAGTCTACCAATAAGCGTTGTAACTGCTCCTGCTGCGGCGCGCTCAGATGCTCACTGCTTCGTCGCCCCAACTCCTCAACAGCCGGAACAGTTTCAGGTGACAGGGGGGCGGTTGGAGCGTGAGGTGGTAGTGACTTAGATGCACTGGTCTGGGCTGCAATACTCCCCCAGGGCTCCCCCTGAGTCTCTGCAGCTCTCATGTGGCGATTGGGGGGTGGAGCCTTTCCATGACAGTTCTGGCCCAGTCGGAGCGGCACAGTCTCATTACCTAGGCATAGGGCGGCCCCCGACACGTCGACACGTGCTCCCCAGTGGGCCAACAAGTCCAGGCCAACAATGCACTCATCTCTGATATCGGCGAGCCAGAACTCGTGGCTCGTCTGGCTCATCCCCACCACCACAGACAATAGCTTCTTTCCAGGCATTACTGTCCTTTTGCCCATGACAGTGAGCAGTTCAGTATCGGTGGGGGTCCAGTCCTCCAGAAGAGGACCGGCCGTTCCTGCCAACAGTCCTTTTCGCAGCAAGCAAATGATGGACCCCGTATCCACCAGGGCACTGCAGGGCTGCCCATCAACAACACAGTCCAGGTATAGTCCTCTGGCAAACCCTGAAGAATGGGGTCCCCTCACTGCCTCACTCCGAGGTCGTTTCCCGGGGGTGACGTTGCCCGGGGCCGGGGGCTCGGGGCAGGTCAGTCCCTGGCGAAATGCCCCAGTTCCCCGCAACGGTAGCAGCGGTCTAGCCTCGGCCTCCGTCGGGGGGGTCGCCGCTGGTTGAACCCGGCTGACCTCCTCCTCAGATCGGACCCCGTCCACCTCCCATTCGGCAGCTCTCGTCAGATGACGCTGGAGTGGAGATCGCCCTGTCACCGGCCCAGCCTGTAGCACCTCCTCAGCTCTCTCAGTGCCTCACTTAGGTCTCGGGGTGATAATAGCCGGACATGTTGGCGGAGTCGCTCAGGTGTAAGGCCCCGCAGAAAAGCGTGGAGGCTCAACTCTTCCCTCGCTGCGGCTTGGAAGGTAGGGTAGCCCTTCCGGGCGTAAACCCGGATGTCAGCGGCGAAAGCGCCCACACTCTCTCCTTCATGTCAACGTCGGGTAATCAGCTCCTCCCTGCTCTGTTCTGCGGAGGTTTTCTGCCCGAAGCGGCGGTTGAGAGCAGCGGTGAGGGACTGGATATCACGCCGCTCCTCTGGAGACAGATCGATGAGGACCTGGAGCGCAGGACCCTCCAGGGTGAGGGCCAAGTGAATCGCTGTCTCCTCACAGCTCCATCCATCATGGAGAGCGGCCAGGTCGACTTGTGCCAGGTAGGGCTCCAGGGGCGTCAACCTGCTATATCTTGGCAACTTAGCAGGTGATCATGTGAGGGAGCTCGGCCAGCCATTCATTTGGAGGGTTGGTGTGACGGCCGGAAGTTCGTTCCGTCTGCGACTAGGAGAGCGGTACACTGTCCGGTAAGCGCTGGCACCATCAGGCTGGTGTGGAGCCCTGCTCCTCTGTGTCGTCTCGCTCGCCAGATGCTCTAGCATGATGCTGTTCTCTTGAAGGGCACGCTCTAAGTCGCCTATACTTCGCTCCATGACAACGTCTTCTAAACGATTTTTTTAAATCCCACTTCTGACACCACTGTAATAACTGGCAGTTATTTCAAAGGAGGTGGAGATAACCGGAACTAAATTTCACTTCTATACTGTAGCAGCTAGCTAATTGCTAAGGCACGATGCGAGCACTCATGTCCCATACACTGCACGACCTTGAGTGTCTCGATAGTAGAACACACCAGTAGAAAGCAGTACTTTCGTCTTTTTCCTCATTTATTCTGAACACAGAACAAGAACAACACAGGCAAAGCCCCATCACCAAGTCCCTCCCTTACACACCCTTCTCCATGATGGTGAGAGACACCTTTTTGCATAACTAAGGCAGTAAATGAACCAAGAACACCCAAACTATCTTGAACATGAACACACATAACTTTACTAACACAAAAACCCAACCATCTTGCTTTAATAATGCATAAGTCAACTCCCAACAAGCAATTACCCATAATACACCCAGCTGCTAGCGCTGACTGCCGGGTCATTACAATATTGTTATTTATTGAAGGAAAAGTTGAGACAGGGTTCATCATAAACAGCCAGTTTTACTTATTTTTTTATCTAAATGTATCTTTGTAGAAGTAGTAGCCTAATTCTTCCATGCAACTTTTAAAGCTGGCAGCTAGGGGGTTTAGTTATTTTAGTTCTTTTATAATATCTTGCATGCTCAGCAGAACTGTCTAATGTCCAACAGATGTGTTCTGACAATGACCAAGATTCTGCAGAGATGCTCACGTGCTGTGTAAATCACAACATAAGCTTGGAACATGCTGCAGTGCAAATCCTATTATAAAGAAAAAAATATTTTTCCAAGCCATGTGTCTTGAAGGCTGTATATTCTGAAGTGTTGTTATTCTGTCAGCTAGAGTTTCATGTCCCAGGTTACTGCTGCGTTTCTGGAAGGAATGTAGTTACATATGCTGCTCGGGGTCCTGCTGATTCCCACCACAGCAAGTGGCACATTTCAGCATCTGGTATTCATAGCCAATACAGGATGTTGTTGAAGTGCAATAAAGCAACAGTAGTTTAGAAATGAAACATAATTGGTCTGGACAACCATTTTTGTTGAGGCGAGGACAGCTGTGTGTGTCTTTATAGTGTATTTCACCACACAACAAAAGAGGCAGTCTCACCCCACAAGACACTGGACCATCTCTTTGAAAGGTGCACATCTTCACATTTTGCCTGTGGGACTGCGACACAGACCTAGAACATGATCTGGATACCTTTATTTCTGTTTCATATTTTTTCTCATCTTCTTGCGTCATCAAATACAACTATGGTGAGTATTGTAAAAATGTTCTTTCTGTCAGCTGCAATAAATGTATAATATTTGTTCTCTAAAGTGTTTCTTAACATTGCCATACTTGGAAGATTTGTTCTTGAATGCCTTATATAAAACTTTTAATTGTCTTATTACACTGTACATTATGAAATGCTTAGAATTTATTATGTAAGTAGTGAACGTGAAGGGTAGCTGTCTTGAGATAAAATAATACAATTTAATGTTAAACAATGTCATTATATACACATAATATATATTGTAATTAATTTAGATTTTATATACAGTACACATGATACTAGTTTTATGAATATTACACTGTAACATGATTTATTTACTTATGTTCTATAGAATGCCAGCCATACTAAACTCAGTGAACCTAATAAATTAACAGAGGAGTTTGAGGATGGCTCTCATCATGGCCAAAAAGAACATTATAACAGAGATGCAGGCAAGGATAAGTGCACTATGCCATGTGAAATGACAGCAAAGCTAATGCGTGATGAGAAGAATTCCTTGTGCAGTAGGTGTTTCATTTGTGTTTTGTGCATGCAATGAAAACTGTTTTAATGATTTGCACACACTCTACATTCACTGACTCCCTGTCTTGCTCACTCTATATGTACACTGATTTACTTCACAACTCATTTTGTGTTTATTAGTTAACCTACAGCATACCATGGTATCATATACTAGAAACACTAGGAAGTTGATAAGAGGCCTTATTGATGAACAGCAGAAGGCCTTGGAATTTCTCTCAAGTCAGGTATTCAGTACATTTCAATCATCCAAACCTCATATCCTATGCTCTTATACAATATGTTGTTAAAAATTATTCTTCTTATTTTTTTTTTTTAAGATTATGGAGCTTACGGCTAGAGTAAACACACTCAGTTTAGATGTTCAGAGAAGCAACAGTGACATCTTTTCTTTGAAGCCCATGCTATCACATGGTAAGATATTAGCCTGCTTTCTTTTAATTTAATTTAATTTGATTACATTTAAATTTCTGTTCCACATCCTCATGGTGAATCCCTTTCGTTTTTTACAGGGAGAGATTGTAGTGACATCAAAGAAACACTAGGGGAAGTATCTCCAAAAATCCCTAGTGGAATTTATTTAATTCAGCCTGAAAACACAGATGTTTCATTTGAGGAAAGTACCTCTATTTGACTTTAGTTGGGAAAAAAATAATTTCTGTTAAGTAGAAGCTAAACAAATATGTGATTTAATCTCTGATGAATGAAGTGCCTCATAATGGCAATCTAACAGGTGTTTTGTGAGATGGATTATGTGGAGGTTGGATGGACAGTAATACAGAGAAGGACGGACGGTCTAACAGACTTCAAACGAGTTTGGTCAGAGTACTTGGATGGATTTGGACACTTACCAGGCAGGTTGCTTGTATCAGTCTTGGCATTAGCCAGTTTCCATATGGCATGAAATGAATTAACCGAATAAAATGGCATACATTTTTATTTCTTAAATATAAATGGAAGTGCATTGACTTGGATTTGACTCCGAAGGTGATCACTGGTTGGGTTTGAGGAAGGTCTTCAACATTGTGAGTCAGAAGAACACACGTTTCCAGCTGCACGTGTCTCTGTTCTCCCATGATGATTCCACAGCCTATGCTTCATACGACAACTTCTGGATTGAAGATGAAACCAATTTCTTTGCAGTACACCTTGGCAGATATGCTGGTAGTGCAGGTCAGAAAATGGAAAATAGTTTTCCTAAATACAGGTTCAGAGATTGAAAGAACTTTATTTTAACTTTATTTAGCACTGTATTTTTCTTTTATCAATCTATAATCCAAAAATATCTGTTGAGAAAACATATAATCCAGTTGTGTCTAATACTTAATCTTGCATGTAAAACACACAGCTAATGTCCAATTAATTAGTTGCAAAGTCTACTCTGGGTATCTAATAAAATCTCTGTTAAATAAAAAGTAATCTTTGCAACAAACGTAATTTTATTACTAGTTTAGTATACATTTAAAGATGCCATGAATTTATTATCAAGCACAATTTTTGTCATGTCTTCCAATGAAAACAAGAAGTTTGGGTGGGAGATATTGAAGGGGCTTTAGTAATGTCACAGTCATCAATCATGATTTGATACTTGCTTGTCAGTTGCTGGTGGTATTAGTTGGAGGGACATTCACATTCAAGAGAGCATTTGAGTAGACAAAAGATAATATAGAATAATTATAAGTATAATTTAACTTTTCTCTTACTTTCTCTCTTTCTGCAGGTGATGCTTTTAGAGGGTACTACCAAGAGCAGAACCAGGACACAGCCCCTTTCAGTACCTCTGATGTTGACAACGATGGCTGTATTCCATTCTGCACTTTTGATAATAAAGCTGTTGAGAGCTGCAGTGTACACCAGAACAACACAGGATGGTGGTTTAACCAATGTGGCAAGGCAAATCTGAATGGCTCACCACTGGACCAAGATCGCTCCACCCAGTCACATATTAAATGGGACACCTGGACCAAGAATGGCATACCTGTCAGAATTAAATCAGTGTCTATGAAGATCAGGAGAGTTGATCTCCCAAACTAAAAACAAATTGCTATAGCAGTGAGCATCTGAAGATTATAGTATTGAAATGGAACAAATTAGCATTGGTACTAATGATGCACTTTTATTCAATGAGCTTTCACAATTTTTTTTAATGAAAAACAAAAAACCCTATGGCATTGAGATTTAGTGACCTGTGCTTTTTAATCCAGGGTCGAGTATTCATATGAAACTTTTTTCATTTGTTAAGCAGGCAGTTTGGTAGGCTATATAAGGAAGTTGTGTCGTTACTAAAAGTTTTATTAACATGGAAAGCTCCTAGATTGGACCAAATATTTCCACTTGAAACAAAACTGTCAAACTGTTAGCTTTTAAAATCTCAGAAGAAATTTCTGTTGTGTTTAGTTTGCATGAGACAGCAGATTTAACTCAAAACAGAATTATAGCTTCAACAAAATACTTTGTCATACTTAGTAGACAATAAAGCCCAAACACAGGGCAGTCTGTCTCTAAAAAGATTAACTTTAATGAAAATTAGCTCTTAAATGACTTAATTGATAAAAATGAAAGTTAAATAAAACAAGAGACTTGATTTGTATTTCTTGATTGTGAATGACAACAAACAAGCACAAGCTTTCAGATAACCAAGCACTTTGAAATAAGGTAGAATATCTCTTTCCCCACTGATGTGGGTGGCCCATTGTTTGTCCTGAGTCATTGGTATGACAGATAATTAACACAGTTAAAATAAGCTGCTTAGTGTGTGGGCCTCTATTTGCATCACTGTCCTTAGGTAAATATGTCAGTGGTTATGTGTACTGTATATGTTAAACCATCTGTACTCTGTCTATTTAGAGCAAAGAATCAGGTCAGATTTTGTCCTGCCAAAGACTAAACAAAATGTCCAAGTTGTGCTGAAGTGTTTGGTGAGCAGGATCTTGTTGTTGTGGAAGTCACCGTGAGATTGGAAGAGTTTCTGGGACACTTTCAGTGGTGTTATGAACCCACTGAATACTGTTTTATAAACGTAAGAATTCTGTTTTTATTTCAGAAATGGTTTTACTTCACTAAGTATGTGAAACGCAGGCACATCTAGCTACCGTATACGCAAGCTTAATTTTGTGCATTGTTATGTTCCAAAACGTGTGAGAACACAATTCATTACACAACGTAAGTATGTGTTCAGTGTTGGGTATTAATGGACTAAATGTATTCTCAGTTATGTAATCTGATTACTAAAATCAAGTACTTGTAATTAGATTACATTTATTAAATGTGCATAATGTTATTACAGTAATTTGTTTATGGATTATATGGTTACAGATCTATTTTTGGGTGGGGGGCACAAGAATTGACAAAAAGCTAATTACTCTTTGATTTTAATAAAATTTTAATCAAAACTTGCTATATGTAATCCAAAAGTAATCAGTTTAGATTACATAAAATTGTTATATAAATGATTACATTACTTATTTCAATTTTAAGTGAAAAAATACCAGATTACATTTCAGAAGTAATCTACCCAACACTGTGTGTGTTGAATTCTCGACGCTCCTGCTAGGGGCACTATAGCAATCATTAGTGAGAATGGTCCTCTTCTACAGTGTGTTTAATCTTTCAAGATAACTACTGTCATTGCAGAGAAACAAAGAAAAGTTTGAAGTGATTATCTCTGAGCATGTAAGTTTAAACCAATATATTTATTTTAATTTACCTGAATTATAACACATTCAGTTTAATGACAAAGATTTATGAAGGTAACTCCATTGACCCCTTGAGTACCGAGATATGCAACCACAACAGTAACACTTGAACACACGTTGGTAATGCGTTGGTCATGTGCTCGCATTTTCGTGTATGAACTTGCATTATGTTTTTGGTCAAAGGGGACACATGATGGACAACAGTATTTTCAGTGTTTGAGCTGAGTGTGGACTGTCTACTCCGTTTGAACAAAATAACTACGTCAGACGCACGCAAGGCTCCCCAAGAATCACAACAGAAAATTCGGGAATACCTACCAAAAATGCATATAATAATTATATAATTGATAAAAAATGAGTGATTTTGATAGTTTAATAAGTTGTAAGACAGGCTTAGCTCAGTAACTGACACATTTTTAGAATTTAGATTTTGGTCACTGTGGCTGAGATGCTTAGTGTATAGAAGAGCTATCAGAAAGATGTAGCTCAGACTTGGAAGCCTCCAGTTGTCCGACTGAACTGTTGTTTTTGCTGTTATCACTATCTTTTATCAGCATGGCTTGTGAATTTAAAAATATTGAGGAAGGGTTGAATGTCACAGGCACATTATAATAAATGGACAAAGATAATAACTTGACAGTTTGATTGTGAGCTAACATGTAATGTTCACACAAAGTGTGAACTATGCCAGTATGTGGAGGTTAACCAATAATAACAGAAGTTGTTTGCATATTGAATTCTACACATATTATTTAATTCCTGGCTGAGAAACACTCAAAGCTCCATGGCAGAAAGACTTGTGTCCAGGGTATTTAATCAGTATGAACGGTATGAATAATGATGGTCATCAATATCAGGGCCTATCAGCATGAGGATAGAAATAGTAACTTCCTATGCCCCACTGTGCGGGATACCCTTTGACCTATCTGTTTGGCTCATATACTCAGTCTGATTTTTGTGGGCAGTATCATGACCACTAAAGCACGGAAACATTTAGACACACACATATAGCAGTGAGAGTGTGGGAGAAAGAGTGCCAAAGAGATGCAAAATAAAGGGAGTAAAATGTGTGATGTAGCAGCTGAATTTACATGATGATTGGACAGTTTGGAATTCTACTGAAGCCATTTCCCACAGTTTCAAGAGAGCTGAACTTTGGTAATGAACACACAGGATGTAGAGGTTTATTGGGAACACAGAAATAGACCCAAAGGGATTCTGCATCTGCACTTCTTCACTGGGTTTGACTGAAAACAGATTTTAATCCTGGTTTCTATACAAACAAGATTTTGACAAGGAATTTATTTTATTTTGAAAGTAGAGGGAGCTGTTCAAAGTGCATATGGCATTTTTGTGATTTGTTCAGTGATTCTTGATAAAGTTTTACTGAAAATGTTGTTAATCAAGAATAGTAATGCATTTTCAGTTTATTTAATGTCAAAAATGGGACTAAATGCTTTCATGTTCAGTCTTTTTTTCATTTAAAAGAATATGTGAGTTTTTTTTTAAACTAACAAGAAGCGTTAAAGATTGTTACAAACCCCATTTATTGCAACAACAGTGAAAATTCCTCAGTGCTCTGCTCTGTCTCAAGACTTAAGCGAGAACATAACAACGGATTGTAGAGGTTGGTGACTTGTCAGTGCATAACGTGAACTCTCATCATTTACAGCTGAATTTTTGGCTTTGGTGTATTCATATGCCATAAGTGAACTGCCTCAGTTGAAAGTATGAATCAAAGAAGACCTGTTCTGGAGGATAAAAATCAATCAAAGCATCACACATTTGAAAGGAGGAACAGAAGTAAAGACAATCTACTGATTAACGAAGACTTTGGTGAGGACTGTTATGGCAGTTATGGTCACTTCCATAGGTGAGTTGGTCAAGGTTCTGTACATATCAAGTTCAATGTACTGAAATGAAACTGCCTGTACAAACTATTTAAACATTGGTTTGCTTGTTTAAAAAGTAAGTCTTCATTAAAGTGGCTCGTTAGATTTGAGCAAAGCCTATTTAAAGCTTGCGATATTGTAGAAATAAGTCACACACAAAAGTATTACATTAACATACATATGTAATAACATATTCAGCCAAACAAGATGATTATCAGCCAAAGCTTCAAATTATCTGTAAGAATCTATGAATGATTTTACTAAAAACAGTAACCAAGATAACCTTAAGTGGACATAATTTTTATAATTCGGTCTCATATCTGCCATTTCTGTTGCCAAGATTAAAATATCGTATGATATGATTTTTACAGTATATTACATACGTAAATTAAACAATTAATTATAAAATACATTTTAACCAGTGTTTATCTTCTGAGCAGGGAAAAATATAATTTTGATCATTTACTCTGGTAATTTAGGTTATCTATTTTTTATATCTCATTCCAAAGCAAAATATCATAATTTTATTAAACATTATAAATGAACAAATCATTAAGATCAGTATGGTTCTTCTCCTTTCAATAAAGGAAATGTGATATCAAAGGCAACTGAGATCATAATTACAATTTATGATAATTACTTTTTGTATTTATTTATTTTGCTTAAGAATGTTTTTAGAAACATTAAATGTGATCTGTGTAATTGTTCGATGTTAAAATACTTTCTCCTATCCCAGCTTATTGTGCAGAGTCAGCTTAAGCAATTTGTTGGTTGATTATTTTGAGCATCTAAACACAGCAACACTGACTCAACCAATGTCATGAATTTGGGGTGGGGTGGGATCTGTTTGTCCGACTAATAGCAAATAGTGGGAGTGTTCGGGAAACCTGTTTAAAAACAGTCCTTATTATCCGTTTAATATCTATAGTGGCACGGGAATTACATACTTCACCTTTTAAATTAAATAGCTAGTTTTATATGTGTTTTTGTCCATAGTGAGAGCCTGGCCCGACAGATGCTGCCCAAGAGCAGGAGACTGGCAGTGCGAGGGGCGGCCTACATGTTCAATGCCCATCCAAACAGCTTAACACCTGCAGAGGAGCGCTTCCTTGATTCTGCCGAGTATGGAAACATACCTGTCGTGCGTAGAATGCTCGAGGAGATCCCTGAGTTTGATGTCAACTGTGTGGACTATATGGGCCAGAATGCACTGCAGTTGGCAGTGGCTAACGAACACTTAGAAGTAACAGAGCTGTTGTTAAAGAAAGACAACCTATCGCGGATTGGAGACGCACTTTTGTTGGCCATCAGCAAAGGATACACCAGGATTGTAGATGCCATTCTGAGCCACAAAGCTTTTGCTGACTCCAAGAGACTTACGGCGAGCCCAAGTCAGGCACCAATGCACGATGACTTCTTCGCCTATGATGAAGATGGCACACGCTTTTCTCATGATGTCACTCCAATTATTCTAGCATCTCACTGCCATGAATACGAGATTGTGCACATTCTCTTGGGAAAGGGTGCTCGCATTGAGCAGCCACATGACTACTTTTGTACTTGTGACACCTGCAATTACCATCAAAAGAATGATTCTTTCAGCCACTCCCGGTCACGCATCAATGCCTACAGGGGATTGGCCAGTCCAGCTTACCTGTCTCTGTCTAATGAGGATCCTGTGATGGCGGCCTTAGAGCTCAGCAATGAGCTTGCTTCTATGGCTAATATTGAAAAGGAATTTAAGGTACGGCAATATCCCGCAGTAGATAGAAATGACAACTCTTAATATCTTAGCAAACAGTGACAATCTGGTCTGTTAAAAATCATTAAAAATGTATGTATGGACCTTTTTCACATTCACAACACTGCTAAACAATTTAATGTCACAATTAGCATATCACATTTCTCACAAAACATTAAAATAAGACTACCCCTGTCTATTTGTGGCTGACTTTCGGGTAATGTGCAGCAAATTTGCTGTACTGTTTGGCCAAAGGTCATTTGCATATGAAAATATGAACTTGTGGGAAATTTGCAGCAAAGTTTGCCACAGGAGTTTGTTGGAATGCTATATCTATGGCATTCTATCCATATTACTCTTAAAACTTCGGCCATATCTGTCTATGGCAGAAAGAGTAAGAGTAGGATAGCAGTGTTCCATGACTCTGAATATATTTGCAAGGGTGCTATAACTGATTAATTTGTCCCAAATGAAGCACTATGTAGTGTATGGATTTTCAGAGTGTAGTTTCCTCCCTACTTGAAAGCATTCGCACTTTTCAGCTTACGAAACTGACATTCCAAATACATTTGACGTGTTGTCGCTAGCTTAGTTCAACACTGCTTTCTTAAATAATGTACATTCACAGCGTGGGGTGATGGTAAAGCATTTGACTCACATGTGTAAGGTGCTGTCATCACAGAAGTTTTGCTAGTTTGCCACATTTACCAGTTACAGTAGTTTTGTCAGGCTAGCATCATGGCAATCCATGCCTCACAAAAATCGATAGTTCCGGCAAACTTTGCAGCAAATTCACCACTCATTATTTTGAATGCAAATGTGCTCTGTGACAAACTTTTAATTGTTGCCAAAGGTTTGCTGAAGGTTTACCACTACCGGTGAAGAGCTGCAAAGTTCGGGCAAACATTTGCGGCAAATCACAAGCTGATTTGCTCGTGAAAACAATGAGTGGGAAATTTACGGCAAGATTTGCAGCAAATTTACAACAAGTTTATCAGAACTTTATATTTTTTTGTAAGGATGCACTGAGTGCATAAAGTGTCCAACATTCCATACTCTGTTATTTTAGTTGAAGAGATAGCCTATATCATCCGGAAATTGTATTTTCTGTGTGAAAAAACTATTCATATTGCTTACACAGCAAAATGGTGCAGAATAATGCAGAAGTATTTGGGACAGAGCTATACAGCTAGCAAGCTATACAACAAGTAAAACAATACAATTATTACACTTATCCTTGTAATTAAAGATTTTGTGCTCATAAAATAATTTGTACCCCTTTTTGGCTTTTGTTTTTTATCATAATCTAAATGTTATCAGTAATCCTGATAAAAAGCCAGTTTAGGGAATGTTGTGCAGTTACGCTGAAAATTAGCTAATTTTAGTGTTGACTAATTAGCTAGATTTATTTATAAATTAATGCCAGATAATATAATATAAAACAAAGATAAAGTGATAAAGATATACATTAAATAATGAACATTAACAGAGAACGAAAAGTTTTCTGTATTTACCCTACTAAATTAAAACAAAATACATATTCAAAGTATGTGAAAAGGGTCCATGGTGTATATTTCCACTGATGCAAGTATTTAGCAACAATTATCTTCCTCAGAATGAATATAGGAAACTTTCTATGCAATGCAAAGACTTTGTTGTGGGACTTCTGGATCTGTGCCGGAGCACAGAGGAAGTGGAAGCAATTTTGAATGGTGAAGAGGATGATACTTTAGAACTGCCCGGCCGGCCCAGTCTCATTCGCTTAAAACTCGCAATAAAGTATGAACTGAAAAAGGTAAATTGAAGAAAACAAAAATTGTGTTGTTTAGATTTCTGACTTTAGCTATGCAGAAATAATTTCAAACAGAGAGATTGCCCTGTAGTTAAACACCTCTTTTTTAAATTGGTCCTAAACAGTTTGTGGCCCATCCCAATTGTCAACAACAGCTCTTATCGATATGGTATGAAAATCTGCCAGAACTCAGGCAGCAGACCACAGCTATTAAGTTCCTGGTGGTTTTAGGTGTTGCCGTGGGACTGCCTTTCCTAGCAATGGTGTATTGGGTTGCACCATGCAGCAAGGTATGTGTGTTCACAGAAAATGTATGCACTTTTTTTTCTAATACTGCAGAATTAAAAATAATGCTTTTTATGGCTTTAAATTCCCATGGTTTTAAATTACAGCAGTGCTTAAAATATCCGCCCGTGTCCTATGAGTCATAATAATGATGATAAGCATATCTGGCTGATAAGTTGCGATGCAATACATATACAATATCATTATTTCAAGTATGTACTGTATCAACAGAACAAGAAATCTGTAACAAAAGTCAAAATTTTTTGTTATCAACAGATGGGAAAAATCATGCGTGGCCCTTTCCTTAAGTTTGTGGCCCATGCAGCCTCCTTCACTATTTTCCTTGGCCTTTTGGTCATGAATGCTGCAGATCGCTTTGATGGGACAAAGCTGCTTCCAAATATGTCCATTCATGACTATCCAACGCAGCTGTTCCGTATGAAAACAACTCCCTTTACGTGGATGGAAATGCTCATAATTTCTTGGGTTGTAGGTTTGTTTCTGACTGATTTTTAACTAGTCAGAATTTACTACTCCATTAAAATCAGTATTCAGTGAACAGAATGTACAGTTCATATGCATGTCCCTAGTCAAAGGGCCTGTTTAAAACAGCCTGTTTTGATTGAATTTTCTTAGGGATGATTTGGGCAGAATGCAAGGAGATCTGGTCCCAAGGCCCAAGAGAGTATCTGCTTGAGCCTTGGAATTTGCTTGACTTTGGAATGTTGGCCATTTTCATTGCATCCTTCATCTCAAGGATAATGGCTTTCTGGCATGCAAGTGCAGCTCAACGCTATGTCAATGAGCACTACACAGATTTAACAAATGTAACTTTGCCTGCTGAGGTGGGATACTTCCAGTTGGGTGAGTACCAGTAGTGACCTGTTGGGTCATTCTATGAAACAGGTGTCTTTTCCAGTTTAATTTTATAATTTCTTTGAACATTCAATTAGACAAATAGTAATTTAGTCATTTATTCAAAGGGACTTACAAATTAGGAACATATCAAGCAATTTATTTTCCAGTCAACAATCATAAGTCAACAATATCTGCAATATCGCACTGCCAAGTTCTCAAGAGGCTGAAGTATTATAGATGCTGGCGCAGAAGAAAGAGGCAGATAAGATTTTTGTTTTTGTTTTTCAGATAATGTGTTTAAGTGTTAATAAATTGCATTGTGTCATCTAATACTAAGCATATGCACTTTAATATTTGTTTGGATATAATTATACCTTTAGAAGTAACAGGGTTGATGGTGACAGGTGCTCATAGACATAACTACAAAATTCTTATTAGAAATATAATGTAATGCTGATATTTCTGCAAATATCCAATTTCAAATGATCAGTTGTTTACTAACTGCACAATATCATTGTAACAGGGTTGACATTTGAAGATTATCCCTACTGAGAATCCTAACAAAACATAAGATAAAGATAAATAGAGACTTTAACTTATCATTGAAGAGTACTAGATATGATGATGATGATGCACATGTTTTGTAAAATGACCCAGTTAACCTGAACTTAGTTTGGCAAATTTTGTATTGAGCCAAGATGTGAAATAATATAACAAGCAGTCTGTGTAATTTAATGTCTCGTTTATCTTGTTCCAGCTCGGATTGACTGGCTCCCCTCTGATCCTCAGGTCGTTTCAGAGGGCTTGTATGCCATTGCAGTGGTTCTGAGCTTCTCTCGAATTGCATATATCCTACCAGCTAATGAGAGCTTCGGACCACTGCAGATATCTTTGGGCCGAACCGTGAAAGACATATTCAAGTTCATGGTTATCTTCATCCTTGTTTTTTTGGCCTTTATGATTGGAATGTTCAACCTCTTCTCATATTACTTAGGTGCTAAACAGAATGACGCCTTCACAACGTGAGTAGAATGAGTATTATCCATCTAATGAGAAACAAAATAGTTCAGCCAAACATTTTGATTCTGTCGTCATTCACTCACTTTCATGCTGTTTATCTATGCAACACAAATGTAGAAATTTTGGAAGAATCGTTCCACAGTTCTTGCCCTGCAAGCACGAAAAAGGACAAAAAATTTGATTCCATGATTCCAAGTCTTCTGAGAAGACTTCCCTGTCTCATGAGATGTCGGCATTATAGTACGAGATGCCGAAATCATAAGAAATCGCAATAGTTAAATCTTTTATTCCCAAAGAGAAATATAAAGGAACAAATGAACAATGTTTTTAAGATTTTTACCTTAGTTTAACCCTCTAGTCCTAACCATAAACCTAACCATGATTTTAATAGGAAAATTACTTTTGTGTGCCATGGAAGAAAGAAAACATCAGGGTTTGGAATAAGAAAAAAGGAAGCTTATTTCTGGTTATTGATGTACATGTTACATCAGTCCTTTGTACTGCATAAATAGGGCTTAAATATGGAATTAATAACCAGATTGGTTCACAGACATTTCCATTCTTAAAATGTATTGTTGGATAGGAGGCTAGCTAAAATGTGATGCCTGTATTGTATCAATTTGAAATTCTGTTTGTTGATTGGTTGTGGGCATTAAAGTCTTCAACTCCACCAAATCTTGTGATGCATCAATGTAATTTTCAGGATTAATGCCTAAGTAGCAATGTATCTCGCATGTGTAGTAACCAAACATGACATGCCATTTCTGAATTCTTAGAAAAATAACAGCATACAGGTTTGGAAGCAGCATGAGGGTGAGTGTTGAATTAGTGTAGAATTCCTATATTTTAAATTGTTCTGTCTCTCTAACTCTACAGTGTAGAAGAAAGCTTCAAAACATTGTTTTGGGCAATATTTGGCCTTTCCGAGGTCAGATCAGTAGTCGTGAACAATGGACACAAGTTTATCGAGAACATTGGCTATGTTCTCTATGGCGTATACAATGTCACAGTGGTCATCGTCCTACTTAACATGCTCATTGCCATGATCAACAATTCCTTTCAGGAAATTGAGGTACTTCACATCTCAGTTTAACAGCAACCCAATTCCGAGTGTTTACCAGTGTGTAACTTAATTTCGTGTAATAAGCATTTGGGCACTGAATACACAACTTTGTTAAGTTTTGCAAGAATTCATCCATTATTGAGGTCTTCAGCTGCGCAATAGTACGAGGCCTTCATTGCCATATTTTGATTTTTATAATGCACCATACATTCTCAGTTGGAGACAGGACTGCAGACAGGCCAATCTAGCACACACACACTCTGCTTATGCAGTCATGCACTTGTAATCCAGGCAGTATGTGGTTTGGCATGGTCCTGCTGGAAACCACTTCTGAACGCTCGTGATTTCAGAAATCACTGAAACAAAAACTGTCATATGTTGGTAATGAATATCATAACATGGGTTCAGGAACATGATAAACCTTTGTCATCTACACTAATTGCCGCTGCATCCACAGATGAAAGTTAAGGCTTTACTGTGCAAAGCAGAAGCCATACATCAACACTGTCCCGAAGCACCGTCGACTTCTCTGCTCTCAGTCTCATCTGAGATGGAAAGTAGAACAGTAGAATTGTGTTTTGTGGTCCAGTGAGTCCACATTTCAAATAGTTTTTTTGGGAAAAAAAATGTTGTCGTGTTCTCAGGGCCAAAGAGGAAAAGGACCATCCAAGCTGTTATCAGAGTCAGATCCAACAGTCAGTGTCTGTCATGGTATGGGTGTATGACAGTGCCCATGCATGGGTAATTTGCACATTTGGTAGGGCATCATTAATGCAGAAAGATATGTAAAAATTTTGGTGCATATAGTGCCATTCAGACGCTGTCTTTTCCAGGGACTTGTACGGCAATGGGTTGTTTTTGGAGTGTTTCAATATAGTACAGGGTGAATAGAATTTACAAATCACTTTTTTTTTTTTTTTTGCAGTTTCCATACTGTCCCAACTTTTTCAGAATTGAGGTTGTACATTTGTTTGTACATATTTCTTTCAAAGATCTGCTGACATGATAAATCCTTGTGCAGTGGGGCTAATGGGATCTGTAAATCTCTTATGAGTGAGTGAAGACAAAAACTTTTTGCTGATGAAGCACTTCAGTGGAGATAGGATAGGTTTGAGTTTGAGATTACAATCATCAGTTTTAAATGAAAAGTCCAATTTGCTTTGCCCTTACATCTGCATTTCTTTGCTGCTTAGTTTGGCTTTCAAATTCAGTTTAATTAGTGTGTTCTGTTTACTTTGGTCTCTGGTTGATTGCAGGATGATGCAGATGTGGAGTGGAAGTTTGCCCGTGCCAAGCTCTGGTTCACCTATTTCGAGGAAGGCAGGACTCTCCCTGTACCATTTAACCTGGTGCCTAGTCCCAAATTTGTTCTGAGTCTGGTGAAGGGGGCTAAGGGTCTCCTGCAGGAGCTCTTAAACAGACACAAAGCCATTATGAAGGGGTCTGAGCTCAGTGAGGTGAGGCAAATGCCTGTTTTCTCTATAGACAAAGTTAGCAAAAAATGTTGCCATAATTTACTCACCCTTATGTCTTGTCAATACATATAATTTTTTTCCAAAAGTATCATAAAAGGTATTCTCTGAAATCAGTTTTTCAATTTGAATACTGACGGCCGTTGCACATTCATGAGCGCAAAAAACAATGTCGATTTTTTTTTCACCGGAAAGTGATGTAAATTTAATATTGTTTCACAGCAAAAACGTATTGTATGAAGCAGGACTTGTATGAACTACTTTAATGATATTTGATACTCACTGTCAATTGCCATCATTGTGAAAAGATGGACCGGGATATTCATAAAGGTTTGAAACGAGTATGACAAAATGTTTTAATTCTGGGTGAACTTTTCCTTTAAGTTAATAAGTACTGTACATTAACAATTGCAATAAACCACTCATGCTACTCTTTTGCTTGATTGGATCATATTTCAGTTGGGAAAAAGCAAATCCAGCAAGGCCAAGATTCATTCTTGCTCAAGCCGATACCAGGCATGTGAAAGTCTTTTGCTACTTTGAATGTTTGCCAATGGCCCAAATGTTTATATTTGAGTTATATTTGATGAATTTGAGGAGGAACTGACTGGTATTGCATTAAATCTGTACAGAAAATTATGAAGCGTCTTGTCAAGCGCTACATCATCAAAGCTCAAAATGACAAAGAATGTGATGAGGTCAATGAGGGTAAGTGTTTTTAAGCTTTTATGCAAGTTTTCAGTCACAGTGTTGGAATACACCCAAATATTTATCACTATTTACTCACCCTCATGTAATTTTAAACCTGTATGTTTTAATTTTTTTATGTGGAGCATTACACTGTTCTTTCCATACAACCAGGGCAGTAACGATCATAGACATAGAGCGACATATTTTTATAGTGCCTTTGGGGTGTTTTTCTTCCCTTTTTAAGGCTGAAAGTCATGGTCACAATGAATTGTCATTGTATGAGAAGAGCTACATAAAGATTCTTCAAATGTTCCTTTTTTGTGTTCCACAGAGAAAATAAGCATTGGAATGACATGACAACTAGTGGCATTGAATGACATGACAATGAAAACCATTTCTTTCAATGTTTGTGATTCATACATTTTATAATTCAGTCCCACTTTTAGAAATTTTTTGTTTCTGTGTTGCAGGTGAACTGAAGGAGATTAAGCAAGATATTTCAAGCCTTCGCTATGAGCTGTTAGAGGAAAAGGCACACAATATAGAGGAGCTGGCTGAACTAGTGAGGAAACTTGAAAACAATCTCTCTCAGGACTGCTTAATACTAAAGTCTCATTAAGGAAAATGTACTTTAACTATGAATCAACTATTTAGCAATCAAGATAATTTGCACAGGGACTTTGGTTCCACATGCTTCTTTGCCTTGGCCTGGGTTAGTTGAAAGAAAAAAAAATAGCTATTGAGCTTTTGATGACTTTGAAGAAGTGATATTTTATGTTTTCATTTAGGCGATACTTTTAAACATGAAGCCTTTATTTTTTGTTAAAATGCTTTCTCCTATCAAAGCATTGCTCTCATTCTAACCAGCATGACAAGATCGACTAAACCAATGGCGCACAATGGTGAACAATGGTGTTCAGGGAAAACAGTTTGAAAACAATTAAGATTATTTGTCCAGTTCCATTTGGTGAAGCTATTGGCAGATAATTTTCACACTTCAGCTTTAACCTAACACTTCACAAATATTCTTTTGTATGATACACAGCACAATGGTTAAAAATAAATTTTGATTTGCTGTCCTTAGGTACAAGTTAACTCCTTTGAAAAATCTGATTTGTGCAACAACATTAAAATAATTTTTACTGTAGCAACTTAGCAACTTGATTTAACCATCAAATTCTTGATGGTTAAATTTCACAGCAAGATCAATAAAAAGCTATAAAGATAACTGTGTTGGCTTAGTGGTTAGCACTGTTGACTCACAGCAAAAAGGTCCTGGGTTCAAGTCCTGGCTCAACTGGGACTTTCTGTAAGAAGTTTGCATGTTCTACCTTTATTCCCGTAGGTTAGCTTTCACCCACATGTCCAAAAACATGCTGGTTAAGTGAAATGGAGACTCTAAAATTGCCCTGTAGGGTCCCCCAGCCACTGGAGGTTGCATCTGGGGTAAAACCTGTGCCAAGTCAAATATGCAGATCACAGATGGTCTCAGTCATAATCTAATGAATGTTCATTGATTTGTACTTAAAGCAGTCATTCTTTTTTTTTTTTTTAATGACAACTACTTTCCATTTTGCTGTTTAATTATGTTAATAAAGAAATGTAAAAAGTATTCTGTACTCTGCCACATTTATGTTTAAACTTGTTTGTGCATGATTACCGACAGCACTTTTGTGATTGTCTGAGTATATTTTGGTGTTGGATCTTCACCATCTCCACCTGTGGAAATAGTAAATTGTTATTTTAGTAAATTGTGTAAGAGCACTGTTCTCTAGCTTATAGAAATGCTATAATAACTGTGAAGTATATCAAGGGAAAGATAGACTGACACTGTAACAAGGAAATTATTCATGTTGAATTTTATCAAGAGAGGAAATGTATGGTTGGTCAGTTATGATACATGGTCTCCTGACATTCACAGTCTCATGCATTTCATAAACATCCTCAAGTAGTTTGTTATGATGTTCGCAATCCATCACAGAACAATCAGAGAATAGAAAAGAAGAATATAGTGTGCTTCCAGAACCACAGCAGCTTTGTTTGACTGTGCTGACTCAATAGCACATGCAATTTACCCAGCACATGCCTTAAGAGCCTGTCTGAGCCTAAAAATATACTTCCTATCACTTGAACATAAAAATACTTTAATATGTCCTTAATCAAAGTTACAGTACAAGCTAAAAACATCCCTACCCAACTTACCACATAAACTCAAAAACAACGGCTTCAAAATTCATGTTTGAGGTACGACTATAGGTAATTTACATGAAATGAAATGCTCTTAATGTCAACTGCATTCCTTATTTTACTCGATCAAAAACTGCTAAAAACTCCTGAAGCAATGGCTCGAAAATGGCAATTCTCTCCTGAACGGAGCAGTAAAGAATCATTTTCTGCCTTTTACATTATTTACAGCCTATGTGCTTAATAGGATGCAAGAGTGAAAGTGTCCAAAAACAAGACGCTGAGATTAAGCAAGAAGAATTCAGCTTGTCATGTGATTGTAAAATGGTAGCCCCCATGAGTGCGCCCCTGGCCCATGTAGAATAAAACAGCTTTTATAAGGTTACTGAGATGACTAGAGTCCTCATCTCATGCGAGTGGTCATGATATTATAAATATGTTTCAAAATTACAATTTGTTTCTTTAGGAGTAAAACTTTTTTAATTAGGGAAAAAATTACTGAGTGCACATTTAAGAGCAATGTGTAGGTCAGACCAGGAAATTACTTAATTTACAATAGCAAGATTACAAAATGTTTCGAAGGAATAATAATATATATATTTTTTTATAATGTAAATGTCTAATCTCAAACCTTAATCTCAAACCTATCAATTTGCTAATCAGGTTTACTTTGTGTAGGAAATATTAATAAACAACTAAAACTAAAATGATTTCAAGCCCCAATCATAGTTTCAGTATTTAAAACAAAACATTTTAATAGTTAAAATTCTTTATGTGACCAGACAAACGTTAAATTACTTTGTTTAACGTCGAGCAATATTATAATCAGCATATCATATTTTTTTCCATTTAAAAATATTGAAATGCTGAACCAGTGTAAAATAAAACACAGCAGAACCATTACATAAACTGCATTTTTTCCCGAGCAAAAAATAACACATGACACGTATATGAGACACACTCAACAACAAAATTTAACACGTCAGAAGTATTTTCATTTTCTTGATCATACTTCATTTAAAATGCACTATATTACACTCATATATATTCAGTATAAACTAAACTAATGGACACTTTGTTAACATAACATTGTTTTAACAAACACCACAAAACTTATAAGGTACATTAGTATAATTAAATAAATTTGAAGAAAATACGGGACAAAAAAGATAAGAACACTAAAATGTTCTTTCATGAAGAATCAAAATCTAGAGGTGCTATGTTTTGTACCAACTGCACAGAATTTCAATGGGTGACAACACATGATTTCTCTCAATAACACTGTTGAAATAAAAGGTCTGTACTCAATGTCATAACAAAAGGTTGAAATTACAGATGACCTGCATCTACCAAACAAGTTCATTCTTTTCGTCCCAATTAAAAAAAAGGAAATAAAATATACCACTAATAATCACATGTGTGTTACATTGGGCAAAAATATCTTATGCAGGAGTGCTGTTAGCATTTGGTTTTCATTAACATTTATGCAGACAGAATTAATTGTATGCTTATAGTACAGTACTATAGTACTATTTTCCCTTTATATAAAACAAATGTATAGTTTCCTTCGGAACTGTACCACAGCGCTGATCAAAGTTATGAGCAACCTCCTCTCTTGAATTACAGTTTTAAAATATCACAGCCCATGAGCATTATGGACCATTTTTTATAAATAAAGGAATGTGTTTTAATACAGTCGACTGCATGTACTGACTAGGCTATACAATCTATTAATACATTTAAGACAAATGTAATATCTACATACTAAACAACATTATCATATGAAATGGTCTGGTTATAATGTTATGCAATAAAACTATTTATATACAGTTTGGCATTAATTAACATAAATGGTCCCTTTTTTCAGAAATGATCACCATGGATACCATGGACTTTTTCAGCCCCATCACTGGAACATCACATAATTCTCTGGGATCAGTCCAGTTTTGCCTTCATATGTTGCTTGAAGCCAACCAGGTTCAACAGAGGGATACACTACATTAACAAACACAAATTCAAGGCTGAGGCAAAAGCACAAAAAATAAACATCTGCTTTAGCAATTACAACTTAGTGTACTCATGTTCTATACTCAGTATGAATGTTCTACAGTATGTAAATCCTAATGTTCTTCTGTGGAGTGAACAGTTACCGTCGGAGAAGAGCGCCCCCTGAGGGAAGCTGAGCTCATGACTGTGCTCTGCTTGACAGGGGTACAAGGCTTTTGCCTCTCTGTAAAAAACACCAGAGGGGGTCAGAGACAATGCAACTGAGAAAACAAATATCACTAAATATTAGCATCTGCCACACAGTTATCTTTTTGAGTGGCTGTTCTCAATATTGAAAACATTATGAAATTGTTTAGTAATATGTTGGCAAAAATAGGTAGACAAATACACTGATAAAACTCTCAATACCTTCCCAAAAGAGGTTGGGAAATCACGGCGCTCTCAAAGATTGCTGCCCGAGAGGCCACTCTGAAATAACAAGCAAAGTACATTTCACTAAACTTAGATTTTCTTGCTACACCAACAAATAATGTGAGCAAATTCACATCAACACATCCTTCCCAAACTGTGATTTTTTTTAATTGACAGAGAATTACTGAGAAGGTTGTTGCTTACACAGATCCAGGTCTCTGGTAGCCATTGCTAGTTGAAGAATCAGCTCTGTGTCTTACGATCTCTTTAGAAGGAAGCTCTGGCAGATGCAGGGATTTCAGACTGTCTCTCTGACCCCGTGATACAAGACTCTGAACAGAACCGTGACAGCTCCTGAAACCTTAACATGACCAAGAGATCACCATACTAGAGTAAAGTTAGACAAACTTAAGGTTTCTTGAGTAGAAATTCAGTGCAAGAGAGCAGCAATATCAAAAACACAGGGGTGAATTTGCGATTTGTGACCATTGCGAGTGGTATTTTAGCACAAAAACTTGTGCAAAAAACAAAACGAAAACAGCGACATGCCTATTGAATTGAATATTTAAATTCTGCAAAACATGCCTCCTTTCTATGTAAAACTAGGCTCACAATAGATTGCACTTTTGTGATAGCACAAAGTGCCATTTTCCCGGTGCAATAAAAATTTTTACGCCCATAAAACAATGATTAAAATTTAATTGTGCCTAGAAAATTGCGTTCAGCATAGATTTTGTGGTGTCTTTGCGCCATTGCTTGATCTGCATAATTCCTTTTGTGAATCAGATGATAAACCAGTGCATGATAAAACAGCACATGCTGCCGCTTTTATCGGACTTAATTCATTTTTAGTAAATTCAGCAACAACGCTAACACAGCTACACACCAAGTATGTTTACCTTCAGAGATATGGAGAGAAGTGAGAGAAGAACAGGAGGACAGACTGCGCTGTTCCTCACCATGCTCCTCCAGTTGCTCCCCTAGGGGCCTCTGGAGGAGCTCTGGTACTGGTGACCCTCGATCCCCTGGGCTCATACTTAATGCCTCTTCCCATTCTCCATCTGTCTTGGTGGTGTCCTCTTTGGAGCTGGAGTCAGGGCTGGTGGTGCATGCAGAACTTTTAGGCCCATTAGAGGAGGGAGAGTGAGTCGTCCAGCACAGACTTCCTGATGCCTTGTGTTTGGAACACGAAGGGGAGCCCGTCTTAGAACAGCTATTCTGCTCTGAAGAGTGTGAGGAGAGAGACTCCATACTGCCCATGGGAGTGCTGCTAGGACTGCTACTAAATGTGTCACCTGATGGAGACAGAGACAAGGAGAAAGTAATGTGAAATTAATGGAGGAAGAGTGAGGAGAAGTCACCAGTAAAACGTTTGAACACGCTTGACTGAATTTGTGTTTCTCATGATCTCAAAGGAATATTCCGTGTTCGATACAAGTTAAACTCAATCAACAAAATTTTTGGCATAATTTTGATTACCTCAAAAACTAAATTCGCATTGTCCCTCCTTTTCTTAAAAAAAAAAAAAGCTAAAATAGAGTCGAATGGAGACAATATTTTGGAGGGTTTAAAGTAATGCTTATCATTTTATAAAAGTACTTACATCAATTCTTCTCTGTTAAAACTCATATTATTTGAGCTGTAAAGTCGTTTAAATGGCCATTTTTACAGTCTGTAGCAAATCCCTTAGTTCTCTGGAATAAGGAAGTGGGAGACAGCGAACTTCGTTCCAAAATACAGACTTTATTCACACACAAAATGTCACTTGTGAAACTGATTGAAGTGATGCTGTCCTTCATAAGGCTGTCAACATGTGTAAACACTGTTTGGTATAACTGCGGCAGGCATACATCAGTGAAATATTTACGCCCTGGCAGAGTGTAGCGTGAATCCAAGTACGACATGAGTCGCTGGAAACCTTCATCTTCCACAATAGACAGCGGCTGGTGATCAAGGCATATGAATTCCATTATTTTGGCTGATATTTCTTTTTGTTTCTTGCAGTCATTGCTGTAGGGTTGATGTTGTCGCAATGTCTCCGTTACCGACAGCTGAGTGAGTGGCGCCTGAGCTGCTAAAATCTCTCTCTCTGCCTTAGTGCTAGCTAGCTTTGAAAACCGCTCATATTCCTTTACGTGACTAACCTTTAAATGTCTGATGAGGCTGGTGGTGTTGAAATGTTTTTGGTGCTTTCGACCTCGTGGGATTTCCTTGGCACACACGTTGCAAATTGCAAATTTATTGTCTTTTTCAGACACCTGGTAGAACTGCCAGACCGCTGAATATAGCGAAGCCATTTTAGCTGTGCGTAGAAAAATTGTCTTGCGAGTTTTGCATCATTTGATCGGCTTTTCTGATCGGCCTTTAAAGAGACCACTGATCAACTATTTAAAACGATTATCGGCCGATAACGATTGTCAATGTTTGTCAATGCAAGGCATTGGGTACGTGTCGAATTTAGACAACGATAACTTTTCTATAGTCACACAAAACTGGACAGTCCTGTCGGACTTCGGTACCAAAACCACTGGGCTGTCCCCGTCACTGTGGGACTCCTCAATCACACCCCTATTGAGCAAGGCTGTGAGTTCCTCCTGTACTCCTTTTGCAACCTGGCAACCTCATTGACTTGGGACAGTGAGAGGTCATATCCACAGGGAACTGGGGTGGTTTGACCCAACTCCACCCTCTCTGGGATGACTGTCGCCAAAGCCACGGCTACCACCTCTCTCCATGGTTTTAGGAGATTCAGGGGGTAAATTTGCTGTGCTCCGCCTCTATCTGTTCGTTTTACCTCATAGTCGACTTCCCCAACTCACCGTGTGACCTCAAAAGGCCAAAGCAAATTAGCTAACAATTTAGAGCTTGATGTGGGTAATAACATGAGGACCATATCTCCCTCTGAAAATTCCAGTAGCTGAGTGGCCCTGTTATACAGCCGGGACTGCTGTTCCTGGGCCTGAAGCAATTCTCCTGTGTTGCCCCAATGTGTGGAGTTTTTGCTCTCAGGTCCAGAATGTACTGAATTTCGTTCTTATTCTCTGAAGGTCCCTATTCCCAGTTTTCTCTCAGAACATCCAGGATGCCCGAAGCTTGTGGCCATAAAGTAATTCAAATGGGGAAAACCCAGTGGAGGCTTGTGGGACCTCTCGTACTGCAATAACCTTCATTGTTCATTGAGAAAATGCACTCAGAGTGTGCAAAGTACTAATCAATGCAAACGAATATAGAGACTGTCAAGTCTACTTAAAGTCAGTTTGATTTTAATATAGAAAAAGTGTTGTCTAATTTACTCTGATACAAAAAAATAAATAAATCAGGCTTTGTCCCCTAAAATTTAGCTTGTCCCACACTGACAGTCACTGCAATTCAGCAAATGCATTTTTGGCAACATAGCCAAAAAGCAACGAGAGAGCAGTGTCAGCACACTGACAGTCACTGCACTTCAGCAAATGCATTTTTGGCAACATAGCCTTTAGAGCAACGTTGACACTACAGAGGATGTGTAAAATATCTTAGAGACATTTGAAGACTTCTGAATCCATCTTAAGAGGTTATGGGAAAGAGATTTGAACTTTGTATTGGAGGATGGGGAGTGGGAAAGAATTTTTTAAAATATGTAAAACTATGTCTAGGGATGCAAGGATACACTTTATACAGTTTAAGACTCTGCGTTGTTTCTATTGGACTCCTTCTAGATTGTTCAGGCTTTGTTAAAAAGACACACCTACCTGCTGGTGATGTCAGTTTCAGGATGGAGACAGCCCATGCTCTGTGGTTCTGCGTTAAGTTTCAAGAATTCTGGTTTAGAGCCCAGAATTTTATCTGTGAGTTTTTAGATACTCAAATTGAATTCTGCCCCAGACTATGTATATTGGATGATGGGGCAGTTATTAAAGTAGATGACAAATATACAAAAAGCTGGGTCCAAGCTAGTGTAATTATTGGCAGACAAATAATTCTTAGAGGATGGAAGTCAATCCCTCATTTCAAGAATGGTTCACCGAATTGGGCAGGGTGGCGGCATTCGAAGATATGTCAAAAAAACTAAAATTGGACAATAACATGACATTCCTGGAAGGCGCTTGGGGAGAGTCATGTGGCCATGTCGTGTGGCCACTCAGGCTTGGACCACGGGAATGTTTGTTTGGGGTTGGGGTGGGGAATGGGAATTAATGTGGGATAAGGGGGATAATGGTTGACTCTCTGCATGTAGTGTAATGTTTTGAGAATCAACCACTAAAAATTTTTATCTGAAAAAAGAAACAGTCTCAGATCACAGAAGAACATAAAGAAGCCAAAATAATTATAGGCATTAGGAGACACTCACTGTCAGCATCAGCCAGACACAGGGCAGGAGGGTACAGGCCTCTGGACTTGCAGAATCCTGTGGACAGGCAGATGGCTTTGCTGCGGGGAGTGCTGGTACGAGACTGAGAGTGAGAGCGAGACTGAGGCTGTGGCAGGGGGACGTTAGGGTCTGGAGCTTGGTGAAATATCTAAGAATAGACACAAACAGGCAACTGGATGGATGGGCAAAGAAAAATTTTTAGGGTAAATGAATCACTTCCCTATTAGAAAAATAATAATTCCCATAATTTATTGAAGCAATAAGCCATAAAAGATTGTGCGAACCAGTGATTTCACTCCAAGTAATTGGGTGTTAGATCTTAGGCATGATTCAATGCAAGCACTGCACGATTAACTGTGGCAAAATCACTGTAAAACACAGCCTTGATTGGCTTATTGCGTTTATAAAATGGCGACAACAGCAACCATAAACTGTAGGCTGTGTATGGTTGCAAAGTACTTTAGCAACTTGCCTCATTAATATAGAATTCAACTAATGTGTGGTCACAGGTCCTTATGTCAGCTATTTTAAAACTGCTGCGAACAAGGGTTGTTCAATCAGATTTCAGAGTCTTAACTATCCTTTTTCTATTGATAATATAAAACATAAAAATGTTTGTTCATTGAAACCTTCACCTTGTCATAGTTTTCTATGAGAATTTCCACAACTATATTTTGAAACTTGATGTTCATCATGGCAGCCACTGTCTCTTCCTGCGATCGCATGAGTGTGGGGCCAAAAATCACTCCCAGGTTAGACACCGTCATCAGATTCTTCTGGCTGTGTGTGGAAACTCTGTCAAAAAAGGAGAAAATTCATTTCAAACTCGCTCACCCCATTCAGGTCATCATGTGGCATTTAGCTAGTCTGGCTCAATGTTTAGCTATCAGAGTGACTTACACATGCAGGTGCTTGATTAGAATATCCAGCATCTCTCTGTTCTTGTATGGCAGCTTGTGCAGGAGGGCATGAACAGCACAGACTCTGTAGTTCTGATCATCAGACTCTAAAAGAAACAAAAAACCCCTGTATTCAATAAACAGGTTCCAGATTGACATAATGAGTGGCTGACAAAGGAGAGAACAAACATGCTAGAACTCACTGACTGCCATGATGAAGTCTTTGTGGAATCTGTAGGTCATGAGGGGTTCTGTGAGACACCTGTAAGAAACAGAGCATGAGATACTTTTTTGTCTTGATAAGGCATTGTGACGAGGAGGAGGGCATGGCTGGGCCATGATGATGCACGGCCAGTGCTGAATCAGCTGATCAGCAGGAGAGCGAGATAAAGAAGAGCCGGAGGAACCAGCTTGCGAGAGAGAGAGACGCACGTGGCCACGTTGCATGTGTGTCAGTGTTTGTTTATGTTTGTTTTATGCTGATTTTCTTATTAAACTTTATGTTTACTGTTCAGCCGGTTCCAGCCTCCTCCATGCTCCTCCTTTATCTGTTACAGGCATTTTAGAAGCAAAAGGTATAAGCTGTTTATCAACCTGAGGTAATTCTTCAGCCCACTAGTGATGGTCTTGTTATCCCAGGTGTCCGGGTCAAGATTCATATCTGTAGGAGCATTGGCTGCTGCAAGGGTGACATGAACATAAAAGCATATCTGTTAATGGTCACTATAAATATGGCATCTTAAAGTGGCCCCATGAAGTATGTGGACATTTAAATCACACATAAAACTCATAAATGGCATTGCATTTGATAAGAACATATGTCATAACAAAAAGTTATTTTTGGGGGGGCCACTGTATACTTATGTGTTATGCAAAAAAAGTGTAACTTTCAACACATTCATGCCAATACAAAATGAACACCATTATACTCTACCTTTGTGGTATGTACAGTACTGTATCTAAAATGTACAGGTTAGCGTAAACAGAGAAAATAATCCCAGGAAAGATGTTACTCACCAAAAACTGAGGTCATAAGTCGTTGCACTTTAGAATTGACCCCACCTATTCTGTACAGCCCCATTGTGTTTATGCCTAGGCATGGGAGGAAAAGGACAATTATCTTATTACAAGCAATCAAAAAAATACACATCTAATTTCACAACTTTTATTCATGTGAAATAAATAACTTGCCATTACTGAATTAACCAGGCTATGTTCAAAGACACCAACAAAAGTCATTTTTAAGGGTTAGATGAGGCAGAAATAACTGCTTTAGCTAAAAACAGTGCATTTTCAATTCTATTTACAAGTGTGCGCATATACCCAGATGTATCCAAAGGTAATTTGAATGTTAACAAATGGTCGTACTGCACATACTGTACATGTACATGATACGTGTCATATATTGCATGAAATTCAATGGATGTAGACTCACCTCTTGCTTCTACAATTTCTATACACTTTCTTACAAAATTAAAGCCTGCTTCATTTAGGAATGCTGTGGACACAGAGGGTTATTTTCTTTTTTTCAAATGTACAGCCAATGCGGGTGAACTATTTTTGTCTTATGAATTAGTATGCATAGTTTAACAGCATTAACATTTAACAGCATTACAAACTGCTAGGATAATTCCAAGTTTGTTCGCTGTATACTCGATTTAAAGACATTTGAACAGTTTATGGAGCTGGTGAACTTACTTTCCTCTTTCTTGCTCAGAAGGGCTGGAAGGGTGTAAATCTGGAGAAAGTCAGGATGTGTTTATAAAATGCTAAAGATACAGTAAATGTCATTATACATGCAATGTAAATTTATCTAACTTAACTATAGAGCTGAATGTACAAAATACAATTTATAGTTCACTACGTAAACATACATGCACAAACAATGTTTTGTATATAATTAACCACAGCACACAGCATTAAGAAAACAAAGAGTCATTAGTAAATTGTAAAATCTCAGCTGTCATCTTTTTCCTGCCCATGTAAACACTACTGATTGCCTTGGGATCACAGCTTCTAACAACAATTGTGTCGGAAAAAGGAAAAAGGGAGCAAGAACATTCCCCATAATAGTTCAAACAGAACAAGATGCAAAATACCATTTTAAAGTTGTTTTGTTTCCAGATCTCAGGTGATATTATTTTCTTATTGGTCGTAAACAGTATATTTTAAAGGGTCATGAATCAACACTATAACACATTTTTGAGATGTTGACAAATATGCACAGTTTGCACATCATTGAAAACAATTACAGCACTCATAGTGTTTATTGTTCAAATATGAATCAACCCTATTTCTATTTCAGTGTTTTATAGAGCCATTTCATACCTCCGGTTAAAAAACACAAGTTGAAGCAATATCACAATGAGGTAGAGTATATATGTAAACTCTGAGTTATGATTGATAGGACAATACACATGTACATTCAGTTAGTCAGTACATTCTGAGTGCTTCTCCACAGTATTCATGAGAAGGAATGCTTCTATCAAATCACATCGCTGCTCATGGATGAGTCCACATTATAGCAAATTCAAAATGATCGACGTAACAGCTGCTCTGAGCAGGCGCAAGACTTCAACAGCACTCACTTTCTTCAGACACGAGAGTGGGCTTTTACACTAAACACTGTGATGAGATATGGACAACAGTACACAACTGGACTGGCGTGAGCTTTTCTTGGCTGCACTTCTGCTACTTGTGCTCCAAACATGCTGTTTCTGAGGGGAGGGTGTTAGACGGAGCACTGGTTCCATTGCTTCTTCTCTGTGTGTCTGATAATGGACCATGAATGAACATGATGGCTTGTTCAAAAACAAAAGACAATGATGAAAACTGAAAACTCAGTCATGTCAGCATTTATTTTTTTTTTTTTTGTGACCTTAACATTATACAAAATTTCCCGGAATTATGCATTAACAAGCATTATGCTTAAGTATTGTGGCTATACTTTTGAAAAACAGTGTGTAATTAATGTTGCGTATTGGACATGTTCACTTTCAGTGTGTGCCTTACTGAATGTGATTTTTTTTTCTTTAGAAAAAGAGGAACGAGCCAAATTATTTTCTGTGGTAATCAACATTATGCCACAAATTATGTCAATAGAGTTTAACTTGTATTAAACTCTTCGTAAGAATAATCATTATGAATCAATGTAAAGTCTCAAAAAAGTGCTAGTTTTGATGGTAATGTCTGCTCTGAATGCTGTTCTCACTTCATTCTCAAAAGTTTGAACAAACCATCCAAATCTTTTTGCAGATTTGCAAACTGTTCCATTATCTTCACACTTTTGTCCCATGATTGATAAACAGCATAGTTCCACAAAACACTTTTGTTTTCATCTCCACTCATAATGTGATATTTTGCCATCACTGTTATGTGTGTGTTTTGGAAGTAACTCTTGACCCCCTCCCCTTTTCCCCTAAATTCCCACCCTTGTAACCGCCCCCATCTTTACATCTTTTCACACCCATTCCATGAGTCTTTTTTCAGTCTGAGGTGTGAACGACTGGAGCTGAACTAAGGGGGTCTCATGACCCTCAAAGTGTTTCATGACAGTCATTTTTCTTTTCAATGGAAGTAGGAAATTATACATTAAATTTATCTTGATAACAATTTGTAATCTTTAGACAAGCTAAGGAAGAAAAACTAACACTCGATATCTTACCAGCTATTCAAAAAACCTATTTTTACACCTCAAAGTTTTTACACTATGAACTTGCATATGCTTATCCAAATAAGATCAGAGTTCTGTTGAGCAGATGACTGTTCTTACCGGTTCTTTTCCATCCATGGCCTCCATCCACAGTCGTCTGTTGGATTCAGAGAGTGCTTGCAGTGTGATGATGCCATGTCTGTGGAACAGATTGAGATATCTGAGCTTTTATCTATTCAAGCAATATTGTTCTTAAGTATCACAAATTACACAGCTTGCTTATTATTTCCTGCAATATTTGGAACTGTTTTGATTATCCTCAAAGCACCATGCATATTCCAAACCAGGTGTAACAAGTTTTAAAAGCTCTCCTTACATGTATCAAAGCATGCAAACCAAATCTGCTTCAGTGTAGCAAGAACAAAACTGGTTTCAACGCAAGCAGAATGACTGGCAGAATTAAAGAGTGTTAAAAAGCAACTGTTATATACAGAACTTAAAAATGGTGCTTGTTTTTAATAGATATTTTAATTAGGGCACAGGAACACCAACACATCAGAACCATAAAAGGGCATCATACCGACAGGCTTTAAAGAAACATTGGAGATAACGAAACAGAAGCCCTTCACAGCGATTACCTCTTCAGTTATGAGGACAGAAATGATGGAAGGAAGGAGAGAGTGTTGAAAATAACAGACAGAAGACAGCGCTAACACAACATTACTCTTGAGATGCTTTAAAATGTCTTACAACTAAAAACATCATAGTGTGAGATTCATCTCAATGGTACATGCAAGATGAAAGCCTCCAAAAAATGTATACACACCTTTCCACCACCTCAATATCAAAGCAGAACCGCTTGTCTATTGAATCTGTCCTCCGTCGAATGCAGGACTTTAGCTTAAACATTTCAGGGGGACTCATGATCAGTCCATTCTATCCAAATAAGACAAAAAACATCTCACTATGGTGTGTGAATCTATAGGAGTTTAATAACATTAAAGAGATTAACCTATTTTGTGAAGATATTTTGTACCTGTTTGCCTCCAGACTTGAACTCTGAGTTGCTCATTGTAAACATTTTGGTCCCCTTCTCATATGTGCAGTATTGTCGACTCCATGTGCACCCCAGCGGTCCTTCAACAGAAAGCAAGTGGTCATTAGTGCACTTTAAGCCTAGTGTAGGTGACTGTCATAAAAGTGAACATTTGTACAATACTGTCATTAGCAGACACTTTCATACAAAGTGACCTCCAGTGCATGTAAGGTACACACAACCAGTTGAGCTACAGGAACTGTAAAATACAATTAATACTCTCAGGGAGTCTCAATAATGACTGTTACCCAAACGTCACACTATACACTAAGAACTTACTAAATATAATATGCACTCAGCCATGTAGTGTATGAATTTAAAAGTGTAGAATTGTCCCAAATGGAACACTTAAAATTTTTTACTACATGGAAGCGTTCGACTTTTAACAGCTGACGGAAATGACGTTTGAAGCGCACGTGATATGTTACCACTAGCATGTTAGCATGTTAGCCAACCTCAGTTCAACACTTGTTTCTTAAACAACGTACATATTCAAACAGCTTGTAGTGATGAGAAAGCATTCTACTCACATTTGTAAGGTGCTGTATACACTGAAGTTTTGCTAGCTGTTACATTCTTCATTATTTTCAACTGTTTAGTCAGACCAGCAGCGCTGCCAGGTAACTCCGCCCCTCACACTATGTATGGCAAGCTGCGTGCATTGAGTGCATGAAGTGTCCAACATTCCACATTCCATTTAGATGGTTGAAAATGTGCATCATCCGGATACTTAAAGTACACTTCTTTTTGCTGCAGTTTCAGGGTTTACAAACTACTCAAACTACTTACACTACCAAAATAGCATAGAATAGTGCAGAAGTGTGTGGTTTGGGATGCACCATCAGGTTTAGGGGCAATTTTTTAAGTGCAATGCTAATAGACCTTTTTCACAGACTGTGATGATGCATTTCCACCTAATTTATCAGCGTAAATCTATTTTTTTTAAATTGTGGAGCAGGACGTGATCATGTGTCTGTCACTGGGGAGAGAGGAGGCTATAAGGGCCATCACCTGGTGATAAATGATACATAACACCTGTGTCTCGTTACAGTGATGATGGAGATGGCCTTGAAAAGGCTGCAAGAAGCCCGAAGTAGTGAAGCTGAAGTGCATTTAGTAGTGGGGCTGAAGTGAATGTACTGTTGTCAAGCTAATGACCATTAAAATTTGACCGCTGGACAAAGTCATCTATGCCCTGGCCAGCACCCAGGAGACCTACCATCAAGCACTCCTTGCCCAGGAGCAACGATTCCGGGAGATCCTTCAAGCCCAGGCAGAGGATTGGTAGGTCTTACGGAGCTGGCTAGCTTCAGGCGGATCCTCCGCCGCGACACCGGAGGCAGCAAAGAGCAGCTCCGTGACGCCTGGCGAAGATGGGTCCTGGCCGAAGAAGGGAGCAACAAACCGTTCGTCTGCCCCAAGGAACTGCTGAATGGGTCCAGTACAATCACCCCACGTCAGTGGATGATGCCATCCAGCTGGCCGAAGCCCACATAGTGGCCTACAAGGAAGCCGGCGAGCAGTCCAGTTCTCTCTCTCTCTCTCTCTCTCTCTCTTGCTTCTCCTCCTCTTCCTCTTGCCCCTCCCTCTCCTCCCTCTCACCCTATACCTGCTCCCTGGAAATGTAGAGTGGGCCCTTCACGGGCTGCACTATGTGCCTGCCCCCTCCCCTAACCCTCTCCGTCATCCTTCCCAGGTTGATGTGTCTTCTGCCACGGGTGCAGCCGGGAAGCCTGGGCCGGTCTGTCGGGGATTTGGGGAGCTGGGTCATGTCCAAGACCGGTGTCCTGTGATGGAGGTGGAGATGTGGATTTGGGTCCCCAACATGCCACACTCTGCCCCCGGGGCATACAGGATTCCGGTAAAAATTAAGGGGTGTAAATACCAAGCCCTGGAAATTTGGGTTGTAATCAAACCTTGATACACCATGGCTTGGTTCATGACAGGGCTTTGGGTACAAAACACAAGGTGATGGTGAGTTGTGTGCATGGGGATGTTCACAAATACCCGGTAGTGACTACCGTTATTCAATTTAATTTCAATTTCGGGGAATAAAACATTGAGTGGAGGCCGTGGTTAATTCCCGCATCACCCATCCACTGATTCTGGGAACCAATTGGCTGGGGTTTAAACAATTATTAAAAACATTGTGTGTGGATGGGTCCTGCAAACCAGAAACACAGTGTGTGATGTGCGACACGATGGCTGGAGAGGCGGAGCCGGGGGCTTTCCGCATCTGCTCAGCATCAGAATTACTCAGGAGGGGAATCCACCAGCATTCTCGCACTTAGGGAATTCCCGGAGGGGGATTTTCCCTTTGGAGCAGTCACAAGACGAAACCCTTTGGCACTTTGGTCAAGCAAGTAATTGATGACCAGAAGCTCCAGCCTGATGACGCCCTAACATATGCGTATTTTTCAATTATTAGGGACAGGTTGTATAGTGATACAGGACACTCAAACCCATGAAAATACAATCCAGTTATTAGTCCCGAGGAGCCGTCTTGAAACACTTTTCAGGTGGCCCACCACAATCCTATGGCAGGTCACTTAGGGCAAGAAAGAACACTACACTGTTTAATGGCCTGCTTTTATTGGCCGGGCATTCACTGGGATGTACGCAGATGGTGTGCGGCATGCCATGAACGTCAGTTGGTGAATCCACCGGCCACCCCAAGAGCACCATTGTGCAGATTACCGTTAAACGAGGCCCCCTTTGAAAGAATCGGTATGGACCTCGTCTGTCCATTAGAACGGTCAGCACACGGATATCAGTTTGTATTAGTCCTGGTGGATTATGCAACGGGATATCCGGAAACAGTGCCTTTACGCAACATCTCAGCATGCAGTGTTGCGGAGGAACTGTTCAAAATTATCTCCTGGGTGGGGATTCCAAAAGACATCCTAACCGACCAAGGCACAACGTTTATGTCATGAACATTATGTAAACTTTATGAATGGCTGGGGATTAAATCGATCCGCACCAGCGTTTATCACCCGCAGGGCTGGTGAAAGGTTTAATCACACACTGAAAAACATGATTCGTATGATCGTACATGAGGACGCTAAAAACTGGGACAAATGGCTGGAACCCTTATTATTTGCAATCAGGGAGGTCATGCAAGCCTCCAAGGGGTTTTCCCCCATTCGATCTCCTGTATGGACGCCGGCCGGGGTGCTTGACTTCATATGGGAGGCGTGGGATGAAGGGCCTTCCAAGAGCAAAAATTTAATTCAGTATGTCCGTGATCTTCAAGCAAATCTACACACACTGGGTCAGTTGTCAATTTGTTCCAAGCTCAAGAGACACAAAGCCGGCTGTATAATAGGGGTGCCCAGCTACAGGAATTTGCACCGGGAGACAAAGTACTTTTATTACCCCCACATCGAGCTCGAAATAACTCACCAAGTGGCAATGACCCTTTGTGGTTACATGGCGAGTCGGTGAACTCGATTATGAAGTTTAACAAATGGATAGAGTCGGGGCAAGTCAAATTTACCACCTCAACCTCCTTAAATTATGCAGAGGAGAGGGTGGAGCTCGGGTCAGAGGTGAAGTTCAAAGTCGATCCATTCACCTCTGGTCACTTGTGGAGACAACCACTCACCGTCCCAGCTCACGGAGTTTGCCAGACCACGTACCTGAGCACAAGAAAAAGGTGGTTCAGGACTAATTAGAGGCAATGCTCGTAATGGTGGTAATAGAGGTATCACACAGCGATTGGGCAAGCCCGGTTGTTCTTGTACCTCTGTGTTGATTACCAGAAAGTCACTGCGGTATCTAAATTTGACATGTACCCAATGCCCTGAATTGACAAACTGCTCGATTGGTTGGGTGCGGCTCTATTCTATTCTATACTGGATTTAACTAAGGGACATTCGCAGATCCCCTTAACTCTATTATCCCAAGAAAAAAACTGCCTTGCCTGAGTCGGTCATGGGGGTATGTGGAGCAGGACGTGGTCATGTGTCTGACACTGGGGAGAGAGGAAGCAGTAAGGGCCATGGTGATTAAAGATACATAACACCTGTGTCTCGTTACAGTGATGACGGAGATGGGTTTGAAAAGGCTGCCGAGAACGCCAGTGTGAGAGAGAGAGAGAGAGATGATACCAAGGAACCCAAAGTAGTGAAGCTGAAGTGTATTTAGTAGTGGGGCTGAAGTGTATTGTGCCGTGAAGCTAAAAGTGCATGTATTATTGTCAAGCTAAAGACCATTAAAAGTTATCTTACCTGGAATGCCACCCCGCTTCCCGCTTCCTTTTATTGGAACGTCTACATTTATATTATACATTAATTAAATATTGTGTGTAAATGTATAACTTTATGCTTTGAGTTATATTACCCTGGAATTTGTTTTAAAAAACGAATTACCACAGCTGCAAGGGGGTTTATATTACAGCTGCAGAGAGAGTAACAGTAAATCTTCTCCCACTTTACTCTCTTAATCCACCGCTCTCTATTTTTCCCTCTTCTGGAAAGTCATTCAAACATAAAAGTTTGTAAAAGTTTGTGAAAGTTTGTCTTTTGGTCTTGGAGCAAATGGGTGAAAAGTGAAAATAATATTCGCTGTGATCTCCCATTCATTGCTGTTGAAGTTTACCCTGCAAAAGTTTACTTATGAGTTCCAAAACCCGAGTGTGAAAAAGGTATTTGTGGCAGCGGGGGCGTGGTCAAGCGCCCGTCCGAAGGGAGAAAGCGGTAAGGGCGCTTGCACCTGAGCTAAATTATGTCTAAAACCTGTCTCTAATTTCAGTGAGTATGGGGAGAGCGGCATAAAAGAGCACCAGGACCTCCAGATCGAGAGAGAGAGCTGCCAGTCCAGTGTTGGCCATAGAGAGTCTGAAGCTGTTAGTCTAGTTCACGAAGTTTATGTATAGCACGTTTTGCACTACCCCTGTCTGTTAACTACCCGTAATTAAAGAGCCCTTACCTTTGTGTTGAACCCTGTTCCCGTGTCCTCCTTCCTGTGAAGTCCTTACACTGGTGCCGAAAGCCGGGAAAAAGAAAATTGGATCTTCGACATCCAACCATGGAGAAAGCTCGCCCCGTAGAGTCCTCCCAGCTGGCCGAAGTCCTCCAGTCCCTCGCTGCTCTACATCAAAGCCACCAACAGTCCCTGCTTGAGCTCAGACAGGAGCAAGATCGGCGATTCTGTGAGGTCGTACGGGCCCAAGCAGAGGATCGACAGGCCATCCGGAGCCTCCTCAGCCAGGAGGCCGCCGCAGCCGCGACCCTGGACACGCGTGCCATGCTGCCCCCGCCCACGTTACAGAAGATGGGGGTGGCTGACGATGTTGAAGCGTTCCTAGATTTGTTCGAACGAACTGCTGAAATCTGGGGCTGGCCGCAGAGTCAGTGGGCAGCCCGCCTTGTTCCTCTTCTGTTCGGGGAAGCCCAACTCGCGGCTCAACAACTGCCGGCAACTAACCTCCTGGCCTACGCTGATTTGAGGAAAGCCATCTTGCAACGGGTTGGTCGGAGCCCCGAAGAAAACCGCCAACTCTTCCGGGACATGAAGCTGCAGAAGTCCGACCGCCCGTTCGCCTTTGCCCAGCGGCTCCGTGATGCCTGCCGTAGGTGGCTGCTAGTGGGGGACCGCGACGTCGAGGGACTCATCGATCAGGTGGTGCTGGAGCAGTTCGTCCAATGCTTGCCCAGGAAAACGGTGGAGTGGGCCCAGTGCCACCGCCCGGCGTCGCTGGAGGCGGCCGTCCAGCTCACATGGCGTCGAACCCAAGGGCGGATGAGCCCTCTCTCGCTCTCTCTCTCTCTCTCTCCCTCTCTTCCCCCTCCCCCTGTGTTTTTTTCTGCTCTCGCCCATCCCCTCCAACCCTCTCCCTCTGTCCTCTCTCCAGGGCCCGTTCCTGCCCCCTGCAGGCGAGGAGCCTGGTTAGGATCAACAAACCGGTCATCAGCCACATCACCTCCTTCCCCCACAACCTACAACCGCTCTCCCCCTCAGGTGGGGGCGTCCGCCGAAGCAGGTACGGGTGTAGCGCCTGGGCCAGCCTGTCGGAGGTCCGGGGACCCGAGCCTCTTCCGCGATCGGTGTTCGTTGATGAAGGTGGGGGCGGTGGTTCGGGTCTCCGATCTCCCACATGCTGCCCCCGATCGGGCTGGAGCGTACCGGATTCCGGTAAGAATCCAGGGGGGTACACACCAAGCTTTGCTGGATACCGGTTGTAATCAGACCACCATCCATCAACGCTTGGTTCAACCCGGGGCTTTGAACACAGCTAAGGGAGTTTGCACCGGGAGATAAAGTTCTTGTATTGCTCCCCACATCGAGCTCCAAATTACTCGCCAAGTGGCAAGGGCCCTTTGAGGTCACACGACGAGTGGGGGATCTCGATTATGAGGTAAAACGAACCGATAGGGGGAGCGCGCGTCAAATTTACCACCTCAACCTCCTTAAATTATGGAGGGAGGCGGTCCCTGTGTCATTGGCTACGGTAGTTGCAGAGAGGGCGGAGCTCGAACCGGAGGTAAATTCAAAAACCGATCTCAATGCCCCGGTCATTTGTGGAGACCACCTCTCCCCGTGCCAACGTTCAGAGGTTGCCAGGTTGCAAGAGGAGTTTGCAGACGTGTTTTCTCCCCTACCGGGTCGCACAAATGTCATCGAGCACCATATCGAGACCGAGCCGGGGGTGGTCGTTCGTAGCCGCCCTTATCGCCTCCCCAAGCATAAAAAGAAAATTGTTCGGGACGAATTGGATGCCATGCTTGATATGGGGGTAATAGAAGAGTCCCACAGTGATTGGTCCAGCCCGGTCGTTCTCGTTCCCAAGAGTGACGGGTCTGTGCGGTTCTGTGTGGACTACAGAAAAGTCAATGCGGTGTCTAAATTTGATGCGTACCCAATGCCCCGGGTTGATGAACTGCTCGATCGGTTAGGTACCGCTCGCTTTTATTCGACATTGGATTTGACAAAGGGTTATTGGCAGATCCCCTTGACACCAATTTCCCGTGAGAAAACAGCCTTCACCACGGCGTTTGGATTACACCAATTTGTGACACTTCCGTTCGGTTTGTTCGGGGCCCCAGCCACGATCCAGCGTCTGATGGACCGTATCCTCCGCCCGCACTCCGCTTACGCCGCTGCCTATTTAGATGACATCATTATCTATAGTAATGATTGGCAGCGGCATATACAACATCTGAGGGCGGTCTTGAAGTCGCTGCGGCGGGCGGGGCTCACAGCAAACCCCAAGAAGTGCGCGATTGGGCGTGTGGAGGTGCGGTATCTGGGGTTCCACTTGGGCCATGGCCAGGTGCGTCCCCAAATTGATAAGACCGCGGCGATTGCGACTTGCCCTAGGCCCAAGACCAAAAAGGGGGTGAGGCAGTTCCTGGGGCTGGCTGGCTATTATAGAAGATTTGTGCCTAATTATTCGGATGTCACCAGCCCGCTGACTGACCTCACTAAAAAGGGGGCTCCAGATCCGGTCCAATGGTCGGAGCAGTGCCAACAGGCGTTTACACGAGTTAAAGCCGCACTCTGTGGAGGGCCGCTCTTGTATTCACCTAACTTCTCTCTCCCTTTCTTATTGCAGACGGACGCTTCAGACAGAGGGCTGGGGGCCGTACTCTCGCAGGTGGTGGAGGGGGAGGAGCGCCCGGTGCTGTACATCAGTCGGAAGCTCTCCTTAAGGGAAACGAAGTACAGCACTGTAGAGAAGGAGTGTCTGGCCATCAAGTGGGCGGTCCTCACACTCCGATACTACCTGCTGGGGCGGGCCTTCACTCTCTGCTCGGATCATGCCCCACTGCAGTGGCTCCACCGCATGAAGGATACTAACGCCCGGATCACCCGTTGGTATCTGGCTCTCCAGCCTTTTAAGTTCGAGGTGGTCCACAGACCGGGGGTGCAGATGGCTGTCGCCGACTTCCTCTCCAGAAATGGGGGGGGAGTGGTAGGCAGGCCGGATGACGCCCCGGCCTGAGTCGGGCGGTGGGGGTATGTGGCAGCGGGGGCGTGGTCAAGCGCCCGTCCGAAGGGAGAAAGCGGTAAGGGCGCTTGCACCTGAGCTAAATTATGTCTAACACCTGTCTCTAATTTCAGTGAGTATGGGGAGAGCGGCATAAAAGAGCACCAGGACCTCCAGATCGAGAGAGAGAGCTGCCAGTCCAGTGTTGGCCATAGAGAGTCTGAAGCTGTTAGTCTAGTTCACGAAGTTTATGTATAGCACGTTTTGCACTACCCCTGTCTGTTTACTACCCGTAATTAAAGAGCCCTTACCTTTGTGTTGAACCCTGTTCCCGTGTCCTCCTTCCTGTGAAGTCCTTACAGTATTTTATTAATAAAGTTATGAAATCAAATATGGCGACTACATCATTAACGTCAAACAAGTAATGAAACATCATAATGTTACATCACAAGACCCAATGAGGTTTGACATTGTTGACATAGCCAACATATTTGATTTTAGTTATTTCTTAATTAATTTGATCCGGTTTGAGAATAAACAATGACTTAAATTTCGCTTTTATCAGCACTCAAAATTATCACATTGCTTCCGAAGACTTGGAATGTAGGGCATCGATAGACAGTATAGATTCAAGTATATATTATAGAGTCGTATCGATTACTTTTACTGTGGTTTCATGGTGTTTTTTCCTTATTCGAGCTTGGCAGACCACTGTTCAGAGTCACTGTTCACTATCATTATATGGCAAATACACCCAGTAAAGACTTGTTAAAATTCACCTTTTGTGTTCCATAGAAGACAGACAGGTTTTGAAACGACATTATGGCAAGTAAATAATACTAGAATTTTCATTGTTGGGTGAAAAATTCCTTTATATTTGTAACAAACACAGTATATGCCAAAATTCAAAGTTGTAAATATATGTAAATTTATAATTCAATTTAATCTTTCTGAACTTAAATTAACTTGAAGCCAACAACGTGACAGGGAGGAGTGTTAGTGATTGTTCATATCTGTTAAGTTAACCCAAGAGCTTTGAGGGTACTCACGCTTCTCCTGGACATTGAGGAAGCCCTCCATAGTCCACTGTCCTGGGGCTTTAAAGTCCTGCTCTGCAGACCTTATTCTTCTCATCAGATTTTCCACTTCCTGTCTTGTGCTCACAAAATTATTCCTTGTCTACAGAGAGAATATCATAAAAAAAGTCTATTGGTTCTAGACGAACATAGTTGGACTCAAAATTAAAGTTCCTTTCATACACAGCAATAAATATTGGAATAGTGAGTGTTATTTTAATATACTGTCCATAGCATTGCATCAACAACCACTTTTAGTCTTTATTATATCTTTCCAAGTTCTTTGTCATTTATACAAACACTCATAGAGGCACTTATACAAACACAGGCTTTGTTGGCTCATTTGTCAGACTGATGAGCCAAGCATCATCAGCTGAAAGCTGGGGTTTGGCTCTTACATTCTGAATGTTGAACTGCAGTTGTTGCTTGTATGGCTCAAACTCATGTGCCAGCTCGTAACCCTCGTGGTAAAAGGTGAACAGTCCCTGGAGGAATGCCAGGAGCTGAGAGGAACAGATGCAGATAGTCATTGGAGTTCAAAGTTTTAGAAGTCTAAAAATACTGTATGAAACCATTACAAAACTGATGTCGGAATACTTTGGTCATAAGCAAACTTTTATGTTCACAGAAGTTGTTTGCTTTGCTGCTTGAATCACTGAGGCTTTGCATGGTAATAAATGTGCTGATATTTGGCCCTCCTAACCTTGCAACTCTTGTTAATTAGTTAATTTTAAAATGGATAGTTCACCCAATTATAAGCATTTTATCATCATTTCCTCACCCTCATGTTTTTCTGACACCAAATGACTTCATCTCTTCTGTGGAACACCAATGGAAGCAGAATGTAAAAAGATGCTATTAAAGTGAATGGTGACTAAGGCTGTTTAGGGATGCACCAATATGGAATTTCTGGGCCGATACGATAATTCACATCTCATTGTGGCTGATGCCAATACCGATATATATATATATATATATATATATATATATAAAAATACATGTTCAACAAGATGAAAGAAGCCTATCTATTTCTTTACACGTGGAAATGGAATTGAAATGTTTTGCTGTCACTGTAAATGTTCACTTTCCCATGACCACAGTGTTAAATAAGTGATTGCACTTATCCGTGCAATTAAATGTGCAAATGTGGAATTATATTTCAATTTGTAAGTTCCAATGATGCAAAGTTTTTGTAAAAATTTGTAGCGGACAAGAAATTTCAAGCACTGACAAGTCATAGAACAGGCTATATGGAATTTGTGCATTTTACAAATATCTACAATATGGTTAAAAAAAAAAAAAAATATATATATATATATATATATATAAATATATAGAGAGAGAGAGAGAGAGAGAGAGAGAGCAACACCCCCCCCCCCCCCCACCCCCCCAGGTGTCCCAGTTTGAGACTTTCAAAATCTGGTCAATAGAGTAATCAGTCTGGTGCAACAGACAAGGTGCATGGAGAAGACAAAGTACAATCGAAGAGGATAAATCCAACAACAATTGTAGAAGGGAGAAATTTATTAGATAACAAACGCATTTAGACACACAAGCCTTCATCAGTTTTTACAAAGTTAGAACAGAGCAGATACAAAGCAGTTATTTAAATACATACAAGAGTATCATCTAGTCAATGAGATGGACATCAAAATCTGGTCACTTCCATGACGACACATTTGAACCTTTTCATTTTCATTGTGTTACCAACGCATGAAATTAAAACAAAGAGAACAGAAACAATATAATATCCAGTAATTTGTTCTTTGTTTCATGAATACGCAGAAAAGATTGCCCCCAAGAAACACATACAGGTTTTTGTTGTGTTTCCGTTTATTGCCTCATGAAACATAAACAGATTATGGGAACAAGGTGCAGAGATGTTGAAATAATCCTCAACGAGCGACACGATCTTGGCTTTCTCTAACACACTGCTCATTCGCGTACTGTCACTTCAGACTGCCCGAGTCCCTGCTTGAAGTAGAGAAGCTGCAGGCAGTCAGAAATTCTCAGCCACAAGCAAATAAAAAGTAATAAATTATCAGTAAAAATATTGGCGGTAATTACATCCAGTTATCTTCCAGTAATATACTGGCCACCGATATATCATGCATCCCTAATTCTGACTAATATGTTCCATGGTGGAAAGGGTGGAAAGAAGTCTTTTAGAAGGTTTTGGAACAAAGTGAGGGTGAGTAATCGATGAAAGTATTTTCCTTTTTGGGTGAACTATATCTTTAAGTCTAGATTTAATCTTTTTACTATATCTGCCATATTCTGAGGTTGATAACTGAGACAAGCTGGTGCAGGATCTTTGGTGGCATTAATCATCTGTCTGATAGGCATGCGCTTTACAGAAGCAACACTGCTGATCTTCCAAGATATGCCAACAGATTACAAAGCAATGTCGAAACATTTCTCTGTTTTTATTTTGTATCTGAAAGTGTCCATGTTTCTCCTTTGCATTCAAAGCAATGATATAGAAATTGGAGTGTCTTACCGGCTCAACAAATTCAAATTTCTTTCTCTCTTGCACTTCTTGGATTTTGAAAACATATTCCAGAGAGGCATCGTAGAAGACCTGCCTTTCTTTATTTATCTGGGCATCTGCCTATAAAAGAATCATTTATAACCACGCTGTTCACTGAGAATAAAACAAATAGTTGCCATGTATTTGGGTAATACTTTCCAATATGGTTCCATTTGTTAACATTAGTTAACATGAACTAACAATAACCAATACCATTTTTATCAACTAACATTAATATGTGTGTGTGTGTGTGTGGGGGGGGGGGGGGGGGGCAGCTGCATTGAGAATTCCAAATTGTAATTATAAAAACATAAACATATGGTTTATTGTTTGTTCTGATCCCTAACGCATTAACTAATGTTAATGAATGGAACCTTATTGTAAAGTGTTATCTGTATTTGTAATACGATCCAAATATACTTTGTAGATTCAAGTTACCTCCTGCAAAAGGGACTTTTTCTTTCTAGAAGACAGGCTTAAGTGCTTTTCCAAAACTGTGTAATACTTCTCGGTCTCCTTGTCAAATTTCTTCTTCCCTTCCTTTAAAAAAAAAAAAAAAAAGGAAAGGGGGGGGGGGGGGGGGGGTGTTGGAATTTCCTGTATTGTAATTATAGAGATAAATTATTTTTGCAGAGATAAAATGTTATATAAAACATCAGACTTGTAAACAAACACATTGTAAGTCTCATGAAAGCATTAGAAGTGCTTTAATTAATGTACTTTGACTTATTAGGCCAGAAAGAATGCTGCTGTGGAAGTTTAGAACCAGTAGATGGCAGACTCATTTTCTTTCAAGTAATCAGTATTGAAGTCAAGTTAAGGCCCACACAGACTGCACTCACACAATTCAGTATAAATCCACACAAATTATTCACAGAATTCAACATATCACCATTCCTTGCATATTTAAATATTCATATTCCTTATAAATACAATTTGAAATAGTTTGGAATAAATGTTTTTCAGCAATCAATAAGAGAGCAGTACTCTCAGCTGATTGACATATCTCAGCCAGGCCGATTGATAAGCTGATATTTGGCCGTTTTAAAATTATCTGCATATAACGATAAAGGTGAATGATTGGCTGATTAACAGAAGTGGTTAATCCACCTAGTTTCAGAACCAAAATATCTTAATAATAGTGCACATTCTCTAAAAAAATAAAATAAATAAAAATAAACAACAACAATAAAACAGAATAGTTCACCCAACAAATTCAGTTATCGTTTACTCCAAATGCAGTCTCAAACTTCTTCCGTGGAACACGAACAATCAAAGATTTTGAGATATGATGTGTTCTATACAATATCTATACAAATTGAAATAAACTTTCGAGCTCTATTTATGTTTAAACAAAAAAGGCAGCATAAAGGTAATCTATATGACTTAAAGGGTTTGATTCATGTTCTCTGAAGCGATGTGGTTTTTGGTGAGAAACAGACCAAACTGTGACTTCTTCTCCCACTATAAGTCTCATGATTTGAAACTTGATTACACTTCATCACAGAATTACTTTTATGCTGCCCTTATGTCCTTTTTGGAGCTTGAAAGTTTTGGACCCCATTTACTTGCACTGTATGGATACATTTTCCATCAATGAAAATATCTTTGTTTTTGTTCTACAGAATAAAGAATAAAGAAAGCGATATGAATTTGAGACAGCATAAGGGCGAATAAATGATGAGAGAATTCCAATTTGGGGTTTAAATAATAGCACAACTATACTACTTATATTTAAAAAACAAAAATCCTGCACAAATTATGAAAATTTATGTTTTTGGTGGATATTAAATATAATTTGTTCCTACAACATTCAGCACATATAGGAAATAAGGAACTAAATGGCTCAACAGTGACTCAACTTTGTGTGTACACACTTGTCACTGAGGGACCATCAATGATGAACATAATAAAGCTGATGATTGTGAGTAGGCATGTAACCACAGATAAAAAAACAAACAAATAAACATTGTGGGTATTTCTATTTATATGGGCCATCCTATGGTTTTAAATGAGGCAGAGTAAAGATGTTAACTGTAGACAAGACCCCCACTTCCTGTGCCCGCAATGATACCACCTATTTACGTTGGACGGGGCACTCATCCTCTGTAGGCCACCAGCAATGAGAATGCCTTTCTTGAGACTACAACTGAAACCAGTTTGAAGCTGTTTGTTTTTCCTGTTTGACATCAGACCAACTTTCCCATGACCCTCTAATGGACACTACGTCTGAACCACAGACTGCTGGAGGAATCTCATTTTGACATGCTTAGTCCAATTTCTAGGCGCATCTGCTGGCTAGCCTAGCAATGACATCAAACTCTCTAGGAATGTGCACCTTCTGTATAAGGGCTTTGAAAAAGACTTTCTGAAACATCATTGTAAAAGGAGATTTAAGACTTTTGAATGCCAGAGACACTTTGAATGTAGTACACTCAAGAGAAGACATCTGTGCTTGAGTTTTAAAGAATACAGTTGGGTACAAAAGTTTGAGATCACATTGAAAATCTGAAATTCAAAAAGTTTTTGCTTGAAATGTTTCAAAACAATGAAACATAATGAGTAAATGATGAAAGGATTTTAATTTGTGAGCAAACTATCCCTTTAAATTAATGTTCCGGGTTCAATACAAGTTGAGCATTTGTGGCATAATGTTGTTTACCACACACACACACACACACACACACACACACACACACACACATAATTGGCTTTTCCTTTGTTTATTCAAATAAAAGGCAAACATTTTGGTTATAGTAAAGCATTTCAATGTAAGTGAAAGGGGCCAGTCCAATTGTTATGCTGATAATATCATTGGTAATGAAAAGCATTTATTAACCCTTTAATGCATGGCCATTTGTCAAACATTATTACATACCTCAGGTCTTTAGTGACCCGGCATGTACGCTATACAGTTTCTATCACAAATTGATCTACAAAATGCTCTGATAGTGTGACATTTTCAAATATTTTTTTACAAAATTTTTAAATAATAGAATAGAATATATTTCGTCATTTATTGGAGTTTTATTTTTCAGATTTCAAAGAGATGATGCAACTCAGACTGACAGACTGAATGAGACTCATAACAAGCTACACATAACAAATAAGCTACACATAAGTTACACAAATGTATTTTCTCAGTATTTTCTTTTCGAGTCTAAAAATTACGTTCTGTATTCTTACAGAATCTCAAAGCCCAACTGTCCCAAATTTCAAAAGCCATTTCATCGTATTCATGTGTTGTACTTGCTATAGTTTACTTCCATGTTGCTACTTCATAAAATAGCAATGTTAAATGTAAATCAAATCAATCACTGAAACATCCTTGAGTAACAAATAGCATGTATAATAGGTATAAATAGGTATGTGTACACACCACAGACTATATATAAAGATGGACGACACTCCTCCCACTGTAAAAAAATGAAGCCAAAACATTCCGGAAATGGGCGCTGCTATCTTGTGCTGATGACGTCATTTAGAGCCAGAGTCTGAGCAGTAGTGATCATGGGGTGGAGCCAATGTATTTTTAGACAGTATAACTCAGATTATTCCCATATTATGTTCCAAAATTAAAAATTATTAGTAACTGCTAGCTACCGATAACCTGCTTTTTTCCACATAGCTAACGTTAGACTGCTTGTTGTCTTACACTGTAAAAAATGTCTGTAATATTAATGCTAAAAGACTGTAAAAATGCAACAGAAATAAAACATTAATTGATTAACGAATATTAACTGTAAATTATACAGAAAATTGTTTTATATATATTTTAAGACAATACAGTAGTTTTTACAATAAATTGTTATAAAAAAAAATGATGTAATAAGTATGATTTTCCTGTATAATTAATGGTAAAAAAAAAAACATTACGTTTAACAAAAGAGTACATGTACTTTTTACAGTAAATTATTGCAACCCTGCATGACCCATCATATTTCATTATATTTTATGGCAATAGCTATGTTTCTTCTTATTTTTAATATCAGTCATGTACTTTAATATCAGTCATGTACTTGGGGTGTTCTGTGTTATATTTAATGTAGTTTAGTTATGTTTATTACATAATTTTATTTTCACATGCGTTACCCTTATGGTGTTTAGTGTTTGTGAGTGACACTGAGCACTGTCTCTACATGTTTATTGGTCATTGCTCCTGGAAGAACAACTATTGGTGAACTTCATGTCATCATGTGCTCTTCTGTCATTTGTACAGTGATTAACAATACCTTATAAAGTAAAAAGCAGATGTTTACATTTTCCGAAGGTTAATATCAAGTTTGACTTTTTTTTTTTCCTGAAAAGTGGTTTACATTTTTACTGTATTTTTTACATAATTATTCTGGCAACCGCAGCTGCCAGTTTTATTTTTTATTTTCTTTAAAAAAATTAATTATATCCTGCTGTTTTTACATAGTGTAGCTAGCTAGCTAATAACATAAATTTACTGATTAGCATACAAATCTTAAAAACTGCAATGAACCCTTAGATCGATTAGTAAAGTTTACTGCAGAACAACTCATTTTGTTGGTTTGAAACAGACAATCACAGTCAAGGGCGTAGATTTGGCTTGAACTTTGAGGGGGTTGCAACATACTTGTTTTGAATATTGGGGAGGGTGGGTTAACACCCCCCCCCCCAGAAATCTACGCCCCTGATCACAGTTATGGAAATTTATGCTTAATCTCCTCCTGACGCTCCCGAAAAAAAGTCTGCATGTTCCTCCGTGACTACTACTCTCAGAGAAGCTGTCAATCACAGCTGTCAATCATGGCATCACAACCTCTTTATATAGCGTCAAATAACTAATTAAAACCAAATTTATCAGAAACATTAACACCTGAATATACATCAACGTGATAAGAACAACTTCAAATGTGAGGAGCACTTTGATTTATTAGTTTGGCCGCTAACATGGAGGGGGCAGGGTTTATGACCTATACTGCAGCCAGCCACCAGGGGGTGATTGAGATGTTTTGGCTTCACTTTTGGGGAGCTGTCATGTCATCCATATTTATATAAAGTCTATGGTACACACATTTAGGGTACTGATCCCATTGTCACACAGAAAATAAATGTGATATAGTAGTAATTTGTATGAATATGACACTTATTTGTCTTGTAATCAACAAAGAAATATATATCCTGTGAAAGTAAACTTAAATAGACACTAAATAATCATAAAAATATGATTTTTCGAAGTGGAAATATATATATATATATATTACAACACTATCACATATCTCGGGTCACAAAAAACACTATGCACATTTGTTAATCAAACAATTATAAAAAAAAATATTTTGTAAAAAGCTTTTTTACTGTTAGACTATTCATAAGAGAAATGTTGAGGAATACTACAGGTATGCATTTAAGGGTTAAATTATAATAAAGCAAAACAGATGCATTTTTACTTGTGGTCTTGGAAGTTTTGACCCCACTATATATGTATGTTTATGTGAGTGTTTTGGTTTGAATATGCGTACATATCTGTGGGAGGTTGAACAGCCGGCCTGTCATTCCCATTGGCCTCTATCATATCTAAATGTCTAACTTGAACGAGTTCCTTCTCAGCTCTAGCTGAAGAGCATCAGGCCAAAACACCCAAATAAGGCATATTGGAGTGTTTTGGGCTCTGGATCTTTCAGCTGTGAGCTCATCAGGCTATGCTCCAACTCTTCTAATATGGCTGAAAGGGTCACATTCAAGGATCACCAGGACTCCCAGCACAAGACCCTAATCTCCTAGGAAAGTGAACATTTAACTAGAGTCTGGTTAAATAACATGCCTTCCAGTGCACTCATTTCATGTTGGTCAATGTATTACTGTTTCTGGCTGTTCTTCAACAGGTGTTTGCAATTTCCCCGCTTCCTGCAGGGTCTCATTGCAGACCTATATTGACCGTATATGATCATGTGACAGTATAGGTAAAAATTAATTTCCGTTGACATGTAGAGCATTAACTCACAATGGGGTCTAAGAACTTACTTTGGCCGCTCCGATCTGCTCATTACGAAACTTCTCCAGCGGTGTGATCAAGACGTCATCCGCGTTCTGTATCTATATACAATAAAAAAGCAACTGCTCAAAATCCTTCAAAAGATTAATGATGACAAATCAATTCTAATAAATCATTCATTCAAAACCACCAACTATAAAATAAACCAAAATGATTTATAGTTCTTGGTCTCAGCCTCAAAGGTCTGTCTAAGGGAGACTTAATACAACAGTTCTTGAGAGAAATGTTTGTTCTCTCCCTAACAGCCCTGAGATTCCTATTCAGACGGGCCTTTTATTACATTGGGTCATTATGCCTTAAGGTTTTATAGGGATACAAGTGGATGACAATTTTACAATCTGTGGTGTTAATCCCCATTAATAGCTATAAAATAATAACAACAAATTAAACCACAGCTTAATGTTAGAGCTTATCGACATCACAGACTGTTCCTGCTGATAAGTTTACAGCAGACAAACAGCGCATGGACAGCTTCCAAGGGAATTACTTTTATTTACTGTAAAATAACGGCACTATAATTAGTACCATTTTCATGTAGGCGCTAGGATTGGAAAAACATACAATTACGTACACTAGTTCCTTTTATACACTTTCCCAGGCACAGCATGGAGGGCTTCATGTCTCACTAGAGAATTGGTCCAAATAAGTTCCACATGCTTGCCTGTGCTAAGCCAGCAGCAGCACTGATCGTGCACCTCTGCAGGCTCCTTCCACCCACATCAACATTAATGGAATTTGTGCTTTCAAATAATAGAAGCGTACAGATTCCAAGCAGGCCCAGATGTGCACTATAGGTTTTGAAAGGGTATCAGTAACAACTTCATTTTTAATATACTGTATGTGCCTAAGATTAAGGGACACAGTTACTGTTGAGCTCGCTGTGCACAGCTGAATGTTCCTCTAGTGTTAAAACATATTTATACACAATTTTGGCTGTCTAAAAAGTTTATTTTATTTTAAAGGTGCGCCCAGTTATTTTTCCATATTTAAATGTTTTTTACATAGAAACAAATTGAAGTGTATTTAAAAACAAATCTATTTAAAATCATGTATTCTCATTTGAGACTCCAGTTATATCAGTATCCTACTTAAAGGGATAGTTTACATTTTTGGGTGAACTATCTCATTATTCAATTACCCTGATGCCATCCCAGATGTGTATGACTCTCTTTCTTCAGCAGAACACAACTAAAGATTTTAAGAAGATAGAGCTCTGTCTGGTCCTTTATAATGCAAGTAAACAGTTGATTTGAACTTTCACGTGACGTTCGTTTTTCTGTTGTAAATAAGTGCCTCTTCCAAATTCTCGCATGAACTCGCTGATGTGCTTACGTCACGTGACAGCTTTGTGATGCATCAACTGCTTGCAGGAAACACTTTTTAAAAGTTAATAACTTTTTAATTATCAATGACACAAATATATTGATTTGCTTCAGAAGACTTGTTAATTGATCGACTGAGTTGCGTGGATTACTTTTATGCTGCCCAAATGTGACTTCTGGACCGTCAAATTGCTGGTACCCGTTTACTTGCATTATAAAGGACCAGACAGAGCTCTATCTTCTAAAAATCTTTATTTGTGTTCTGCTGAAGAAAGACAGTCATACACATCTGGGATGGCATCAGGGTAAGTGAATAATGAGAGAATTTTCATTTTTGGGTGAACTATGCCTTTAAGCTGTTAAATTTCAAATGGAGTGGATTCCCTCATGGGGGCCGCCATGTTGAGATCACACGACCAGTGGAATACTACTTAGTATGGTTGTAATCCCTGATTATCAGCCACTTTTACTCATTATTGAACTTTGTCATGGCTGACTGTGAATAATATTTCTACTAAGGCATTGGTAACTGAAAACCTTTGTTTTAGCATTATGTTGCATTCATTAGGGATGTGCATGAGTAGTCGATTACTCAAGTATTTCTTTTGCAATAACTATTCGAAAAGTAAAAATACTATTTGAATTTCACAAAGTTTTGCTTTGCTGGCCATATATATACAGTGAGATGCATGTTAAATCCCGAACACACAAACTAAACCTCACAGATATACTGTAACAGAATGCATTGGGTGGTGCTGTTGTGTGTGGACACGAGTTGATCACATTTCATCACCATTCTGACAGTATGTTTAGATGGACACCGAAAAGCAGGTTATTGCGAGAATGTGGCTTACTACGAGAAAGCTGAGATCCTGTTTAAATGTAGATAAGCTGTGTACTCTTTACTCCTGTATATGTGCAGCTCGTCAGAAAGCAGCATCCCAGTTCAAAGTAATCCCTGTGATGCTTCTGTAAACAACACACATGGCATCTGAGAAAAACTTTGCTAGCTGAGGTAAGGGACATTCCATCATTTAAATTTGTGTGTGTGTATATATATTATATATATATATATATATATATATATATACACACACACACACATACACACCAATCAGTCACAAAATTAAAACATATTTTGTAGGTCCCACTCATGCTGCCAAAACAGCACCAACCCACATTCTGAGATGATGTTCTTCTCACCACAATTGAGCAGAGTGGTTATCTGAGTTATCATAGGCTTTGTCAGTCTGAATCAGTCTGGCCATTCTCTGTTGACCTCTCTCATCAACAAGGTGTTTCCATCCACAGAACTGCTGCTCACTGGATGTTTTTTGTCTTTGGCATTATTCTGAATAAATTCTAGAGACTGTTGTGTGTGAAAATCCCAGGAGATCAGTAGTTACAGAAATATTCAAACCAGCCTGTCTAGCACCAACAATCATCCATGCGATTATCTAATCATCCAATTGAGTGGCAGCATTGCAGTTCATAAAATCATGCAGATATGGGTCAGGAGCTTCAGTTAATGTTCACATCAACCATCAGAATGGGGGAAAAAATGTGATCAGTGATTTGGACCGTGGCATGATTGTTGGTGCCAGACAGTCTGGTTTCAATATTTCTGTAACTGCTGATCTCCTGGGATTTTTACACACAACAGTTAATAGAATTTACTCAGAATTGTGCCAAAAACAAAAAAGAAAACATCCAGTGAGTGGCAGTTCTGTGGACAGAAATGCGTTGTTGATGAGAGAGGTCAAAAGAGACTGACAAAGTCTATGGTAACTCAGATAACCGCTCAGTACAATTGTGGTGAGAAGATTAGCATCTCATAATGCTGTTCTGAGATGCGGGTTGGTGCTGTTTTGGCAGCACGAGGGGGACCTACCAATATTAGGCAGGTGGTTTTAATGTTGTGGCTGACCAGTGTAGTTTACTGAGCATGTGGATATGTTTGTTTTTCTCAACAAAAACATGGCATGAGATACAATATAAACATGATAACTATTATATGTCGAGTGTTTATATTCAACCTTTACATTAATTGCGTCAGTCTTCTTCATTAGCGTTTTCTTTTTCTTTGCTTTACGTGAGCTTAAATTCTTTCATTCTACACTTTGTTTTCACACATTGCTTGTTTAAATGTTTTCAACAAAAAAAACACAGGAAATAATATATGCTTGTTTTGGATATAATTAGAAGCTTTAAAAAAATAACATTTTTAAGTCTCTTTATCATTAATTATCTTTATTTAAATAATAGAATATCCGTGTATTTGTTTTTTGTAATCTTAAATATTCGAATACCCAATTATTGATGAATGCCCATTCCTAGTATCCATTCTGCTAGATGTCAGTTTAAGTCCAAGATAACTGCCTAATTTTTATATGTGGCTAAAGTGTCTAAATTATTTTGGGGGTAACTGTTTTTATCAGTCTGATCTTATGAAAATTACGCAAATGTAGTGAAATTGTTCCATGTGACCATGTAATGGTTCCTTACATTACTACGTGGTAAACGTATAGGTTAGTTCAGAGGTGAAAAGTCCACTGTGTGGTGCTAAAAGAGCACCACTGTCTCCCATCTGTCTCCCAAACAGATGCAGTTTTTAATGGGTCATGACACACCTTTTTTATTATTTTACTGTTCCTTGAGGTTCACTTATAATATTTGTTTGTTGCACAAAAAACATGATAATTTTCCACCTTCATTCTGAGCCTCTGTAAGAAACGCTTGGTTTTGCTGCTGCTTCTCCTTTAAGACTTGACAGTAAACACCCACTGTTAGGATTGGCTCCCTGCTCATGACTGAACTGCTCTCTCATTGCAATCATACTGCTCACCGCTGCTGGGCAGGGCTACTGAAGTGATAAGGTAAAGTAGTGGTTGATGTGTTGTTGTGAAGGCGGTCAGATGCAAATGTCTACCACAATGTGACATCACAATGTGGAAGAAGTAGAGAACAAGTTATATTAAACCTAACCTTTTGTGGTGCTTCTATGATGTTTTCCACTGATGTGTTGACTAGCATGCACTGTGGGACTCGTATACAGTAAACATACAGTAACTGATATGCTCTATCAGTAAATTAGATCTACCACGCAATTAGATTACTCACGAACAAGCTAGCAAATGTAGTTGATTTCATAATGCATATGCAAATGTATCACCACAGAAGTCATGCTATAAAGTAAAAGTGTTTTGATGTCATAAGATAACATTATGTGAGGAACAGTGTGTTTCATTCGTAATTTGTGGGAGAAGGAATACAAATTGTTGTTGTAGCACCATAGTGTTAATTACACATGTAAAAAGCATTTAGCATAAATGTATCATGTTATCTATTAAGTTTAAGTAGTCTAAAAGTTTGGTTTACCATATACAAGTTGCTAAACTTTAATTTAAAATTTTAACAAGATTTTGATTACTGCAATACACCAAGCAAGTCAAATAGGGCTGTCAACAGGGCTGAAAAAAACAAAATAATATATATAAATATATATAAAATACTAATTTTCACTGAATAATTACCAAATTTTGAATTATATTCTATAGCTAATGTTATTGCAAAGAACATATTTGGCTTATTCGACAAATACTCAAATTTTGAATTTTTATTTGACAGCCTTAAAGTCAAACAAATTTTAAACAAGTAGGCTGCACATATTGACCTACACTGAGGCCAATAATAAGCACTCAGCTCATTAAAGCATCAGGCCTTTCAGCACTTTAGATATAGCATAGCACTTAGAGCAAAGGGTGCAGACAGTTGCTCTGATTGCTCAAGAGTTTCTCACAAAAGCCGTCAAAACTTCCCATGGCCCCTTTTTAGCCAAAGAGGAAACTCACTTCTTACAGCCCAATCTATCATGTGGAAAAATGCCTCCCACTTAAACAGAGCAGCCTATGGAAATGTGCCTAACTTTAAAGTACCATTGGATAAAAGACAGTCCACTAGTCTGGAAGGATACAACTGGAAGACGTTCAATTAAACTACAATTTTCTTTACTTAATGATTCAGTTATGTGAGATAGTCTCTAAACCTGACTGTCTGGCCACCATGCTCCAGTAGCACAGTGTATTTCCCAGCAGCACCCCTGAGGAGAGCAACACATTTACTAGGAATTACTCACCCCTTGGCTCTGTTATTGTATGTCTATGAATGAAAAGGCCCTCTGGGACTTTCTCATCTTGACTGAGGTGTTTGTCATCCTCAGAGGCCCCGGAGCATGAGCCTGTGATACAGAAGCGTAACATTTCTACGGTCTGCAGGAGGCTGCTGGATAAATTCATCCCCCAAGGCTCTTCACACAGCTCCACTGACCCACTCTCTTTTCTCTACTGAACAATGGATAAGACTGAAACTTCTGAGTTTCAGAAAAATCTGATAGAGCTTCAGAATAATTAATATAATTATTATAATATAATTAATAGATAGATAATTCAAAGTTGTAGAGCACAGGATTTGTTTAAAGATTAATGTCCATCCCAATGGACATCTGGTCTTAAGAGACGTCAGAATGAACCTCATTATTTGGTATCAGTATGCCAAGGTTGGGACATTTGTGGACATATTTCATAGCTAAAATGTGATTTGACAATACGTTGATTGTCATTAATTTAAAATGAATAATATTTTTATTAATGTACTCTTAAGAGTATACAGTTGTAGACTTCCAAAAGTTCAAGGAAGTCTACAACTGTATACTCTAAGAGCACATTAATAAAAATATTATTCATTTTATAAATGGTGAACTATCTGAAAATGGCTGCTTGGATTCAGAAGATGAGACAAATGATGAGACAAGGAGTGAGATAAGATTGTAAATTTCTAATGTTAAATATTAAAATTGACAGTTTAAAAGTGAGTAAGGTGTACTTATTTTTTCATTGGTTTAGAGAGGGACAGAGAGCTTCCATCATTCATGCTTACATATTAATATCATGTCCATAAAGAAAGAAAAGAAGGTCCGGTAGCAAACAGTAGAACAAACAAATATTCCCACCCCAAATTCACAGCATTGTTTGAGCCAGTGTTGCTTTGTCGGGCTGGCCGGGGCACTCAAACAAACAGATCAGTGTTTGAAAGAGCTACACAGCCACAGTGTTACACTTTCAAGGGAAATCAACCTTCAAATGGTTTGTTTCTATATATTCAACTGCTTTGAGACAGCTTTAAAATAATCAGTATCTGTCAAAAAATAAGAAATTTCAACCAATCTCTGATGTCTAATAAAATCCACTAAGACCAACAAGGCATTCATTGTGTAAGGAAGTATTACTTAAGTCTCCCGGGAAAATAATGTTGTGATTTACAAACTGGAAAAGCAGTCACCTGAAGATATTAACTAACATGACTACAATGTTGCATGTGTGGATGACCCAAGGCTTGACCTCAGCCCTTTTCTTACACCCAGATACAAGCACAAAAGACACAATAGAGATGTTTGCCTTTGTTACAATTGAGGCTGCTGTCTTATATTTACAAAAATTACAGATAATAACTTCAGATATGCCAGATTGGAAATTTAGACATGGCCAAATGTTGCACTGCTCTACAAAATAGAGATTAAAAAAAAGTACAAAAAAGATTGCAACATTCAAGGTAAAATACTGGATGAATTCAAGCAGTCATTTGACTATGAGATCAAATATGGTGACTCCAGCTATTAATAG